>OZ024740.1:372778793-372863793 GCA_964016885.1 Eledone cirrhosa
TGAAAAATATTAATTTCAACAATAATGTGACACATTACCAATAATATTACTTGAGTAACTGAAGTGAAATGGCTACAACCGGTAATTGTCGTTACGAAGTCGGCTTTATTGGTCCAGACATATTGCCCTAGAGACCTTTCCTCTTCTATTTGTAAATTTAGCCAGATTTCCCTTTGGAGCATTAACACTAGGAAATGCATATTCAATGTGCCATACTTTCATTACTTACTGGTTCTGACTAAATATTATCGAAGAAAGATTAAAATAGTTTACCTTGAGAAAATTTAACTCTAGAAGGTGGAGGAACACTGCTACTTATTGAATATCACGCTTGTCTCCTATATCCCTATCATGAAAGTATTGGTAATATTAAGAGCAATACTTGTCATTATACAAAGAAATTATTGCATTAATCTAATTCTGTAGACATGAGAGTTCTACTTGATGCACTGAAAAAATAAAGATCCATAGGAATGGTAAATATTTTCTTTAAATTTTACCTTTGTTGATACATTTGAATTATATGTAAAACCACAATTCTAAATATCTTCATAAATGAAATATTTCTTACTCCCAGTGAAAACCAATTTTAGGTGGAAGGCTAATTAGCTAGAAAATATAAAGCGCTTGTCCTTCATTCACCCAAGTTAATGGTTATGGATCCAACATATCATGACAACATTAAATTATATTTAAACTTGTTATTTTCATTTATTTTCATATTTGTTCGATGTGTAATGAATTATTGCTATTTTTGTATTTGCAATATGTGATGTTTGATAAATGTTTTTCTTTGCAAATTGTATTAAAATGCTTTCGGTAGTAATTTAATAGAAATTTCCAAATTGGCTTCTCTCAATAAATGAAAATGTTCAAGATCATCTTTTTACGAAGTATGAATAATTAATAAAATGGATAGAAAATTAGAGGGAGTGTTTCGTTTAGATTATTTACTGAATTATTCTCTTGTTTAACCTTTTCCAAAATTAAGTTTTACCATTTCTAATACTCCAACTTAATGGATGTAATTATTCTCATTTCACATATTTGTAAATGGAAACAACTTGAAATACATAATTTAATTCGGTGGTTTTTCAAAATGAAAGTACATGACCAGACTTATTTTTAGCACTGGTCATCCCTGTCACATTTTACATTCATGTATACATCGCTATTTCAGAGCACCAATCCTAATTTTCAATTTTTGCTGGACCGGCAATCGCTCTGTATAATCAGTTCCTGATTATTACTGGAATTCTATAAGAATCCAACCTCTATAATTTTCGGCAAAGGTCGGCGAGTGCTAGGCTCTGATGAACACCAACAGTGTGGAACAGATCTGTCAGCTTATCTCCCTTCCTTTGCTGAAAAAAGAAGTAAGTGACATAGTCACTACTTTAAAATAATAGCTCAAGGTCTTCAACATGTTTTTAATTAAACATGCAGTATATTGCCAAATATACTATACATACATTCATGTATTCATCGTTATTTCAGAGCACCAATCGTAATGTATATATATATGTATATATATATACATATAAATATATACATATATATATATATACAATGACCAATGGACAACAACAACCACCTATAGTTTGTGGTCCCTATTGTGGATGGTCCACCGGATCCTCATCTGGTTACGAGTCATCAATACCACGTTTTATTGAACCTGAGGAAAGCCCCCCCTCCCGGCTGCGGCCCACACAGGAAGAACAATTATCCCAAGTTACTAACCCTATACGCATGAATGAGTGCCCGCAACCGTGCATTGTGTGTGTATACTGGGACTGCCTGAATGTACACACTCATGTGAACGCAACGTAATACTAATACCCCAGGTTGGATTGATAAATGTTCGAGTGTATGCTTAAGAGAATATTTGTATATGCTCTCTTGTATGAGTGCACATGTGCATATAGACATACACGAGCATCCAGAGGTATAAAAGTGTGGGTGGGTATATATGTCTCTACTAAGGGATTTGCCTAAGCTCCAAAGTCCCCAAGCTATTGCTGTGAAGATATATATCACACTCTACCTTTGTCTAGTCTAGACAATAAATTTTCCAAACACACACTTTACTTTTCTTTAAAAATAACACCCACCTAGTTTTATGTCTGCCTTATACTTGGTTTGGGGGCCTCTGTTATATATATATATATGCACTTGTGCGTACATATATATATACACACCTGTATGGATTTGTGTGTGTAGATCTGTGTGTGTCTGAGGGGTAGGTGTGAGTGTATGTACAAGTCAACCAACATAAGTCCTTTTATTTCTAAATTTTCTAAACTATCTAAGTATTTGACTCTAACTATTATTTTAAGTATTACCACCCCACATTAATTCCTCAATTTGTATGTGTGGATGTGTGTGTGTGTCTGTGGTGGTGGGTTTGAATGTATGAGAGAGCCAACCTACATGAGTCTTTTTATTTGTAAATGTTCTACTCTAACCATAATTTTCAGTAGCACCACTCCACATAAATTCCTCAATTTAAGAATGACCTGTAGTATCTATTTCATACTATTAACCTTAATTGAATATATATATGACCAGGAATGCTTTTTGAGAAAATCATTCACATGGAACTATTGTCACCTTGCCTGACGGTTTGAACTTTACAACACCACCTGCCTCTTTGAGGTCCAATACCAACCCTACTAGCATCTACAAACTGACCAATGAGAATTAAGACTATTCCTGCTGACAACATTAAATTATTCCTAACAAGCTCATATGTCCCAAGGCTCTGATACCATCAACACTATAAACACAGAGCTGGCATATCTAAGAACTGACTAACTGCCTGATGAGGTCATAGCCATTCAATGGCTATCATCGAAATATATATAGCAGTAAATAAAGAATTATGAGTGCATACAATTGACCTATGTTTCGTCACTATATATATATATATACATATATATATACATATATATATATATATATATACATATATATATATATATATATATATATATATATATATATATATACATATATATATATATATATATATATATATATATATATATATATATATATATATATATATATACATATATATATATATACATATATATATATATATATATACATATATATATATATACATATATATATATATGTACACACACATATATATATATATATATATATATATATACATATATATATATATATATACATATATATATATATATATATATATATGTATATATATATATATATATATATGTGTGTGTTTGTGTGTGTGTGAAGGCGCATGGCTTAGTGGTTAGAGCAGTAGGCTTGCAATCAAAAGGTTGTTCAATTCTCGGACCGAGTGATGTGTTGTTTGCTTGAGCAAGACACGTTACTTCATGTTGCTCCAGTTTACTCAGCTGGAAATGAGTACCAGCAATAGCTGGAGTTTTAACCCTGCGATGGACTGGCGTGCTGTGCAGGGAGGGGTCGTGTTCTCTCAGTCGCTTCACGCCATGAAACCGGGATAATCACCGGCCAAATGAGCTTAAGACATACTTTAGACTTACAGCCTGCCCGCCCGGCCAGTGGGATGGCGTCATCGTATGGCTAAAACAGCACGTGCTGTGACCAGCAGCGCCGAATGGCGCCCGGCAGACTGGTCGGTCAAGGTGATATATATATATATATATATATATATATATTTATTAAAGTAACAGATTAAAGTTTAAGCAAATACTCGCTTAACGGGATCTTCTGAAACTAAAAAAATCAATCTGTGAACTCAGAAGTAAATATTTCAAAAAACGTTGCAACCGAAATAAGAAAGGAAGACGATATTTTGGTTCGTGGAAACGTTCCCTATACAAATAAATAATGGTATAAACACAACATATACTTAGCTACCACATCAAGACGTAAATTATCCGCGTATAGTTCGTACTATACGTTAGGGTATAATGTGGGGCTGTAATAAAGGAAAGGTTTGGGCAATTTATGTTTACAAGCCGAAATTGCCTCAGATTTATTGTTTAAGATGTGGTCCTTGGCGTAGAGTATTTTCCAGGGCTTCAGCGGCGCAGAAGTCACATGGTCTTTTATTTCCGATATACGATCTAGCCTCATCTAGGATGACCCAGTGTAACTTATCTTGGGTGTGGTTGTCTTTTAGACTCCAGATATAAGCTGAAAGTGACGTCATATTCCTTCTTAAATAGTTAAGAAAAGAATGGGTATGCATGTAAAGACGCTGCTTGAATCTATTGGCGGTTAACCCTATGTAGGCCCTACGGGACGTGGGTGTTTCGACCTTACATTTGTAGACAATGTTCCTAGAGAGGCATTTCCCGGATAGGTGGCAATGAACCCGAATCCTACAATTACAGTTACTACTAGCTACTGTGTTGCACGTGTTCCTACGGCTAGGTAATTTAGCTAAATTTGAAGCTGTGATGTTATGTGCAAGGTTAAGTGTCGTAGAGTAAGAAATTTTAATGGTATTTCTATTAAACATTTTACGATATTTATGTGCTGCGTGGGAAATGCTTCATAATAAGGGAGATAAAGATCTTAGCTAATGGTGTGGCCACCTCCATATTATATAGTGGGTTATACCATATAATGCGTCGGGATCTACTTTTCCTAGGTCTAATCTCATACTCTGAATATGTAACCTTATCGACAAATCCACTCCGAGCAAGAGCTTCATTGTAAACTGTGGAATGGTCGGTGAAAATATGCTCGTTTGTAGATAGACGGCAAAGTCTCAAAGAAACGTTTCTTACCAGGTTCTTGGTTATGCTGGCAGGATGATTAGAATGCTTACTTATGTAATTAAGCGTATCATTCGGCTTTCTATACGGGTAGTGCAAGCTAATTGAGGGTAACGTCGAGGTAATTAACGACCGAGAGGTTGGTCTCAACCTGTATGGAGAGGTTGAAGATTTTAAAGAAGGCTGTGAGTTCTTTTCTGAACCTGTCGTCAGCACGTGGGCCGCACTTTGTCATGGTCAAAAGACCGTCATCACGGTACAAACCCCCGTCCACGTTGGGGAATTCTTCCTTGATAGAGAAAAGAAGGAAAAGGCCGATAAGATCAGTAACCTCCGCAGAATCGCTGACGCCCATTCTGATGTCGAATGGGGTACTATTAGATTGTTTAATCCAAATAGAGTCGTCGAAAATAAGCACCAACTTACGGGTATTGAGGATGACACCAACTCCGAAATCCTTAACCACTGTGAGTGTTTTAGCGAAATTGATAGCTCTAAGAAGAAGTGGTAAAGTGATGGAGGAGTAGTAATTATTGATGTTGAATTGGATAAAACGGCAATATTCCTTGTTGCATATGCCGTTGAACCAATCAATCACTGCGAAAGAATTGTTCCACAGTGCTAGAGGGGCCAAACTTCTAATTTCAGGTATAATACAATCTAAAATCCTTTTACTAAGTCTACCTAATCTGACTTTGTAGGGTTAATAAGCCGAATAGAGGGGTCGTTCTGGAAATTGTATTTGTGATCCTTTACGGTAAAGTGGGGAGGAATAGGGTCCAGAGGTTCTCACCGGTCCAGGATGTTGAGATCAGAGGTGATTGTAAATCCAGCATCGCTGATGTCATTAATGACGCTCCGATTAGTTTTACGGTAATCTTTAGTTATAGCATTATGTAGCAGTTGATGGTAAGTACTGCGCTTAACTTGATATAGATTGCCAGTTTTGTTGGAGTGGATGTGCACGGCATTAGAATCCTTAATAGAACGAATTATATTCTTCAGGTCCCGCTGGAAGGAATTGCTCCAATTCCGAAATTTGATACGCCGTATGAGTTCCAAGACATGATTTTCGAAGGGTAGCAATGCTGGGTTACTCGGAGGGCTATTGTAGGTTCTTATATATTTGATATATATTTATCCTTATTGAGCGGTCTTTGGATTTTAGTCTTCAAATTTATTATTATTACTATATATATATATATATATAATATAATATATAATATATATATATATATATATATATATATATATATATATATATATATATATATATATATGTGTGTGTGTGTGTGTGTGTGTGTGTGTGTGTGTGTGTGTGTGTGTGTGTGTGTGTGAGAGAGAGAGAGAAATACAAACCACAAACCCTCCATCTTAATTATTCTTTTGAAAAGCATAATAACTTTGAAACCGGTAAAGGAAATAAATAAGTTTTCTTATAAAGACTCCAGTTGCATTTTCGATTTATTTTACTTGTATATATATATATATATATAACGAAGGAAATGTAAGGAACCAGATCGACCATAACGCAACAGAGTACTCAATACTTAGGTAGTAGAGTGGATAATAGGAAACATATATATATTTGTGTATGTGTGAGTGTGAGATTACTTGCACGCATATTTCTATAGTTATAAAAAAATTAGTTGTTTAAATGTATTTATTTCTTTTAACATGATTCCTTCTCACTGAAAAATTATTTTGTTTATTTACCTGAAAGAGGACATTTTACTTGCTACACATGTGAATGTTGCAAGTTATTTAATGCTTGCTACATGCTTTATACTCTACAAAGATATGGAATAACAGCATATACCATCTTCTGAGGTTCTTTGAAACAGACGTTGATGAATAAAATGAAAATTACCAGAATGCACCAAAAGCAAAATGAAAAATACTTTTATTAAAAATCTAAACACATGAATGAAATAAGCTGTTAATGGATATTGATTTATTTTAATCTGTGGCTTCCTATTTCCGTTATCAATATTTTGGAAAAACTACAATGCATGCATAAGAAACTGATTGAGAGGGAAAGAGAGAGAGGGAGACGGAGAAGGAGAGAGAGACAGTAATAGGAAGCAGACATATCGACAAAGAGAGAGACAGAGAGGAGAGAGTGGGACAGCGGGAGACAGAGAGAGAAAGAGGTGTCAGACAAACAAACTGATACACAAATATAGAAAGATAGAGAAATATATGAGATAGAGAGAGAGAGAGAGAGAGAGAGAGAGAGAGAGAGAGAGAGAGAGAGAGAGAGAGAGAGAGAGAGAGAGAGATGGGATGGGGGTAGTTATATAAACATATAGCTAAATAAATAGTAGGTAGGTAGACAGACAGAAAGAGATAAATAGATACCGAAGTGATCGAGAATGAATGAAGAAAATATATTGGAAATAGAACGGAACAAAATGTAAAAAGTATATAGACTAGCGACTATTAATTTTTCTGATATGAATGAAACTTATATGAAGTTATGTACTGATAGAATCCGTCGCTCAGTCAAGTGGAAAATAAATGAGAGAAGGAGAAGAGTATAGAAAAGATTAAATAAGTTAAGAAAATATAAGAACAATTTAGAATACTTCCATAAGTACAACATGTATCACTGTTTAAATGAGAAGAAAGAACAGTGATACAGGGGGAAATAAATACATAGATATACACAGTGAATATAAAATAAATAGAGGTAAAAGAGAGAGGATAGATTTCATAACAAATACCCCAGCCATACAGCAAGACTAGCTTCATTAAAAGGTGTGTAAGATAACATAAAACAAGTTGATGTGCAGAACATAAAGCTAATTAATGTTACATTTTTCTAAATATAATTAAAGTAGAATTATACAAATATAATTATAATTAAACAGGGGAAATGAATACTAAAATATTTGTTTTGTTAGTATTTATTTCCTACGTTATGTGTACCTATTTAGGTGTTACCTTCAATATTGTATTATTTTTCATTTATTTGAGCAATTGTCCTGTAAATTTGGGACGCAGCATTTGTTTGTAGCCTGTTTTGTTCAAAGTCTGATGTATGTTAGTATATTATATCAAATAGTATCTGTATAGAAATGTACGAAAAGTGTCATGTGTATTGTTGTTTAAATAGTGACATGAAAATAAGTGAATTGCATGTAATTTGCACTCCACAAATTCCCTTCTTCACATCTGTAATTTCGGTAATGAACCAAACTAAAATTTAGATTGAAGAGTCAGTAATGAAACTACAGCAAATAAAAAAAATAATATCTACGTAAAAAGTGCATAACAGAATAGCAAATATCATTTGATTGATAAAAGGTAAAACTATTACGTCTTTATATTCTGATGTTGAAATAGTTAATCAAGTATTGCAATATGTGAAGGAGAATTTCGTTCGGATACAGTACCAATGTTATTAAGACATGTTGTTTCTTTTTTCAAATATACATGTCTGGGCGTTGGCATTTGTTGCTTTAAGGCTTTAGCTTTTTCCTGTTCCCTTGCCTGTTTTGAGGGTGAAGACAAAGAGTATTTTCTTTCATTTTTCTTCTTGTTGCAAATAGCTTGCCTTCCTTACCCTCGCCACAATCAGTCATTGATGTTATTTGACTGGACAGTTTGTTAAAATGAATATCAAGCCGCTACCTGAAGCCTCAGATATTTAGGATGTATCAGATGTTTCCTGCTGTTCCCAGCAAGCATGCCTTTTGATGTCTTCCAAAAAAGAGGTGGTGGACTAATGATCTTTAACCATCCTTGAAAACTCTTTGCGATAATACCTAGTGCTCCTATAATAATCGGGACGACCTTGATCTCATGACAGTAACACATCATTTTTAATTCCCTCTTTAAACTCTAGTATCCGTTAATTTTCTCCTCCTTTCCTTGCACTATTGTGTAAAAGGGGCAGGATACATCTACACTCAGGCATGATATTGTTTCCTTGTCAAAATCTAACAGGTCAGGGCTATTGTGTTTTAACTTCTTGCTTGTCTGTATCCTGAAATCCCATAACACCTACACTCGATCGATTTCTATCACTGACTATGCTTTTGCTCATACCACTCCTCAGAATATGGTATACATATGAACATATTTTCACTTCAGTCCCGAGATTACCAATGTCAGTTGTGCACCGCTCGTGGTCAGCTTCACATTCGTTTTCATTCTTACCTCGAAATACCATATAAGTTAACAGGTTAAAGAGTCTGCCTTTATTTACCCAGCAATATTTTTCAATCTCGTATTTATATTTTATAATTTACTGACCGGTCTTCCACACGCAATCATAATCAAGTATGTCAGAAAGTTTCTTTGTAAGAGTTGAATAATCTCCCCCCGCCTCTCTCTCTTATATATACACATATATTTGTGTGTGCATTTATGTGCATTTGAAATTTTACACAATTTTTGTTCACGAATATAAATGTTCTAGAATCATAGCTGAGGAAAAATATTTATTTAATATCTGTTTACACATTGAAAATTCTCTTCTATACCTATAGACATTTTCAAAGTTGGCAGTTTTGAAATTTTCTGCAGAGTACAAATTCAGAATAGCAATCACGAATATAAATTTCTTTGATGCTGCAAATTTATATTTTACTTTAATTCATTCTTCTGGAATAGCGTACTAAAGTTGTGTTGTAATATCCATAAAGAAATCGACAAATTGCATTAGTGTTTTCTCAATTACATTTTTGTTTCAGTACGTACTAGAACCAATTTCAACATCTAATGTTACAAAAATTTGGAATTGCAATTATTTTTGTTTGAGAATCTGTGTCGTCATAAAAAAAAAAAACATGTAAAATTGCAATCGTAAAGTAGTAGGATCAATTTTCCCTGAAAAAACCAGCACATCATATAAACAAATCACTCTGCTAATATTATATATTTGAAAGATAAAAGGTTTCATTTTAAACCAAGTCTCCTTTCCTAACTATTATGTGCTAAGCTTATTGTAAACAGAAGTTCGTCCTCAATGAATATAACATTGAAAACAGAGCTATTTAATGGAAGTATAATGATATAATGTCAGGTCACTCTTGAATCCTACTGGTAACATGTAAACCAGTACAACCTGTCGCCAGGTCGGGTCGTCGGCGACTAAACTGGCAACCCCACCAAGTTCGCTTGGCGAGGAGGGTGATTTTGGACACCCTGCAGGACAAAAAACAAAACCTGACAAAGGACAGAAGGATTCATAAGAGTCAACGGTCATCCAAAAATGTGTAAATATGTATATACACATGTACATATCTATGTGTGTGTATATGCGTGTGTATATGCCTGGGGTGTCAGGGAGGGACATGTACCTCTGTAGGGAGAGCTAGCCTTGCCCTTTTCAGGACAGCTTGTCCTGCATTGGGTCCCACTTGACACTCAATACTCACCTGTGGCCCCAAGATGATGTAGCATGCGACAGCGGCCACACCCCGGTAAACCGTCTTGGCTGGCGGGCCGAACCAGGTTGAGGGTAGCCGGACGGGTCTGAAACCCCCCGGTGAGTTAGATATGGAATGCCTGCCCCTGCATGCGAAGACTGGACCCGACGGAATGAGTCGAAGAGGGCAACATCGTCCCAACGGTTACAAAGGCGGCAACAGCAAGCGGTGTGGAGCGCTAGGGCACGGCAAGGCACTTCAGACGTCGTGGCCATTCACTGCAGCCAAGGAAGTCCCTGGTCGTGACGGTCCTCCGTACCACCGGATTCTGGCTTCTGCGGCTGAGTGAGTGGGACCGTCACTTTGCACTGGCCCTCCCACTATAAACCTTTCCCGCACAGGTTTCTTCTTTAGCGTGCACTCCCAAAACCCTGTGGCGAAGGCGAGAGGTGGAGGTAACAGGTGGAGGTAACCTCTGGGAGTTGCCAGTCTGACTGCGGTCTCTTCCCCTTCCCCCACTGTCCCCGGACCTGAAAGTTGGGGATAGGCCTCCACAGCCATCTTCGTGCCCACGGCAGACGGGAACAACAATAAAGAAGATGGGATCATCGCTTACGATGGACAACAAAGGATGAAGATAATATTTTCTAATTTATGTATGAGACCAGCAATTTAAAGGAGTAAAAAGAAATCGATTATATCAAGTCCAGTACTCGATTAGGAACGATCCTTGTAGTAAGAAAGTTAAATCCGGGGGATTTCCACTCAGGTTATAAAAAGCAGGAAAGGATAACACAAGCTTTATTGTCTGACGCTTAAGCATTTCTACTAATTCAACGCCCTATACAACAATACAATAATATTATATACAATGATAATAATATTCTGATTTAGGTACAAGACGAGCAATTTTTGGTTAGGGGCACGTCGATTAAATCGACCCCAGTGTTTACGGATACTTTATTTTATCGATACCGTAAGGATGAAATGCAAAGCTCACCTCAGAACGTAAAGGGCAATAACTTTATGCTTGCAAAGCATGGTGTCTGACGCTCTGCTGGATTGTGATTTTGTTGTCACACTGCCTCTCTCCACTCGTGTCCAGCGAACGGCTTTCCTCCCATCATTCTTAATCACTGGCGAGAATATACAAAAAATCGATGTTTACGCATCGATATTTCAGGGATAGCTTCATTTCGGACAATTTCCCTGTAAGAAATGATTACCGTGCTCTTTGCCTCATAGTTATTATTCTCCTGGAAGTCTGGACAAAATTAGAGACTGACATCCAAGACAATACCAACAGCCTCATACACAAGCACACTATTTGAATATTTCAATTAAAATCGAATAAAAATGTACACTATAGAAATGCGCGTTATAAGCCCCACCACTTAATGTGTGACAACATTTCTTTATTCCACAGATATGGTTAAAGTTAGTGTGAGATATAAGAATTGGGATCAGTTTGTAACTAAGTTCATTTATTCAATGGTCTCAGCTCACTTTCCTTGTAGATTTTCAGGATCGGCTACTGAAGTTACGCACAATCATGTTGCACCCATGTGCTAGGATATTTGTGCTGGATGTGAATGGCAGCTAAGATAGTGCCTTCAGACTAGCTGCCTCTATACTCCGACCGGGCTAGGATGACTGATTCTTCAGGATTCTAAAAATGATATCATGCATTGACATTAATCCTGTTACACGAATCTGAACACATTTTCTGTAGAAATAGTTGAAAGGAAGATTTAAAGAAAGAAGGCAATAAGGAAACACCATAGGACACGAAAGAAAGAAAGTGGTTAGATGTGAAGTGGCGGCAGATACGTGTCTTGGCAGCAAAGCCTTAAATGTTGTATTTGAGAGACTGTGAGGGTTGCGTAATATTTCATATAGTAATTGTAGAGTAAATTGTGAAAAAGATCACTTACAGTGTATGATGTATATAATGTTTAAACACTATGTAATGTATGTAGTGTTTATCATTTTTTCCTATTAAAATATTCTAAAATATTGGAAACTAACACCAGGATGGTAATAATTGCTTCTACTTTAGGCACAAGGCCAGCAATTTCCCAGTGCATTACTGGTACTTTATTTTATCGACCCCGTAAGGATAAAAGGCAAAGTCAACCTCGGCGGGATTTAAACTCAGATCGTAAAGGCACGTAACTATGCTGGAAAAAATGGCGTCCGACCCTCTACCGATACTGCCAATCCACCGCCCTCAGGATCCACCAGGATGGTAATAATATTCAATGATATGTAATGGTTATATATATTGGTTTCAGATTTAGGCACAATGCCAACAATGTTTGGGAGGGAAGAAAGTCGATTAAATCAACCTAGTGCATTACTCGTACTTTTCGTGGCAGAATTTGAACTCAGATTGAAAAGGAGCGTAACTGTATGCCGTAAAATATATTGTCCGAGGCTCTACCGATTCTGTCAGTCCTTGTTCCTAATTGATTATATATATTGAAATGCGTTAGCTTATATATTGTATGGTGATGCATAAAAGTAACTAAAATAACATTCTCCCTCATGTCTTTTCTATCGATATTGTCAGAGTCGGTGAGTGTAATATTGTATCAACGTCGTACTGGATGTAAAATTCCATTTCATTGATGCAATAGCTCCACTTATCTCGTATAGTTTAAAGGAAATAAAACAACTAATAAACATTTTCAAACATACTTCATTTGTCAGGTTGTTTGACAATAATTAATACGCATTCGCGTTAATATATTAGAATGGTCGTATTGAAGGAGAAAATGAACATAGGTCAGCACAATATTATGAATGAGTGTCATCAACCTATCGTGATAATCGCCCAAGTTGAACCAGAATGTATATTGGAATGATAACGTACAGCTTTGAAAGCAACAGTATTATTTCTGACAACGTATAACACTATATATCCATATGAAATTCATATATGATATGTTCTTCTGTTGAATTAATTATTCGAAAACAACAGGAAAATACAACCAGGATAAGAAAAGCTATATCAAAGAAAATGAGCACATATATGTAAGGAATACATGTCCATGATAATTATATATCAAGGCGTTTACTTTTCGCTCTGAAAATATTATTTGTAATGATTCATTGAAACAATACAGTTAGAGATGCTCATTAAAAGAACAATCAAAACAAATAATAATTCCCAATGCTATTAAACAAACGAGCAGTAAATACACTTGATATTTTAATCAATAGTTTTAAGCAAAACCATAAAAATGCATCCTTTGTTATAAATGTAATCAAGACAACAATTATAAGGACATAATTGAATTATATTCTAATGTTTTTGCGATATTTTAAATGCCTTTCAATGTGTTAAAATATGGCATGCTAGATTAAATTCGACAAAGCCGTGAAATATGATTCAGCAATGAAGGAAAGAAAATATGATGTATAGAAAATATTATGATGAAAAACGTTTGCTTCCATAACGTTTAAGCTCAAAAGTAACCCCAGGACACAAATGCGAACATAATTACTTGTCCGTCAATGAGTATGGCAGGTGGTCTTATTGATAGAGTATTGGCCTGTTTATACAAGTTATATACATTAGACAATAGATTTATCTTGGAATAGCACAGCATTAAACAAAGCACACATTTTAATATTCTACTTAACATATTTGTTTCGGATAGATAAATTTTGGTAATAATGTAGAACATTATATATATATATATATATATATATATATATATATATATATAGATAATGTTCTATATATTTATATATATATATATATATAGATAATGTTCTATATATTTATATATATATATATATATATATATATATATATGTGTGTGTGTGTATATATATATATTATAGTTAATATATATATAAACAAATACATAAACACACACGCACACACACACATATATATATATATATATATATATATATATATATATATATATATATATAAATAAAACACATATATGTATATATGGGTGTGTGCTTCTATATGTGTGTATGCGTGTATGCATTGCGTATATAAGTGATTAAATTGATTTGGTTGAGAATTGACCTATTTTCTAATGGATATCTTAACGTCCTTATATTGTTATGAAAAGAAACCAAAATAATCAACTATTAATTTTCTATGTTGATACGCAGAAACTAAGTATTTTAAAAGATGAACAACTGACAACTCATGGATTTAACCACATATTACATGCCATGGACACCAACACATCCTCCAAGATTTGTTATGAAGCTATTAATAAGTGGTGAGGGAGTAAGCCTAGTGTATTGAAGAAAATATCTCATCCTATGCTGATTATTTGTCCCTTTTCTTTTGCCATTTAAAACATATTGTCATTAAAAATTAGAAATACTCCCTTCAGCAAGGCCACACATTGATAGTGGCTCAATAGCATCTAGTTTATTTTATTTAGGTATTTGAATACGCAAGTACTATTAGAAATTGCATTATCAAACAGCCACTTTAGTTTTGTTACTTCGGTCATTTTTAATTCTCGAAGGCGTATTACCGCAGTGTCACATTTCCTAACACTTATCGGGGAATACAGAACCTGACAAATTTAAGTATCATGATATTCTCAACATTGGACTTAATTTAGCTAGGGCTTTTAGTCTTATAAACATTAAGTCGCATGTAACATAAACAATACGTATATTAATCTATTTTATATTAATAATATAGAATAATTATGAAACAAATGAATTTTTATTGTTACATACTATACGATAAAAGTGTATTTCTGGGAAATATACACTATATATTGTGCAATATGCTGCGTGTATAAAATTATGTGTACAAGTTACATATGTGACTGTATTCTCCGATTCACTCTACAAACTCGCACGCACATCAACACACAAAAAAACATAGATATATATATATAAATATATAATGAGTTGAAAGTGTGATATGCAATTAACCAGATTTTAATTACTTATATATATTGATGAACATTGTTCTGCGCTGTATGCACACGTGTATCCATACCTGTCTTCTCAGTTTTAAGAAAACCATTTGTATTTATGCTATGATCATTGTTGTTATTTACAGCATTTCTATAACGGTATGTCATCTTTGTTTACAATTTGTTCCATCCATTTTGGTCTGCTAGATTTCACGGATTCTCTTAGATATTTACATATCATTAATCAACACCATTTTCGGAGGATCAAATGCAAACAACGCAAACACATTCTTTCTGTTATGCAAGTTTCTAAAAATACGACAATACTAAAATGAATATATGACATATGTATTTTTGAATATAAAAATAATGCCCTGATAAAATATATCAACACTAATTATCTTCATCCTCAGCTTGGTTATATAAGCATGTATTTGTCTCTGCATATATTTTATGCCAACGCCTGCATGATTTAGTTCAATTCCAACCACAACACTTGTACATTCCATTGAATAACGAATGATGAACAAACAACTTGAAGGATCAATTTTCTGTATAAACTCTCATGTATGACTGTAATGTAATAAACCATCAGAAAATCTGAGTTAGTAAGAGAGCAAGCATATATTATTCCTTTTGTTAGGTATACTTTAATGTCAGAAGGCAATACCGAGAGCATTAGCAATTGGATTGGTGAGAAAACGTATGCTTAAGCAAGCATCGTCTACTGCATAATAATGTTGCTTTCATAAATTTATTGAACCAGTAAATGTTTAATAATTTGAAATTGGTACAATATATATTACATTTTATGTTTCGTTTTGCATACCGAGTTCAAGGGGCAATTAGTATGTTCGTCTTGTTCCGATCAATCTTTTAATCTAAATAATTATATGTACATATAATCTGTAATATTACTATTTATCGTTGGTAGTGGACACAAATTTACCTCAGGTATTAATATTGCATTATTACATACGATAACACAGGGAACTAAAGTTTATGTAACTAAAATTGCAATATAGTGTATCAATATTATTCTGATGTTTGCTTTAATATTGTACATCTAATTACATCTTTGGGTAGGATATATTTGCGTAGGAAGTTACTACACAATATTGTGTAATTATTTAATCCGTATGAATATACATGGTGAAATAATAATTTGTATCGAATATCGTCTTCCGTATAGTACTGAACTGAAGAAAAGAAGAATGAATTTCAGAATTGAACTTATTCCTGTCGTTCGTGTGAACAGCCATTGTATGGATTAATAATTGTTTCTACTTTAGGCACAAGGCCAGCAATAACCCAGTACATTACTGGTACTTTATTTTATCGACCTCGTAAGGATGAAAGGCAAAGTAAACCTCGGCGGGATTTGAACTCAGACCGTAAAGGGATGAATATCTACGGATCTTGAATTTATTGATTTAACAGAAAGAATAATATTGAGTAGTCATATATTAGTTAGTTTGACAACTTTAACGCTATTCATTTTCCCCGCGAACTAATGTGGCGTTATTCATGCTTAAAATAGACAGAAAGTGTTAACAGCCTTTATTCTTTTATTTAAGTGAGTAAATGCAATATTACGACAGCTGTGCCATGAATATTCTTCTTTATTTCTTGTTGGCGTAGAACTGTTTACAGCCAATGTAGCTCAGTGGTAATTAGTGATATCTTAATTGATGTATTTCTCTTATAATTATTGCCAGATTACTCTAATTAAAACAACATAAAATATACGTTATGCTTTCACACGCTGGAGCTATTAGAAAACATATAATTTATTATTTGTTTCTAAAAAGTTGAATCCTTCTGTTTAATTAATCTTCTATAAACATAGGTTATACAGTTTTGGTTTCCAGTTATAATAATACAATGCTTGTTATTATGTGAAAGCAAAATGCTCTGTTAACATATCGATTGAAAAAAACATTATTTCTACTCGATCCTCTCCAATCAACATGCAATATTTCTGGATTTTTTGCTTACCATTTCACTTAGCACTTGCCAAGCCTCTCAAATCAGGATTCTGAAACAATTTATATTGTGATATCTCTCGAGATGTACTTTGAATCTTGTATTATTCAGGGACCTTCGCTTTTTTTTACATTTGAGGTGACTGGAAGCCATTGCGTGAATCGCTTGGTGATGGACTTTGGAGTGATATCTTTAATTTTCCCACTGGAAATTGTGTCATCAAACGTTTCTCTTTGGGTGAAAGCTGACGTTAATGATTTTGTGCCATCTTGCCAGGAAAAACCGCAATCAACTCCTTAGTTTAGAATTAAGTGCCTGCTCAGCTGCTATTTTCTACAGAAATCAGGTTTTCCCGCAATATGAACGTGAGTGATCTGTCCATAACAGAAAACTTTGTCTGACTCCTCGACACAACTGTAAGCATGTCAAGGGTGACGTTAAGTTTCTTGTTGCCAAGGAAATGAGAAAACGTATTGGGTCTCGTGACTACTAGTGGCGTTGTGACAGAGTGCTGAATAGGGGTAATTATTCAAAGCCACATATAGATCAAAGTGTGCACCTTGAGAATCCGGATAAAATACGAAGAATGGTTGGTATCAAAATACCGGCTTCAACCGCAATGAAACAGTCAATATTTAGCATCTGCCTTTTCTAGAGTATTTTCATTGAAATTCTTCTGATGAGCCTTCCTATTTATTGCCTCATCGTCATGTTTTTAAACGGAGTACCAGATTTGTGATTATATCACTTTCTGTTAAATTTGTTATTCCTAAATATAATTGCAAATACTATTCTGAGAAGTTCTTCATTTGCACTTCTCGCTTATTGAATTCTCTTCCGGCTAATTGATATCTGACCATTCTACAGTATGTACAACTTCAAAAGGAGCTCCAATCATCATATTCTACCTCCTCCAATTATGTTCTCTCTTTTTAATATTTCGCTACTCAAAATTCCATTGCATTTGCGCGGCTTTATTGTTTTGATTGAGTATTAAAAAGAAAGAAAAAATACATATATTTTCTTGCCAAGATATAGTTAATTATTTTTCCGGAAACGATACGTTCCTCAAACGATGCAGGAATAATAATAATATATACATCACATAAACGCAAGGAAACACGCATTCACCACACACAAACACACGCTTCCTCTCTCACACACAAACACACACACATATAAACACACCCACCCACACACACGCATATATATATATGTTTATATTTATATGTGCGGGAAAGGGAACAAATGTAGGAAGCTCAGAGGCAGAATATAACTTGACATAAAATTAGTGGTTAAGCAATCGGCTAAGACCTCTTATAGACGGATCAAACTTTTCCGCGTATCTCCGATTGCTATAAAACTTATAATCCTTCAACCTTTAGAGAGTTTGAACTCTTCATACGATATGTATATATATATATATATATATATATATACATATATATAGACACACAATTAAACCTAAAAACAAATTCTTTGATAATCAAAAACGGATTAACCAGGCGTTAACATTAATTTTTAACACTGACTCTTGTACATATTATAAAGATTCTTTATATATATATATATATATATATATATATATATATATATATATATATATATATATATATATATATATATATATATATATATAACAATATATTTAGAAACACACAGATACATGCGGACACACACATACATACATGAATGCATCCGCACCCAACTGTGAGTTAAGGGTGCCAACTTCACCAATGTTGCTCAATGAATGACTGGGACAGACCAATTCAGTTGAACCAGACTGAACCAGTATCAGAGTTAAAAATACATTATGAAGAGAGAAGAAACATTTAGATATAATTAGTAATAAAATGTATCATACCTAAACTGCTCCTAAATTCCTCGACTACGTAGTTTCGTGGCATAAACAAAAACAATATATCATAAAGATATAGAGTCCTTGCGAGGTCTGCCGACTTATCAAGAGGATACCTCATTTTACTAGTCTCAAGAACGCGTCTACACGACGTGAGAAAGAATCCCAAAAGGCGGAGGGGGAGATAGTCACGCGATATAACGGTCGAGAAACAGAGCTAAGCCTCTTATAACCCCGAAGAAAATACCACGGAGGCGGAGGGGCTATTCATATCGAGGCCGTAGAAGAGGTGGCGAAGAAGGCGAGAAGTATGAGTAATGGAAGCTATCCAGCTGTCCCCACACTTCAAAGATTGCTCGACCAGAGGGAGTTATTAACAATATATTTAGAAACACACAGATACATATATATATATATATATATATATATATATTCTCCGAGAGAGAAAAGCCTTCCGACGATGATTTCTTTCTCAATGGAAATCCGCTTGGATTATTTATTTGTTTGGGATCTGTAACCGCCGTAAAGGCACATATAGTAAGTACATATCATTTTTTGAAATTTATTTTAAATTTTTTTCTTTATTTACTTTCCCTTGATTTTATATGTTCTGACTTGTTAAATTATTAACTTGCCATTGAACCACACTGGCATACGGTCGGACTATACCTGTATTCCTATTGTATTATTTACATGTAGGAACACATACTTTTATTATCATTCTCCCCAATGGTGGAGAAACTTTTGGTCATTTGAACGGCTGCTATTTTTCGTAGCAAGAGATTGACCTATCCACCTTGCTTTCTGTCTTTACACACGGTACTAGACAACATTGTTTCATCATTCATTTCCTCTCATTCTGGGGCAGTTTTGTGTGACGCCAAATATATATTCTCCGAGAAGGAAAAGAAGCCTTCTGACGATGGTCTTTCCCAATGCACATCCGCTTAGATAATCTATTTGTTTGGGATCTGAAACCGCGGTAGAGGCACACATAGTAAGTACAGTGAACTTTTTGAAATTTATTTCAATTTTCTTTCTTTATTTGCATATATACATACACACACACACAATATATATATATATATATATATAAGCATGTCAACAATACTCATCATTGCAATGATAATTCTCCAATACATAAATTTTAGAATTCTCGACCTATCGGTGAC
Source organism: Eledone cirrhosa (assembly GCA_964016885.1). Lineage (NCBI taxonomy): Eukaryota > Metazoa > Mollusca > Cephalopoda > Octopoda > Eledonidae > Eledone > Eledone cirrhosa. Next base: position 372,798,849 of record OZ024740.1, read on the forward strand.
ACATATTTCCTGGATCCTCTTCACGTTTCATGCATATCGATTCTTTTCAAAATATTCCATTTTCAATAGATTTATGAAAAGAAAATCAAGTCAAGAAAAGAGTACCATACTGGTTCTTTGCATAATGATGCACGTTTTAAAATCATATGGCGATGATGTAATGATAAGACTGGGGAGGGAGATGATTAGCTAAATTATTAGATATATAACCTAACTGAAACTGAGATATATAGTTATACTTAGACTCTAATATATATATAAATATATGCGCATACATATCTCCTTATCTTTATCCCTCGATCGTTTTGTCGCTGGATATATATATATATATATATATATATATATATATATATATATATATATATATATATATATATATATATGAATGTGTATGTGTGTGTGTCTATGTGTCTGTGGGTCTGTTTGTGTCTATATATATATGCTTACATATATTCCAAGGAGATGACGCTCCAATATTAGAGATGATATAATATGCATGCATCTATATGTGTAGAGAAATAGTGAGAGAGAAGACATACAAACGAACCATAATACTTCTGATTGAATCCTTATCGTTGCAGTAAGTTAGAATTTCCTTTTGCATGATTTTAATGATCTCCACGTAACCGGAAAAAATATCTATCAAATGCAATTTCTAAGGATAAAAAAATAAACTTTATTCCCCTGCTAACAATGTTGTTTTTTTTTTTCCCTATATTAGACCGATTTTATCTGAAGAATTCTCTTTTATCTATATTATCTATATACTTTAGCGATACACACACACATATATATATACTACATACATATCTATATATATATTATATATATATATATATATATATATATATATATATATATATATATATATATATATATGTATATATATATATATATATATATATATATATATATATATATATATATATATGTATATATATATATATATATATATATATATATATATATATATATATATATATATATATATTTATATTTGTATATGTATATATATATATATATATATATATATATATATATATATATATATATATATATGTATATATATTACATATATAATTATATAAATTATATATTAGAATATTGAGTTCAGAAAATCATTTATGTATGAATGATTGCTGGTGCATACGTGAGTAAGAAAAATAAATGATTTTTACACATTCAACTAAAGTCTATTTTCTATTATTTCCTTCGTTTTCCTATTCAATATTGAAAGGTTCTCTAGATTTGGCATGACCCCTATATTCCAACATCCACTCTTTTCATCTTCAACCGACTTTACTCCATCTCATTAAAAAGGTTAAATCATGGTGATATGATGCAAATGAAGCAATAAATCATATAGTCCATCCTTGCCCTTACTTAAGAGATAATACCTCCTTTACTATCACGCATGTTAATACAATCTTGCTTGGCGATACTTGATTATTTCTAAATCGCATATTAACTACCTCAGAATCAGAGAAATTTGTAATATTCTTTCCCCGAGTGTAGATGACATCAGATATAGTCGGGATCTTTGCTGTTGATCGTAATTCTTGCCGGTCTCAGATAAACGTTTCATATTATTTAATGTTATGATGTTGTTCACCATAATTCTAATCACGGGAGACGATCAAATGTTTACGCCAATTTACAGCTTTTAACTGAAAGGAAATTTTGGCCATGCTGGTTTTTAAACTCAGAATCCAAATAAAACAATTCCTATAAGCCGATATTGTAACAAATCTGAGAATTCCTCGAACTAATTAATGAACACAAATTGAATATATATCGAAAATCATGGCAGCGAGCGGGAAAGTAACTATTCGCTGCTTTCCTGTAACATTTAATGCACAAATTAACGATTTACGACAAAAAAATATAGACCTAGAGACGCTTTGCCTAATTAAAGAAGACATAGTCTTACATTGGAACAAATGTAATTATATTTCTGATCGATGAACGGTTATTTGTGCATAATCAACAAGAAGAATAGAACAAAATCCGTAGTTATGGCTTTTACGATATCAACGTGTACGTTGTGATAGAACTAGGGTACCTGAACACACACGAAAATAACAATATAATAACTAGGTATTTGACTTTCTTGGGGGTTGGATAATGTAAGGACAAAGACATATTGCATGTCCTTAAATCCCATACATATTTCATATGAAAGCTTATTCGCTAAGATTCAACCGTTGAATTCTTCATGCTCCGATGTCAAAGAAAAATGTACAGAGTAAAAAAGTAAAGTAAACTGGAGATATTTTCATTCGGGGGTAAGTTGAAATATATCTTCTTTGAAAAAGACCTGATCAGTTGAACAATTTTCTTATTAAGGCACACTTATTTTGTATAATAAAATATGAATCTGTGCGTCCAAAATCAAATTACAATAATAATTGTTTCTATTTTTGGCACAAGGCCAGCACTTACGCAGTACATTACTGGTACTTTATTTTATCGACCCCATAAGGATGAAAGGCAAAGTTAACCTCGACGGGATTTGAACTCAAGTTACAATAATTGTTTCTACTTTAGGCAAAAGGCCAGCAATTACCCAGTGCATTACTGGTACTTTATTTTATCGACCCCGTAACGACGACAGGCAAAGTTAACCTCGGCGGGATTTGAACTCGGATCGTAAAGGGAAATCAAATTACAATAATAGTAGTCGATCATTAGGAATAATATTTAAGAAAATCGAGTAAAAACCACTAGGAAAACAGAGAGATGGCCAGAGGCGCTTGTGATGTATCGAACATCATACCCCTCGCATGCATAATGCGGGCATTAATCACTAAAGAAAAGATTGAACTGTCTTGTTTATAAGAAAGTATATATTATATATTACATTGTGTTCCAATATTGAACTCGCTATACAGCCCAATCCCCTTCTAGTTTATTCAGACGAAAACATTTTTTTCTAAAGGTGGGATCATAAATTTCTAAATCAAACCTTAAATCCTGTACTAAATTATGCTGAATGATTTCTACTTGGCGTCATGCAGATGTGCATGGCATTTTATTCCATAGAAGCGTAAAAACAGCAGCATATAATTATTATATTGTAGCTGCAGGTAGTATGTATCTTTTGCGATATAAATTATATGATGTAGTGTTTTTCCTATTAAGAGGAAGGGGGAAATTATTCGATAGTCGTCTACTATTTTATATCATATACCCCGCCTTTTTATTAGTTAGGAACACTATGAATTTTATATGGAATAACAAATATCGAAGCAAAATTAAAATTCATTTCAAATGATGTGTCAGCTCGCATACTGCACATACTGCATCGAGGGGCTATGCGTCTAAGCAATAATTTTATCTTTCATAGTCGAGTATTTCTTTTAAATCTTCATTTTGCTTGCAAACAGTTATAAAACTGGTGAATAGAACTCTTTAACAAGTTCGTTTAGATTTCCCTTCAATTGCAGTGCCCAACAAAATTCTTTTTCATTTTATAGATCAAATAATATGTATAGCTCAAGGAGTGCCATAGTTTTGCGCTTTTATTTTCTTCGTTACTCATTTATTCTTTCCTTTATTTGATCAAGGATATTTCTGAACGAGTGAGAAAAAATTCAAGAAATGACTACAAGGATTTCATAAGCATAAGGAATAAATTCTAATATATGCACATTTGCAGAATATTCTTTCATCAGAAACGCCAGTACTATTAGAGAGAAAATACAAAGTTTATTTTTCTTGCATCTGCTAGGGAAAGAGAGACAGACGCACAGAAATAATGCATAAATGTAGGAAAACAAATTAAATGCATAAACTTTGTTCGCCTTCATTTTTATATTATTGGATGGAGATAATTTGAAAAATAAATATGCAGATCTGAAAAGAGAACGAAAACCACCTGCAACCGGGATCTATGTACTTGTCATACTTAAGTATATATCTTTATGTGCACTGAAGTAATAAAACGAAAGCATTTGAATCTGTTTGTAAAATAGCTTCGCTGGAGCAAATGAAAAAATAAATGCCAGAGCAATTTTGGGACTCACTTAAAAAAACAGCAGAAACATACCGAAAATAAAATATAATGTTCAGTGCAAACGATCAAACATTGAAGAGAAAATCCTACCCTCTTTATTAATTCATTGATAAACCTATGTATGTATATACGTCAGTATGCACTTATGAATGCATATATGTATATATTATGTATAGGGCGGTGGATTGGCAGTATCGGTAGAGGGTCGGACGCCATGCTTTCCAGCATAGTTACGTCCCTTTACCATCTGAGTTCAAATCCCGCCGAGGTTGACTTTGCCTTTCATCCTTACTTGGTCGATAAAATAAAGTACCAGTAATGCACTGGTAATTGCTGGCCTTGTGCCTAAAGTAGAAACAATTATGTATGAGTATATATTATATATTATTTCCGGTTATATTAAAAGATCTCTCTCTCTCCTTCTCTCCTTCTCTCTCTCTCTCTCTCTCTCTCTCTCTCTCTCTCTCTCTCTCTCTATTTCTCTCTCTCCCTCTCTCTCTCTCGCTCTCTCTATCTCTCTCTCTCTCTCTCTATTTCTCTCTCTCCCTCTCTCTCTCTCGCTCTCTCTATCTCTCTCTCTCTCTCTCTCGCTCTCTCTCTCTCTCTCTCTATATATATATATATATTTATCCATACACATACATATATATATATATACACATACATATGTGTATATATATATATATGTATGTATGTATACCATATATATATGCATGTATATATATATATATATATATATATATATATATATATATATATGCTTGTATGTATATGTATATACATACATATGTATATATATATGCATGTATGTATATATACATATACATATGTATGCATATATATATATGCATATGTATGCATATATGTATATGTATATATATAGAGAGATACACGCATCTATATATATATATATGTATATATATATACATATATATGCATATATAAATATACATATGTATGAATATATATATATACATGCATATATATATATACATATATATATATATGCTATACATATGTGTGTGTATATATATATATATATATATATATATATGCTATACATATGTGTGTATATATATATATATAAATATATATATATATATATATTCTATACATGTGAGTGTATGTATATATATATAAATATATATATATATATATATATATATATATATATATATATAGCGACTAACCAGTTAATTATTTTGGCTTTTTAGTTAATTATATTGACTGATTAATCGCTGATGTTTATTTAAAAAACAACTCGGTCGCGAGCTTAATTCGTTTTGTGCTATTTTTGCAAATATTTGCAATGACTACACATGCTGAATTCACTGGCCAAAATAGGGGTTTTCTCCCCTTAGAACCTCACGTGTGCTTTCATAACCTGTGAGATTCTGGCGCACGAAGAACAACATGCTTGTTGAGGGGTGATTCCTTGTTCGATCATTATACCAAAAGCTTATTATTTTCTATAAGCAGACAGTATTATTGATTTAGGTGTCGCAGAAACCATATATCGGAGTATACCATCTTCTACGAGGGTCCGGGTAACTATTTCAATCATATCTTATTTTGTATGACCCGTTTAGCTTGTTCGCTTATTAGGCTCTGGTGGTTAATGGCTTCTTAACCATCGTCTCAGTTTGTATGACCTTTTTAACTTATGTTTATAGCTCTGGTATCTTCATATCCATGGACCGCTTGTCTACACAATACGGAAGTTGTGTTTTGCTAATTTCTACCCGCGGAAATGCGATTCTCGCTAAATTATATATATATATATATTTTTGAGTTTATGTTGGTTGTATAACAACACCTTAGTATGCAGGCTTGAGCACTCGACGAAGTGCGCAGATTGGTTTGGTTACTCCGGAGTAGTGTAAAATAAAGTTAAATAAAAGTCAAATGATTAAAATTTAGCTTCGTTTATTACTGCTATATACATTTCAGTGACAGCCATCTTTGGCTGTGACCTCTTCAGGCAGTACTTGTCTATACCATACTAATTGTCTATACCATATGTACTTGTCTATACCATACTAATTCAAACTGCCTGAAGAGGTCACAGCCAAAGATGGCTGTCACTAAAATATATATAGCAGTAATAAACGAAGCTAAATTTTAATCATTTGACTTTTATTTAACTTTATTTTATATATATATATATATATATATATATATATATATATATATATATAATACATATGTTTATATATATATATATATATAAATATACATATATTTATATATATATGTGTGTGGTGTGTATATATATATATATATATATATATATATTTATTAAAATAATATTAAATTTTAAGCAAAGAATCCTTATCGAGCCCTCTTTGGATTTGAGTCTTCAAATTTTATCATTATTACTATATATATATTTATATTTGTATACGTGTGTGTATGTATATATATATATATATATATAATTTTATAGAAGGAGCTTCTACAGGACTAGTACTGTTTCATTCAGATGAAATCTTCAGGAAGCTGAGTACCTTACTTACTGTGGTTATCCCCGACTCAACCCGGGACCTACGTATATATATATATATATATATATATATATATTTATAAATATATGTGTGTCGCATCGTTGGCTACTAAACCGGCAACCCCACCAAGTTTACCTGGTGAGTAGGGTGATTTTGGACACCCTGCAGGACAAAAAGCCAAAACCTGACAAAGGGCGGAAGAACTCATAACAGTCAACAGCCCTCCAAATGTGTGTAAATATGTATATACACATGTACATATGCGGGGGGACAAATAAATAGTCAGGCCATACTCGATAACGAGGGGGCAGCCATCATATATATATATATATATATATATATATATATATATATATGCATACACACATATATATACATACACATATATATATATGCACGTGTGTCAGAGAGAGGAAAGAAAGAAGGGGAAAGAAAAACATATAGAGGAATTGTCATACACAAATTAATAAAGTGTATTTAATAAATTCTTCTTTTGCCAGAATATATTCTGTGATCGTATAAATTAAACCCAACGCCCAAAGCTACGTGGTCGCAGACTTTATATGAATAGCATTCACATTTCTATTGTGATATATTCTCCAATATGATAATTATATACTGAATAATCTAGTTTCGTACACGAAACCGAAACCAGCTGCATTTAAAAGAACTACAAAGGAGCAACTGCCACTTCCATCAAACGATTTGAATTGATCCAAATAAATTTATATCATTTACCTTCTTTACTACTTATCACACGAGGGGAAGATGGGCGTGTCCGGGTCCAACTATATCCGTGCTTCACAAGACATCCTTGTTCTCAGTAAGGACAAAAACGAAACTTTGCATTCAGTAGTGTAAAAGCTGAAAAGAACCTCTATCTTTCTTGTTCACTTCTTTCCGAAGTAGTGCTACCGTTCTTCAACTCACAGTACCGTGAGTTCATTCGTTCTGTCACCAGCAGCAATGACCATGTGGTAGGATGTTGGCTAACAAGTCAGTTATTAGTATACCAACTGATGATCAATCCTATCCAGTGCTTTAGATTGATCTATATTGGTCAATGTCCCACCTCTTTCAGGTTCCTTAGCCGTCCTTTCAATGATGTATTGCACAAGCTGGAGATTGTCGAGGATGGATCTCTTCGAAATCAAATATATTAAGAACCCCCCACTCCCATCCCTACCAGACCAACAACGTCAAGCACCAACCTTATCACTAACAACTTGGCTAACATTCTAACCTTAGTATTTAGTAGAGTTATATGTCGAAAATAATCAATTTAATCCCGATTGTTCGGGATCTTTCTCAGCATTGCCAACCCTCCACGGCTCTCAAAACCGTGAGTTCCCTTGTTCTCCTGAAAATTGCAATAGACGCCCGCCAAGAGGTCACCCAACGAGCCTGGCATATAAATGTCAAGTTCGTTGGGCAAACCATCCAAACTAAAGGATTTAACCTCCCTACATCTAATCATTTCCTCCTGTATTTAGGTGTCTGTCATTGGCTTTTCTCAACACTCTAAGACAGACCGTCGATGTAGGCATTAATGTCCATCCCACAATCCGATCCGCATCTGCTCACGAGCGTTGTACTGCTGAAAAGCCACACCCATCGATTTGGGATGGAATAACATGCGCCTGTGGTGATGCCCCAAAGGCAGGTTTGTGACTTTGTTGCCATGCCGTGCTCCACCACACGGGTACTTTGAACGGCTTTTATCCCCTGGTGTCTAAGAGCACGCACCTTAGCTCTAACAACGCATCCTTTGTACTTAGCATTGAAGAATTGATCCATGGCCAATCTTGCCGCAAACACGTAGGCTGTTATGCCTTGGCAGCTAAATATATCTTCTGATTTCCTAACTAACTAACTGTGTACTCTAGTTTTTCTATTGCTACAGTTTTAATAAACCTTATCAAATCTACTCAAATCACCATATTCAGGGCGAACCCTCATTTGTTATTGACTATTGTCACCGTCAACGACCGCTTAACAAAGAAACTAATCCGGTTTCTTTAGGCTTTCTGCGCCGAAAACGATAAGTTCAGCTTCAATTAACTGGGTCCACGACAATGGAGCCATCCTGCTTCACCACACATGTCACATATTTGTGGTCTTTGTAATCGACTACCCTAATTTGTGGATTGCCTAATGTATCCTTGTCTATTTCCCAACTAAATAAGCTATCTAGATACGATTTGGATGACCCAATGCGGTTAACCAATACCCATATTAGAATATTAGGGAAATCCAGTCGCTACTTATTAGATAGTTGGGAGCGTCTGAGCAGTTTTGCAAGGCTTTTGCAGTCCCTATCCACTAATCCCACATTGTGTCAACATACATGTAAAATATCGTTTTAGTCGACCAAAAATAAGAAAGAGCGGGACGTTACTAGACCGTTCTCTAGTCGACTGAAGAAATCAGTTTGTCCTGTCTTTGTTGAAGCATAGACGGCGACAAAACTGAATCCATGACCTTCGCTGCTGGTCACGTCCGACACCAGGGATTTACCTTACGGCTCCAGGACGATCGTCCATATTGCAAGATCCAGGTGTTTCCGGAACAAGACAGCGTCTCCGCTTCCAGATCTCGGACCGCTTGAAGATACATACACTTCTTAGCAATCTAAAATCAGTGCTCTGATGTCATTCAGCATGTTATCCTGCTTCTACGACGAATCCGGGACACGTGTGTTTAGATTAGGCCATGTTCGATGACGAGATAGAAAAGTGGGAAGGGCCACTCACCTTAGAAATGTTGAAGGAAGGACGGTTGATACGTCTTTCCAGCCAGTCGTGGGCCCCTGCATCGAAATATAGGTGAATTTCCATTTTAAATATGTGTATGTGGTTTGTGTGATTTGTAGGTTTACGGGAAGTAGTGGTTTGTCGGGTGCGATGTAGTCTTTTACTTTGATTGGTGTGTTGTGCTGCGTGTAGTTCAGTAATTTACTGTTGTTAGTGTTGATTGTTGTGTGTGATGTTTATATAATTTGCAATAAGGATGATTGCAATACGGATGGAACACTTACAAAAAAAAACCCGTTGTTTGGAAGAGCTTGAATACTCCGGAGGGTACTTGAAAAATAAGGTAGTGAACAGCTAACACTGTAATCCATTTCCAGCGTTAGAAACTTTCTTTCTCAATTAATACAATATCATACATGCTTTTTTTGTCTGTAGCCGTCATAACACGAATAGCCTGGACTTCTTTCACAAAATAAGTCAGTTGGGCAATAATTCTAAGGATTTAGTAAAAGAGGGCTCTACCCAAAGCGCCCGCTAGTTGTAAACTTCATTTAGACCAGATTCAGGACATATCGTGACTATTATGATTCTTCTGAACTCTATGTGCTTTCGGGAAATTGTCGATCCGAATGTTTCCCGGAACAATGACAATTAAATACTTATTTCAAAATATTATATAATAAAATATGTCAAAACAAAATGCCTTTCGATTTGAATTATGTTTTATAAAATACATTTAAACACCGTTAACAGACCATGTGCGAGACAGACGGTTTTGATATAACAATATTTCTAAACATCACTATATATGGAAATATTACTCATATTGCTTATAGTTTTGATACTTAAGTTCTATGTAATGATATTGTTCTTAATTATGAAATCCGTAAGTTGAGATGACTCGGCACTTTATTCTCTCGTCACTGAAAATGTATGTGTTTTCCGTCTCAACTTCAATGCCGTGCAAACTATACTCATTGCATTCACTGCAACTTTAATTCTATTTATTAGATTCATTTTAATTGACAGCTACAAAACCCGCTAAACACTATGATATAAATATCATATTAACAAATATATTTGATTTAACCAAATTCCCAATTTAATTTATGTACTGTGCTATTGAAACGAATCCATTGTTATCTACTTATTCAGCAATAAACTATGCCATTAAATATGATAACGTGATCAATTCTACGATGTTAACGGATATACATTTTTCCCGCACGATTTCTATTCGGATTAAAAATCTAATATAAATGTCTATTTCCAAAATATTCTAAGGCATGCATTGTTTATAAATATAACATCAGATTTAAAAAGTGCTTTCCGTTGTCTACAAAAGATTGTCTATAATTGCATAGTGTATAATACATTAGAATTTACTGTTTTGAAGTCCTAATATAGTCGGGAGAGCAGTTCTCATACAGAACGGAACGCATGTGGCGTATAGCCAAGCATCTAAAATTCAAAAGAGCCCACAAACCCTGGAGTTTCAGTTCGACCTACAGGAAGCACTAGTATGTATGTGGGCGATAGAGTCTCAGGGTGTCACTGGCTGGCAGGAGGATCCCTTGGTTTAATCAAGAGTTTCAAGATGCTCTCCGCGCAAAGACGGAAGCCTAGAAAGCTCTTTCTTGCACTTGTAGTACAAGCATGTACTGAAAGTCGCAGTAGAGACAATAAAGGTGTCCGCAGTCAAGATATGGGATAACTTTGGTATTATGCTTGTCCTGGCAAACCATTCGCCGAGTTCATAGTAATAATTCCTTCACCACGCCTGCTGTCAGGTACGTGTCTGGTGTCCGCCTCTCTTCGGTGATGCTAAAGTTAAAAGAGAAATTAAAGTGTGACAAGACCAATGTAGAGGATGAAATTCAACCCGAGATATTAAACGCCTTCGTTAGGTACACTCTGGGTTATTTGTGCGTGCGGATTCAAGTGGATCCCAGGAAAGGCCGATAAGCAATGGAAATCTTGAGTCATTATCCGAATCCTCAAAAAGGGATACCAGAGCGATTGCTCCATTTATAGAGGAATCTCCCCATTAAAGTTTATGCTAAGTGACTGGCATAAATGTGTAAGAGTATTGTCGTTGAATGTTCTGCAGGATAATTCGTCAGCTTTGTTTGCGCTTATATCTCTATACCAATGCCGTAGAATTTGTGTTTGGATAAATGGCGCTAAGACTCAAACATTCACGTCCGACTTTGCCAAGATTGGGTGGCGTCACCTCACCTATTTATTCTCTTCGTGGACAGGTTTGGCATGCTCAGCCGGATTGAAAGTGGTATTGAGAATGATGGGTGTATAATGAGTCGGCTGGAATTTGTGAGCGACATGATAAGATTTAATTCGTCAGTAGGTAATCTCCGACATGCACATGATGGCTGTGCTGCCGAGTGCTGCACGACAGAACTGTATATCAGTGCTGCGTTGACTGGGACACGTGCCACCTCAAGGAAATCTGCACAATGCACTCCCCAGAAGAAGATAGAGAGCTTCAGGTATCTTGGTGCTGTGTTCAAGAGTGATAAAAAGCAGGAAGCTTAATTAAGAAGAAGAAGAAGAAGAAGAAGAAGAAGAAGAAGGTCTTAAGAAAATAAGTTCTAACAGATGAAACAATGCAACATATGAATATACGGTATAAGGAAGGGTTGTCATCATCACAACACGTGTGAATATTAAACGTATTTTTTGCTGCGTGAATCATATTCGGAGAAGTAATGTTAAATAAAGATACATACAATTCGTGGATACTAATGATTTAGTACTTTGGGAAAATAATAATATTGTAACATACATTTGTATATGTATTTAGCAGCATACTCCAAACCATGCAGAAATACTTTAAACCATAATTGAAATTACTGCTTGCATTTGACACATTGTTAGAATGCTTCGCAATGTACAGTTTTCCCCGATATAATGTGTATTTTGTTTTTAATAAGAAAAAGCAAAAGAAAGGAACGTATTATATTGCTAAAAAAGTAATTACTCAGTTCAGAAAAAAATGACTTGGGTCTTCCACACTAATTTAAGGTTTCCGCTAAAATTGATAGAAATCATTTGTTACTTTATATCTTAAGTAAAACATTCTAGTACATGCATATAGAAAACATGTTTATACGCACATATACACATGTATATATATATTTAAATATACATATTATTGAAGAGGGGATAATGTGCAATCCCCACAATATAAATGTATACCTTACATATTTAGATATGTATTCAATCCCCTTTATTACTGTAGTTCAACACCATTGCTTGGTGTAAATATTTGACAAAAGAATCAAGTCATAATATGGAAGCTGTATATATCTGAGGAGGGAGAGGTGATTGTTTCAGTTGACAAGACATATTGTTACTAAATGCTTGCACATAAGACACACGCACTCATATGTATGTAGTGGCAACAAAGAATACACAGAGAAAAATACGTTACATAAGGCGAACGAACAACTGCATCATTAACCACATTCCAGTGTGTGATTTCGCGCATTAAGTAGGGTTTGTACTTGTAAAGTTTGTTTGCGAAGTATATTGCTAAGTTGCATATGTGTCAATATGACAACAAAAATGTTGAAGCATAATTTACGGCTTCTTTCGAGAGAAATATAGATAAATATATTAAACAAATATATTACGACTAGAAATGAATATACAACAGACATATCTAAGAGTTAGGACTAAAAACATTGCAAAATATATGTAATAAAAAGATGGAAACATTTGAATTTCGTCAAAGAAAATTAATGCCCGAACATAAAAAAGGAATAGATGTAATACTTAGAAAATCTAAGAGATGAAAGAGAAAAAATGATGTATGGGAGAAAAAGGAAAAAGGCAGACGACACAAAGAGCGCGAGAGAAAAAATGGGAGAGAAGATCGAAAAGTGAGAGTAGGTGAGAGGGCGGAAGATGGGGAAGGAAGAAAAGAGTAATAGAATGAAGAAAGTTAATATGACGTAAAATGTAAACAGTAAATCTTCAACTGAGAGCGTGCAACGATATATATATTCCTACACACACACACACACACACACACACACGCACATACTCACACACACACGCACACACACACACACACACACATATATATATATATTTATATATATATATATATATATATACCCATATATATATATGTACAAAAATATAAAAGAAATAAACTTAAGCCAAAATCTGTTTGGTGGGATGTAAGCTAGACCGAGTAAAATAAGTCGGTTTTACTCAGTTACCGAACCTTGGTTTATTGAATTCAGATAACAATTATTCTATGATATTGGTATAACCAATAATCGCGGAGCTGCATCAGTAAAACCGAGTTCTTTTAGTCGGTCTAGCTGATATCCACCCAAATAGAGATTTTAGTATTATAATTTTTTTTAAATTCTCTGAGTAGTTAATTCCGAAAATTCGGCTATATATGTATATATCATAAATCATGTCCTTAGAATCACTAGATAAAATATATACCATTTCTTCTCCCAATTAGCATAACTAACCATATAAAAAAATCAATTAGACCAATCTATAAGAATAAAGGCTCCTATGAAGAAATTTTCGACAAATAACCGAAAGCGGCCTCTTCGCGGTGGCCCCGAGAGAGTATTTATCCAGCATTTCAACAGCATGTGGAAACTGACTAATTATACCGTCAACCATACACAATTAGGTGTAAATTCAAACTTAGAAGAAATGTGTACATACCGTAATTATATCTCTACCTTGGTTTCGTCCGTATTTTTAGACATCCAATAACAGGATATGTCCAGAGTTTCGGACTCATCAGGACCGAACTCTAAATTAGACATTTAATTTTCCAAAGTGATCTCGCCAAAAATAGATTCAAAAATGGCTAAGAATCGTGACGTGGCAGTGGTCAAGTTAGAAAGAATGTGATTAGTTGCTTACGGCGGGATGTGTGTGTGTGTATCTGTGTGTGTAGTGAGTGTGTGTGTATGTGTGTATCAGTGCGTACGTGTGTCTGTGTGTGGTGTGAGTGTATGTGTATTTTAAATGTCATTTTGTTCTATTTTCTTATGTGCTAAATATGTATATGTCCTAATAGGCTAATTGAACATAGGTTGGTTACGGCTCATACGAATTTTACTTTACACCCTCTACAAACTATATTGATGAACTTAAAATAATTTACATGTGAATGTAACAAGGGCCAATATCTACTACCAATATCTATCACTTCATACATAATATACACATTTCCTAGGAGAATTCTGGTTATATATATAAATAACTTCTATACAAAAAGAAGGTATTTCCGTACAAAAGGTAAAACAGACACATGTATATAAGTGGTGACGGGGGATAACCATATTTAGAAATTTACTCAATACGCTGGTAGAACATAGGCAACTTTTTTATATATAGAAATTACTTCCACAGGACTACGACTAGGTAGTCCTCTGTAAGTCATTTCACTATATATATAATATAATATAATATTATATATATATATATATATATATATATTTGTCTCAGAGACAGCTGATCCATCATCCACTGGCCCTATCTGTGGCTCTAAGCCAGCAGAGTCATAACGACCAGGCTGCTCCTTGACAGTGTAATTAGGGGCTCTGACCCTAGTGCTGTTAGATCGACTCTCCATATTTCTTTTCAATGGCTGACAATACCTTACCGGCGCCACTCGAATAAGGTAGTTATTTAACCCATAAATGGAGCCCTAACAGGTACTAGCACCCCGGGCCAGGGCAGACCTGGGAGTCATGACAACTAAGGGGTAACTCCACATTCCCCACATCTCCTGAACTCCCGAACTGGAGCCTTGCCACTGGATGTAGTTTAATGTCATACCCAGAATGCAGTTTTGTCCTGCAGAAGAGCCATTAAAATGGGCACTTTGAATGTGAGGACTATTCGAACGCTGGAGAAGAGAGAGGAGTTGGGACATCTGTTCGAGGAGAGTGGTATACAGATACTTGCGATCCAAGAACACAGGATTCTACACGATGAGCCCGTGAGGAATGTGATGATCGGGAGGAAGAGCCAGCTCATCACTACATCGGCAGTGAAGAACACAACAAATGCTGCAGTAGGAGGAGTGGGTTTTGTGTTCAGTGCAAAAAACCAATCTGTTGGTGAGGGAAATAATGCCTATCTCCCCGCGAGTGTTGAGGGTGACCTTCAATGGAAACCCAAGACTGACAGTCATCTCAGCCTATAGTCCAACCGAGGGGGACAGTGATGTGAATGCCGAGGAGTTCCATGAGGAGGTGTGTAGAGCTGTCAACACCACTCAGGCACACAATATCCTGCTTGTTTTGGGGGACTTCAATGCACATCTGAGTAAGGAGGGCAGTGAAGATACTTGCTGGTACTTCCATAACAACACCAACCGAAATGGAAGACTACTGAGAGACACCCTGCTGGAGGCGAACTTGATGGCGACCAACCTAGGGTTTAGGAAGAATCTGGGGAAGATGTGGACCTACATCTCAGATATGCACCTGTCCAAGTCCCAGAGTGATTTCATTCTGGTGAGGAAAAAGTGGCGGAATAGTGTTCTGAACACGCAACCATACAGCTATTTCAGTACACTGGGTAGTGACCACCGGCTTGTTATGAGTGAGGTCCGCGTTAGCTTAAGAAAGAGCAAGGCTCAGCCCCGGAGAACAATCTATGACTGGGGAGCTTTCAAGGAGGTTCACAGTGGAAGTGAGAAACAGGTTTAGTGCTCTGTGTGGAGAGTCAGAGGAGAGAGAGATTGGATGGACTGAGGAGAGTGTGACGAGGAGGTACGGGCACTTCACCAATGCAGTGGCGAAAGCAAGTGAAACCCTGGTGCCGAGGAAAAAGAACAAAGGGAAGCACGTCAGCTCTGCAAACCCAAAAGTGTGTGCAGCCAGAGAACACCTGAAAGCTGCCAGGGACCAATTCTATGCTGATCCTACAGAGGAGAGGATGGAGACTGTGGAGGTGATGAGGGAAGAGCTCTGTACCGCTTACACTGAGGTCAGAGAGGAGGCACTGATAGAGAAGATCAGAAGTGTGGAGAGAGCGGTTGGCAGATCTGGATGTAAGGAGAGCTGGATGATCATCAACGAGATCACAGGGAGAAAGAAAAGGTTTTCGAGTCAGATCCAGGGAACGGGGCCCGAGGATAGGAAGAGGAAATGGCTAGACCATTTTAGGACCCTACTAGGAGAGCCACCCTCCACAGCCCAGAGCACTGGGGAGATCAGGCGGCGGTTTGAGGAACTGGATGTTGAGACAGAGCCCTTCACCAGAGAGGAGCTTCAGAGAGCCAAGAATAAGATCAAGGAGGGCAAGGCTCATGGAGAAGATGGAGTGGCATCAGAGGTGATGAAGAGGTGTGATTTTGATGATATCATCCTGGGGTTCTGTAACGGGGCACTGGAGAAAGGAGTTGCCCCGAATCAGTGGAGGATCAGTAACATCGTCCCAGTGCCAAAGAAGGGAGATCTCTCTAACACCAACAACTACCGGGGGATCTCACTGACGTCACTTGTGGCAAAGACCCTCAACAGGATGATTCTTAACAGGATCCAGCCTGAGATGGAGAAGAAGCTCAGGGACAACCAGAACGGCTTCAGAGAGGGTAGATCAACCACCAGTCACATCCTGATGCTGAGGAGGATATTAGAGGGAGCTAGAGCAAAGTGCCTTCCTGCGGTTATGGTTTTCATTGACTTTAGGAAGGCCTTTGATTCTGTGGACCGTTACTGCCTGATGAAGATCTTACAGGCTTATGGAATCCCCAAGAGGATATTGGACCTGATATCACTGCTCTACACCAACACCAAAGCCCAAGTCATTACACCTGATGGGATGACAGAGTTCTTTGAGATACTGGCTGGAGTGCTCCATGGAGATACATTGGCTCCCTACCTTTTTATCATCGTAGTGGACTATTGTATGCGCCTTGCACTGGAGAAACACCAGGACTCTGGCTTTACTGTAGCACCGGCTCAGAGCAGGAGAGTTGGGGCGAAAAAGGTATCGGATGCTGAATTTGCCGACGACATAGTTTTGGTGACAAATATAGTGAAGAAGGCAGAGGATTTGATGCGGGAGGTTGAGACTGTGTCGATGAGTGTGGGGATGAGAATGAATGTGACTAAAACAAAATGTCTGGTACAGAATATTGAGAAGCCAGAGGGGATCACTAATGTAGGCGGGAAGCCGCTGGAATTGGTTGAGGACTTCCTGTATTTGGGAGCAAAGATTGGGAATACGGAAGATGATGTGGTTGAGAGGAAGAGCAAGGCCTGGGCGGCGTGTCACAGCTTGAGATCGGTGTGGAAGTCGGACCTTCATAGAGACCTGAAAATCCGCCTCTTCATTGCTGTAGTGGAGTCTGTGCTGCTGTGTGGGTCTGAGACTTGGACACTGACCAAGAGACTCACTCAGAGGGTGGATGGGTGCTACACGAGAATGCTGAGGATGGCTCTGAACATTAATCAGTATACACTGAGGATGAAAAACTCAGAGCTGTATGGGAGCATCCCAAAGTCAGCTCAAAAGTGACACAGAGGAGACTGAGGTTGGCTGGACATGCTCACCGACATCCAGAGTTGACATTGCACTCAGTGCTCCTTTGGCAGCCCCTACATGGACACACTAGAAGAGGAAGACCAAGGTTAACATATGTTGATGCCCTAAGGACAGACACTGGTCTGTTGGAGATGCAGGATATGGCAGCGATAATGAGGGACAGAGACCGCTGGAGAGAACTCGTCCATGGACCTCGGGAATTTTACCCGCCTTAGATATATGTAGATATATATATATAAAATAAAATAAAATATATAAGTCAAATGTTACAAATTTAGCTTCGTTTATTACTGCTATATATATTTCGGTGATAGCCATATATGGTTGTGACCTCTTCAGGCCGTCCGAATTAGTGTGGTATAGACAAGTACATATGTTGTTGAGGTTTATTACGTTGTCAATACTCTGATATGCCCAGTTCCTGGTTGGGTTGTTATTTTACTGAGGAACTGGAATCATATGAATTCAAACAAACCAATTTCAGTGTCAAAGGGTCTCTTCTCCTCTCCATTGGTCAGTTGTTAGAACATTCCTCATCCAAAAGTCTATAGAAATTCGTTCTGAGGCAAGCCAATCTCTAGTTGTTGTTCTTGTAATTGTTAGGTACATCTTATCTCTATTCTTGTGTTGGTAGTGTTGTTATTGTTGAATTAGCTCAACAAATTAATAAAATTGATAGGATGGTAAAGGAACAAAATAAAAAAAATGTTAAACTTCCCATTGGTCAGTTTTGAGAGCATATCTCAGTCCAAAGTCTATAGAAATTCTTTCTGGGGTGAGGCTCCCTGTAGTGTTTGTGTTTGCTATTGTTAAGTACATCTGACCTCTACCCTTATTTTGGTAGTGTTGTTGGTGTTGTGGTCAGCTTATGTCTTGCTCCTGCTGACAATTTAGAAGTATCCGTGTGTGTCTTTCTTCATCCCTCCTGCCACCATCTCCCGCGGTGGTTGGGGGGGGGGGGGTTCTTCCATGTATATTAAGAAATATATGGCAATAAAATGAAGAAAACAGAAAATAAAGAATAAATAGAGAATAAAGAATAAATGAAAAATTAATGAAAAAGTAATGAAAATGAATATGGAGAAGTGAAAAATAAAATGGAGATTAAAATAAAGTAAGATAAGGTGTGTGTGTGCTATAACCAATCTCAAGGTCAGAAATGTGTTGGATACATTGGTATGAGGACAAGATGGTAAAGGAATAAGATAATCAAATAAAATGTGTTTGTGTTATAACCAATCTCAACTTAAAATAAATATAAGGTGATAAAGTGAAGAGAAGAGAAAACAAATAACAAATTAATAATGAGAAATCAAAATTGAAAAATTGTAAAATCAAAAATCACAAATTAAGTAAATTACATCCAATATATACTCAAAATTTATATATATATATATATATATATATATATATATATATATATACAAATAAATGTATATATATATATATATATATTAGACGAAAATGTAATTTGCACAGTTAAAACTAGAGACAAAGTATTTAATTATATTGGTGCAACTTCTACAAAATTTAAAGAACGCTGGTCTAACCATAAACACACATTTAATAGATCCGATAAAAAATCTTCCACTTTACTTTCACATTTAATTTGGAACTTAAAAGACAACAATATAGACTATTCAATATCTTGGGGAACGATTTCGAAAGCACCTGCATACCGAAATATGGCTTTCTCAAGATTCTGTAACTTGTGTATCGAGGAAATGTTTTATATTATTAACTGTCAAAACTATATTAATCTAAAAACAGAATTATTTTCAAGTTGCAGACATCGCCAAAATTCCACTTTCAGAAGTATTTTTAATTCATGATATTCATTACACTTGACTATATCTTATACACATTCAAAATGATCCTATTTTCTTTAAAAAATTAAATTTAAATATTTTTAAATATCTCCTTCTTAATTTGTTTAATATTTCTACTATTTTTACCATTTGACATTAATTCTTTATTTTTTCATATATTTTAAACTGTTTTTAACTTTTGACATTATTTACCTAATGATACCCCTCTAAATGTATTTTTTTAGATGTAGATTGATAATCTTTAATTGACATTCTGAAAGTTTATACTCTTTACGATAGCTCTTCGAAATGCACATTACTATTTTCCTCTTCTTTTGATCTTCAAACTTTCAAACATCTTTCGACTAAAATATTATATATTTGAAATTAATCTCACACAAAATAATATATAATTCTCTCTATATATTTTCTGAGTAAATCATTGATCAAATTTAACGGTTAACAAACAAGATTGGAGTTATCTTTCCCTTTTCAAACGTGGAAATATAAACATTATATTATAATATAATATGTATGATAACATATATAACTTCGCTGAATTAATAATATGCTGAAAACATGTTCAATGTTGGAACATAATATTTGAATCTACTAATTGCTCTCCCCTTATAACTTGAACTACGTGCTTTTTATGTAAGATGTGAAATCAACATCCTTCGTAACTCATATTAGAAATGTAAACAACTAATAATTGTAAATTATTTCTATTTCTATAATGCTTATACATGCACAATTATTAATCTATATAGATATTTATATACTTACAACCTATTATCATGTAATAAGATAAAATCTACTTACAACCATAAATCTTAATATAATGTAATTGATTATATATATAATATTATAACTCATAATATAGCTAAATAAATTTAAATTCTGGAATCATGTTCCACCATTCCCACAAATTTTTAATTCCTTTTAAATTAACGTAAATACAAACTCTTCTTTCTTTTTTTCTTCTTCCTACTTATACATGCATATATCCTAATTATTTAAATTCTGCATAGCGTCTAAAATACCGTTGTTTCAGCTCTATACCTCAACTTCATTTGCTTGTTCATCCTAATAATTTGAAATATATGACTTTTCTTCTATTTTCCCTTCACTATCCAAGGAAAACTTGAACAGTTAAGGTATCTTTTCTTGGTTATGTCAAAATTTATAAACAACCTTTGTATTTTATCTGATGAAAGCATACCAAAGTGTTGGTACCCTTGAAATATATATAACATAATAAATATGATTTTATAAATATAGTTTCCATTTATTTAATATCATTGAATATTATATTCCAGAAAACTTGTCGAGTGCTCTGAATCGTTATAAACATTTATATTTGTTGAATTACCAACAAATTGAATATCCTTTTTGCTCACACACACACACACACACACACACACACACACACACACACACACACACACACACACACACACACACACACACACACACACATACACACACATAAACACACATATATATATATATATATATATATATATATATATATATAAATATATATATATATAAACGTTTGGAGCTGGAAGGCCAACACAATGAAGTTATGGATATAGAATATAAATGCAAATGCAAAAGACATTGTTGACAATTAGTTAAATTTATTTAAATATCCTTAACTTTCGAGATGATATCTCTTCTTCGGAGCGAAGTAAAGGGTTTAATCCAGTGTTATAATTACTATAATCACACCCATTATTATTATTATTATTATTATTATTATTATTACAGTTGCATTTATCTTGCTTTATGTTCATACGAGTTATCACCAAGTCACAACCAGTGACCTCAAGAGACAACAAGGTCCGCCATGTTCAAGAAAGAACATACATACTCACACATGCAGCTTTAGTGTTTAGACTTGTGATGTACTTATATTGACAGAATCTTCCTTAGTATATGGGCAGTTCCCATTAGTACTATCTTTTGTATTTCTCCTATACGCGGGTTTCCTGGGATTTGCGATAAGTAATCATTAGACTCCTTAGGTATCATTCCCAGAGCGCCTACAACCACTGGTATTGTTTTAGTTCTCAATTTCCACATTTTTCCAATTTCTATCTCCAGGTCCTTATACTTGCTCAATTTTTCAAATGTTTTTATAGATACATTCTTGTCTATTGGAACAGACATATCAATTAGCAGGCATACCCTGTTTTTAAAGTCCTTCAATATTATATCAGGTCTATTTGCATCTATTTTTCGGTCTGTTTGGATGCTAAAGTTCCACAAGATTGAGATGTGATCTTTTTCAAGTATGGGAGGTGGTTGATGCTCCCACCAATTCTTTTGATGGGGCAGGTCAACATGCTTACACATTATCCAATGTATGTATTGTGCAGCTCTGTCATGCCTGTTTATTATTATTATTATTATTATTATTATTATTATTATTATTATTATTATTATTATTGGTGACCTACGTAGTAAATCGTATCATCGTGAGCTCCGCAAAGGTTTGTTATTTTCAGGTGTTTAAAATTGCCATTTATGGAAAAGTTTTATTGTTACCTGTATATAAGCACATACATTGATTTCTGAAAAGGACACTAAAAAATATTGGGGTCTTGAGCCCAAAATTTAAAATTTTATAATTATCAAACAAAAATTTTTCTTTGAAAAATCATGGATGTCTCAGAGTCACTCCTTCCTCACACTCTAACACCTCACGCCGACACCACCATTGTAAATATTGCTACATTTGCCAACACTGGAAATGTAAGCAGTACCAATATTTTAAATTTGTCTCTGGCTGACGTTCATTTCCCGCCATTACCAAT
Organism: Eledone cirrhosa; assembly: GCA_964016885.1. Lineage (NCBI taxonomy): Eukaryota > Metazoa > Mollusca > Cephalopoda > Octopoda > Eledonidae > Eledone > Eledone cirrhosa. The sequence goes on from OZ024740.1 coordinate 372,821,316, forward strand.
GACTGCAGGTGTTAAAGCCGCCACCACCACTACCACCGCCACAACCACCACTCCCACCATCACCTCAGCGACAACAGAAACAAAAGAAAAAAAATTAACTCGTGATATCGAAATGAATTCAACCAAAATGAACTCTTCCACACCGAACCCCACTGACGCCACCACCACCGCAACTGAAACTAAAATTAACAATAGCAAAAATAACGATAACAACAACAGCAACAATTAAATTAAGAAAACTGAGTTTTGCCAGAGTAGCAAAAACGTGCGAAGCGATCCAGGTAACTCAGGAGGAATTAGAAGAAGCCGAAGGAATGGTAAAGAAAGATGGGTACAGGGTCATCCTCCCCCTCCCCCCACACCTAATAAAATGGAGCAACGTCGCCTATGCACCGTGTCTTATCGGACAATTAACATAAAATTGCGCTGAGTGGAACGGGCATCCGAGTCCCAAATCCAAAATGCTTTGGGACATGTGTCGGCAAAAAAACACACATCAGACGTGGGCAGAAGTATGGAACCGTGGACGTGTTCTTTGAAACACCACAGGAGGCCAGAGAACACTCCATGGCCCCATTAAGAAGTGACGACTTCACACTCGTCCCAAGCTATTGTGGCCAGAGACTTGTGAAGATCAGGGTGACCCACGTTCCACCGGCCATCGAAATTCCCTGGCTAATGGCGGCCGTCCTCGCCGGCATCGAGGCCAACACCAAAATAATATAAATAGCAAAAGAAAAGCAGGAGAACTGGTCCGGATCTGGGATGGAGCTCCTGATCCAAGCGGACCATAAAAGCATTGAGGAGATCCCAGAGGTAATAGACCTCACTGACGGCAGCCACCTCACCGTAATCGTCGAGGGCAGAAGACCTAGGTGTGTCGTTTGTGGAGAAGGAACCCACCTAAGGGCTTTCTGCCCTCAGGCTAAAAGGTTGAGGCCACCTCTCTTACCCACACCAGTGACTCAACCATCAACAGCACCAGCAGCAGAAATGGCAGCAACAACTGTAGCAGCAACAACAGAAGCAACTGTAACAGCAACAACCCCAGCAACAGTAGCAAAACCAACACCACCACCACTCAACTCGCCAGAACTAGCACCAGCGCCTACACCATCCACCACGCCACAACCAAAACCAACGCCTGTGGAGGAATTTTCCACTCCTCGGCTTATCGCAACTGGAGACAGATTGTGACGACGAGGAGTGGGAAACGGTATCATAAAAAAAAAAGAAACCAAAAAAGAAAAAAATTCTCTTCCTTCCCCCTCCAAAAACAAAATACAGAGGGAAACAAATAAATTAACAAACAAAAAAGTTAGGACAGATATGCCACCATCCACACCAGCATCACCAACCCCATCACCCCAAACACCAACACCATCACCATCATTAACCCCAACACCACCATCACCTACACCACAAATATCACCAAAATGCGAAACAGAAACAAGCCCACAACAAACGCAAACAAAACAAAACAACCAAAACGATACACACTACACAGCATTAAATTTGAACAACAAGCAATTATTACACTACATCCAACACAACACCAGCATCACAGAAAAAGACTACACAACAATCCCAACATTCACACCACCTCCACACATACAAATCACTCGCATCACACAGAAAACGTACATGACACTAAAACAAAAATTCCCCAAAGACATTGGAGACTTCCGACAAGCACTCTCCAGGAGTTTTATAAGGACATCCTTCCTGAGGAGGCCACAAGCAGTGACAAGGATGGACAAACCGTCCTTCCTCTACGAGATGTAAGGGAAGTGGACTTTCCCATCTTTTCCACTCTATTTCAACATGACCTCACTCAGAATAGGCAGCATAAATGCGAATGGCTTGGGGTCGTCATGGAAGCAGGGCCACCTGCTCAACGACCTAAGGTCACTAAACATAGATGTAGTGGCCATCAGCGAGACCAGAATCTCCGAAGCACGGGCCTTCACACCGATGTTCGGCGGCTACGGGTGTACGCATCTCCCAGTCGTCCGGGATCGGGGGAGGAGTTGCTGTGCTTTTTCGGAGAGGTTTGGATCTCGCCATACGGGCCATCTTCCTGGACCCAGAAGGTAAGTTGGTGGTGCTGGACGTGACCAGCGGAGACGGGCAAGCTTTCAGGTTAGTAGCCGTCTATGCTCGGACAGGAGCAGGGCGGTCTGATTTCTTCCGGTGTCTGGAGACCTTTCTTGGAACGTCCCGCTCTTTAGTGTTAGTGGGCGACTGGAACGGGATCTTAGATGCACGCTGGGAATGTGTGGGATTAGTGGATAGGGGGGGGGGGTGTAAGAGCCTCACCAACCTGCTCAGGCGTTCTGAACTGTCTGACAGGTACCGATTGGATTTCCCAAATGTACCAATGTGGACTTGGAAAAATCGCATAGCGTCATCCAGATGATATCTAGATAGAATATTTTGTAGGGAAATAGATAGGTCTAGCATAGGTAGTCCACAATTCAAGATAGTCAGCTACACGGACCACAAACGCGTGATCTGTGTGTTTGACTTAGATAGGCTTCATAGACGAGGAACCAGCTACTGGAAGCTAAACGCGTCCTTACCAGCTCGCAAGGCCGGATTAGCGAACTAGTTAAGCGGGCGTTGACGGGGGCCTTCGTCAACAACAAGTGGTGGTTTGCAATGAAATGAGCAATTAGAATAGAGTCCATTAGGTTTAGTAAGGCTTTAGTAAGGCAATAGAGAAAAATAGAGCAGAGGGAGAACTAGTTAGAAAGTTTGACGAGGCGCTTAGCAAAGGTATCGCGACCGACGTACTTGCGGCGAAATTGGCCCTTGACCAATTCTTCAATGCAAAGCACGAAGGCTGCGTTGTCAGAGCTAGGGTGCGTGCGCTCAGACACGAGGGGACGAAAGCCGTTCAATAGGCCCGAGTAGCGGAGGCGCGTCGTGGCAACAAAGCCACGATCCGGTCTTTGGTGGACCACGACGGGCGCATGGTACTCGATCCCGGGCAAATGTGTGAAGCTTTTCAGCGACACTTCGCTCAACTGTTCAGGGGCAGCGGCGGGCCGGATCGAGGGATGGATTTTAGTGTCTACCTCGACGGGCTGCCGCGGCTCTCGGCCACTGAGGCGGAGTGTTGCGAAAAGCCGATAACAGCCGCTGAAGTAAGGGAAGCAATGACTGGCTGCACAAGGGGTAAATCGCCTGGTTCTGGATGGTCTGCCCTATGAACTTTACGTACAGATGACAGACTTGTTCGGAGGCCTCTTGGCGGACGTCTACTGCAACTGGCAACAGAACGGAAGAATTTCCAGTTCTGTGAGCCGAGGAGCGGTGGCACTTCTGAGAAAGGATCCGAAAAAGGGAGATAACATAGATAATTTCCGGCCCATAACTCTGCTCAACACAGAGTTCAAGATTTTGGCCAAGGTGCTAGCAAAGAGGTTGGCGCTTGTCGTTGGTGCGTCTGGTGGGAGAGGCGCAGACATGCGCCATTCCCGACAGATCCATCCACGACAACCTCCACCTCATGCGATACATCGTAGAGAGGGTAGCTAGGGAACCTGGCACGGGTGGGTCCTTGATCAATTTAGATCAATCGAAAGCTTTCGATAGAGTCGACCATCGTTACCTAGCGGCAGTCCTGAGGGCGGCTGGCTTTGGTCCCGTCTTCAGAGGCTGGATCGCTGCCATGCACAGCGACATCTGCTCTGTGGTGAGAGTGAACGGTCACCTTTCGGAACCGTTCAACATCATGCGCTCGGTCCGCCAAGGATGTCCGCTCTCGTCCCTCTTGTACGTATTGACTCTCGAGCCATTACTACACAAACTGGAGACGTTGAGGGGCGTCCCGCGCGAACTAGGATGCGGAAGATCCGTGTCAGCATAATCGGACGATGTCACCGTAGTGGTGTCGAACGCCAAACACATCGCGGCGATCGGCACTACACTAAGAGAATACGAAGCGGTGACAGGAGCAATGATCAACCATGAAAAGTCAGTGGGCCTGCAGCTCGGCACCTGGAGAGGCAGGTCCATGCTGTCCAACAGCGTCGTCGGACGCTGGACGGAAGGACCGGTTAAGTTGCTAGGGATCTGGTTCGGTCCGGACCTCCAGACGGAGAAAAACTGGGACGAGGTGACGAGCAGGGTGGCTTCTCTCACCCAGAAATGGGCGGAGAGGAAGCTGTCCCTGAAAGGTCGAGCGGAGGTGGTTAAGGCGTACATCGCCTCTGTCATCTGCTACCGCCTGACCGTCGTACCTTGTCCTAAGCCCCGCCTGACTGCGCTGGAGCGTGTGCTCTTTCGCTTTTTGTGGAAGGGACGCGCTCCGATGGTCAGGCGGTCCATCTGCTGTCGGGAATGCCGTGGCTGATGATGCGCAGACACGCGCTCAGGCTACGACATCTCCACCTCTTCCTCGACGGTGATCAGGTGTGGTCGCCGTTTGCTGGACACGTATTTCCCCAGCTCGTTTCCTTGACGGAGCTGGAGTCCCGGGTCAAGCGAAGACCGAGAGGGAGCGCCTGGAGACTGGAATGTCTTCAGGCGCTCACAGCCCTCGACCAATCGGGCAATGTGATCGGTGGAAACTCCACCTCGGCGTTCTATAGAGGATTAGTGGAGTGGAAGAGCGACGACGAACTTGGGGAAACTCTAGGCGTCGACGAAAATCAACTAGCCAATCTCTTCGGAAGAACTTTCGGGCCGGGACCTATGGACAACTTCCAGAAATGTCTGGCTTGGCAGTGCTACCGAGGAGCCTTGCCAGTTGGGGATAACCTCTACAGGCATGGAGGTGCCGTCAGCCGGGCATGTCCGAGATGAGCGCAGGGCGACGAAACCGTCCTGCACGCACTCATCCAGTGTCCGAAAATTGCTGACTTGTGGGTTTATGTCGAACACCTGCTGTCGCGTGTAGGACGAATCCGGCTATCATCTGAGTCCATCGTGAGAATTGCCCCGCCCTCTTCCTTTAGCCGGGAATGGCAGGCCGTTTTTATCTGTCTGGTGGCCATGGCAAAGAGATAGTATGGTGGACACGTTTGAAAGGGCTGAAGACGAGCACTTACCTCTTCGGTGATGCCCTGATTGACTTTTTCAAATTTCATTTGAAAAGGAAAATCAGAGTAGAGAGGGAAGTGCTCTCTTCCCAGCATTTGTTAAAAGATGGGTGAGAGAAGCAAGAATGGCTCGAGTGAATGGGCCTACTCTGAGTATATATCTGTAAATTAAAGGTGGAAAACTGGGAAGGGCACTTGCCCTGGTGGTCAGGGTCACTATGGTCTTTTAATGGGCTTTCTCCACAAATGTCCCTCGGAAGTCTCCCCCCTATTGGGGAATTTTTCTTTGTTATTTTATTACATCCTCTGTTTTTTTTTTACACGCAGAAATGCCCATTTGTACCGTCTTGTATTGTCATGTACTGTTCTTAATGTCTACTTCATGTAAACCCTTGTGGTTAATAAAGAAAACATTATTATTATTATTATTAATATTATTATTATTATTATTATTATTATTATCCTTTGAGTCTCAGTCATTGATGTTAGTTAACTGGAAAGTTTGTTGAAATTAATATCAAGCCACTACCTGCAGCCTCAGATATTCAGGACGTATCAGAGGGTTCTTGCTGTTCTCAGCAAGCATTCCTTTTGAACCGTTCCAAAAAGCGTGGCGGGGTCAATTTTCTTTAACCATCCCTGTAAACTTTTTGACATAGTACCTAGTGCGCCTATGACAATCGGGACCACTTTGACTTATGGCAGTTCCAAATCCCTTTTACCTCCCACTTTAAGTCCTGGTATCGGTTAATTTTCTCCCTCCCCTTCTCTTGCACTCTCGTGTCGAATGGGCAGGCCACATCCACAATCAGGCACGATCTTTTTTCCTTGTCCAAAACCACCAGGTCAGGTGTATTGTGTTCCAGTTTCTTGTCCGTCTGTATCCTAAAATCCCACATCATCTTCACCTGATCGTTTTCTATCACCGACTCTGGCTTATGCTCATACCACTTCTCAGAATGTGGTAAATTGTTTACTTTGCATAGGTGCCAGTGGATCACCCTGCCCATCACATCATGTCTCCAGCCTTTATAGTGAGTCTGGGCTAGGTGTTTACATTCGGATACAATGTGAGCCATAGTCTCCTCTCTCTCTCTCCACACGTCCTGCACAGTGGGCTAGCCTCCTCCTTGTAAATATGGTGTTTCAACTACTTCGTTTTAATTATTATTATTATTATTATTATTATTATTATTATTGAATGCTATGGTTGACGGAGGCTCGGCTCTGTAAGGTACTGTAAATTTTGAACGCTATAACAATTGTAAATTGTTTAAAACTCAGACCAACTTGTAGACAAATACACCCTCCTCCTCGTGAGAGGGGTCTTTCTGCCCGTTATTTGGCCCTTCGGGGTTAAATAACTGCTTATTGGGGTTTTGTACCCAATATTTATTTTAAACAAAAAAAAAACAACATGGCTACGAAAAAGAATTTGCATAGGTCACTCCCACTCATTCCGTCTTCTTCTTCCTCAATCATCACTACAGCAGAGAAAAGATTGTCTCTCTCCCTCCCTTCTTTAAATGTGTCTCTCTCCCTCCCTTCTCTTTCGCAAGCGACGAAAGAAAAGAAAAGTCTCGTGCAAAGCGTGCAAGGTTTCTCCACGACGACGACGACAGCGACGAAACAGGTGTGCGGGAAATACGAAAACCCAGTTCATTCGTCTGACGTCAGGAATAATAGCAGTAGCAGCTGTAATAACAACAGCAACAGTGACAATGAAAACAACAGTAGCAGCCGCAACAGCATCACCAGCAGCATAAACAACAACAGCATTAGCAGCAGCAACACCAACAACAACCACAGCAACAGCGGCGAAGGCAGTAGTCGTAGTACCTGCAGCAACAAAAAAGTAACAGAGCTCTGACGACAACAACAACAACAGGAGCAAAGAAAAACCAATCTCATTTGCAGGTATTGCGAAAAACTTGGAAACAATCCTCATAACAAATGAGGAATTAGAGGAAGCGAAGAAGATGGTGACAAAGAATGGACACCGAGCAATCTGCAAGGCAGCGGAAACATTTTTCGAAACCCAACAGCACTGTACGGTCACGTACCGTACAGTAAGTACAAAATCCCGTAGGGTGGAAAGAGCCACAGAGGCCCAAATACAAAAAGCCTTGGAGTCTGTGTGGCAGCGGAAAACGCACATCACCCGAGGCAAAAAATATGCCACCGTAGACGTACTTTTTGCCACACCCCAAGAGGCAAAGGCCCAATCCGTAGTGACCCTAAGGGGCGAGGAAATGGTGTTGGTGCCCTCCTACTGCGGGCAAAAAATTGTGAGGGTCAAACTGACCCACGTCCCCCCCGGAATGGCCCCTTCTTGGCTGGCCGCGTCTCTCCTCGTCGGAATCGAGGACAAAACAACTGTACTGCAAGTACAGAAAAAAGTAAGAGAAGATTGGGTCGGCACCTCCATTGAGATGCTAATTCAAACCAACCAGGAGTGCATCGAAGCTATCCCGGATGTGATAGACTTCGACAACGGCACTCAACTGCCCATAAGTGTTGAGGGCAAACGCCCGAAATGCTTTCGCTGTGGATCGAAGACTCACCCCAGGGCCTTCTGCAACGAGAAGACCCTGAGAAAGGAGAAAACCCCCCTCCTTCCGAAACCGGCTCCACGGCTACCAGCAACAGGACAAGCGGCAACCAGGAACGATAGGTCCGTGGCACCCATACCCACGCCACGGAAATCAAAAACAGCAGCAGCAGTGGAAACATTAACAACAACAACAGCAATACCAAATGCAGCTGCAACTCCAGTGCAAACATCACCAACAACAACAAGTGAAAGAGTGGAGCTGGTACCCCTCCCCGACCTCACAGAATCAGACATGGAGTGTGAGGTGGGAGAGGGATGGCAAAAGGTCGTAAGAAGGCACAAACGCAGAAGCAGCGCATCGTCGCCTTTGAAAAGGGAGGAAAGAAATGATAAAAGGGTAAAGTCTACTGCAAAGAGACCCAGAGCAGCAACACCACCAACACCATCACCACTCACACTAGCACCACCATCACCACCGGCGACAACCCCACCGCCAACAACACCTTCAACACCACCACCACAAGCACCAACATCGCAAACACAACAACAAAACACACACACCCAGCAACAACGACAAGAAAATAGCAGAACCTCACCCCACCCCCAGAAAAACAAATGCACGGCAATAAATACACACAACAAGAAACTAATGACTTACATAATTGAACACACAGACATTTCACAACAGGACTACATAATACCAGCACCAATCAAAACGCCAACTAACATAAGACTGCTAAAAATAGCACAGAAACAATACACAAACATTAAAACGAAATTCCCCAACGCGGTTGGTGATTTCAGGGACCTAGGAGGAACTATCAATCGAAGAGTATATTCAGACATTCTCTTAGAAGAGCCGACGACCAGCCGAAGGGACGATTCAACGGTCCCTTCACCAGACGATCAAGTGAAAAGGGATGTAAAAACCATCCCTCCTCTACGAAAAGTACGGTAAGTGGTCTTTCCCATCTTTTCCACTCTATTTTAAACATGACCTCACTCAGAATAGGCAGCATAAATGCGCGTGGCTTGGGGTCGTCATGGAAGCAGGGTCACCTGCTCAACGACCTCAGGTCACTAAACATAGATGTAGTGGCCATCAGCGAGACCAGAATCTCCGAAGCACGGGCCTTCGCACCGATCTTTGGCGGCTACGATGTGTACGCATCTCCCAGCCGTCCTGGATCGGGGGAGGAGTTGCTGTGCTTTTTTCGGAGAGGTTTGGATCTCGCCATACGGGCCATCTTCCTGGACCCAGAGGGTAAGCTGGTGGTGCTGGACGTGACCAGCGGAGACGGGCAAGCTTTCAGGCTAGTGGCCGTCTATGCCCCGACAGGAGCAGGGCGGCCTGATTTCTTCCGGCGTCTGGAGACCTTTCTTGGAACGTACGCTCTTTAGTGTTAGTGGGCGACTGGAACGGGATCTTAGATGCACGCTGGGACTGTGTGGGATTAGCGGATAGGGGTGGAGAGTGCAAGAGCCTCACCAACCTGCTCAGGCATTTTGAACTGTCTGACAGGTACCGATTGGATTTCCCGAATGTGCCAATGTGGACTTGGACAAATCGCATAGGGTCATCCAGATCATATCTAGATAGAGTATTTTGTACGGAAATAGATAGGTCTAGCATAGGCTGTCCACAATTCAAGATAGTCAGCTACACGGACCACAAATTCGTGATCTGTGTGCTTGACTTAGATAGGATTCATAGACGAGGACCCGGCTACTGGAAGCTAAACGCGTCCTTACCAGCGCGCAAGGCCTACAGAGACCGGATTAGCGAACTAGTTAAGCGGGCGTTGACGGGGGTCATCGTCAACAACAAGTGGTGGTTTGCTCTGAAAAGAGCGATTAGAATAGAATCCATTAGGTTTAGTAAGGCTTTAGCAATAGAGAAAAATAGAGCAGAGGGAGAACTAGTTAGAATGTTTGACGAGGCGCTTAGCAAAGGCATTGCGACCGATGTGCTTGCGGCGAAATTGGCCCTTGACCAATTCTTCAATGCAAAGCACGAAGGCTGCGTTGTCAGAGCAAGGGTGCGTGCTCTCAGACACGAGGGGACGAAAGCCGTTCAATGGGCCCGAGTGGCGGAGGCGCGTCGTGGCAACAAAGCCACGATCCGGTCTTTGGTGGACCACGACGGGCGCATGCTACTCGATCCCGGGCAAATGTATGAAGCTTTTCAGCGACACATCGCTCAGCGGTGGGCCGGGTCGAGGGATGGACTTTAGTGTCTACATCGACGGACTGCCGCGGCTCTCGGCCACTGAGGCGAAGTGTTGAGAAAAACCGATAACAGCCGCTGAAGTAAGGGAGGCAATGACTGGCTGCACAAGGGGTAAATCGCCTGGTTTGGATGGTCTGCCCTATGAACTTTACGTACAGATGCCAGACTTGTTCGGAGGCCTCTTGGCGGACGTCTACTGCAACTGGCAACAGAACGGGAGAATTCACAGTTCTGTGAGCCGAGGAGCGGTGGCACTGCTGAGAAAGGATCCGAACAAGGGGGATAACATAGATAATTTCCGGCCCATAACTCTGCTAAACACAGAGTTCAAGATTTTGGCCAAGGTGCTAGCAAAGAGGTTGGCGCTTGTCGTTGGTGGTCTGGTGGGAGAGGCGCAGACATGCGCCATTCCCGACAGATCCATCCACGACAGCCTCCACCTCATGCGATACATCGTAGAGAGGGTAGCTAGGGAACCTGGCACGGGTGGGTCCTTGATCAATTTAGATCAGTCGAAAGCTTTCGATAGGGTCGACCATCGTTACCTAGCGGCAGTCCTGAGGGCGGCTGGCTTTGGTCCCGTCTTCAGAGGCTGGATCGCTGCCATGCACAGCGACATCTGCTCTGTGGTGAGAGTGAACGGTCACCTGTCGGAACGGTTCAACATCATGCACTCGGTCCGCCAAGGATGTCCCCTCTCGTCCCTCTTGTACGTATTGACTCTCGAGCCATTACTGCACAAACTGGAGACGTTGAGGGGCGTCCCGCGCGAACTAGGATGCGGAAGATCCGTGTCAGCACAATCGGACACCGTAGTGGTGTCGAACGCCAAACACATCGAGGCGATCGGCACTACACTAAGAGAATACGAAGCGGTGACAGGAGCAATGATCAACCGGAAAAGTCAGTGGGCCTGCAGCTCGGCACCTGGAGAGGCAGGTCCATGCCGTCCAACAGCGTCGTCGGACGCTGGACGGACGGACCGGTTAAATTGCTAGGGGTCTGGTTCGGTCCGGACCTCCAGACGGACAAAAACTGGGACGAAGGGACGCGCTCCGATGGTCAGGCGGTCCATCTGTTGTCAACACCCGCTACGTGGAGGGCTGGGCATGCCGTGGCTGATGATGCGCAGGCACGCGCTCAGGCTACGACATCTCCACCTCTTCGTCGACGGTGATCAGGTGTGGTCGCCGTTTGCTAGACGCGTATTTCCCCAGCTAGTTTCCTTGACGGAGCTGCAGTCCTGGGTCAAGCGAAGACCGAGAGGGAGCGCCTGGAGACTGGAATGTCTTCAGGCGCTCACAGCCCTCGACCAATCGGGCAATGTGATCGGTGGAAACTCCACCTCGGCGTTCTATAGAGGATTAGTGAAGGGGAAGAGCGACGACGTACTTGCGGAAACTCTAGGCGTCGACGAAAATCAACTAGCCAATCTCTTCGGAAGAACTTTCGGGCCAGGGCCTATGGACAACTTCCAGAAATCTCTGTCCTGGCAGTGCTACCGAGGAGCCTTGCCAGTTCGGGATAAACTCTACAGGCATGGAGGAGCCGTCAGCCGGGCATATCCGAGATGCGCGCAGGGCGACGAACCGTCCTACACGCACTCGTCCAGTGTCCGAAAATTGCTGACTTGTGGGTTTATGTCGAACACCTGCTGTCGCGTTTAGGACGGATCCGGCTATCATCTGAGTCCATCGTGAGAATTGCCCCGCCCTCCTCCTTTAGCCGGGAAGGGCAGGCAGTTTTTATCTGCCTGGTGGCCATGGCGAAAGAGATAGTATGGTGGACACGTTTGAAAGGGCTGAAGACGAGCACTTATCTCTTCGGTGTTGCTCTGATTGACTTTTTCAAATTTCATTTGAAAAGGAAAATCAGAGTAGAGAGGGAAGTGCTCTCTTCCCAGCATTTTGTTGAAAGATGGGTGAGAGAAGCAAGAATGGCCCGAGTGAATGGGCCTACTCTGAGTATATATCTGTAAATTAAAGGTGGAAAACTGGGAGAGGGCACTTGCCTTGGTGGTCAGGGTCATTGTGGCTTTTTACTGGGCTTTCTCCACAAATGTCCCTCCGAAGTCTCCCCCCTATTGGGGAATTTTTCATTGTTATTTTTTGTTACATCCTCTGTTTTTGTTTTTTACACGCAGAAATGCCCATTTGTACCGTCCTGCATTGTCCTGCACTGTCCTTAATGTCTACTTTATGTAAACCCTTGTTGTTAATAAAGAAATCATTATTATTATTCCTTACATTAAATTATAATAACACTTCTTATACATCACATATACTGAAACTATGTTGACTTTCTTTAAATAACGTCTTCCTTGTGAAATTTGTGGTCTTGTTTTTGCTTAACTAATGAATAATTCCAGCTCTGTGCATCTAATCTCTGCATGAACCCAGCCATCTAGCTGCCTTCCACTACTTATTGCACATAGAGCACATGCCTTTATGCTTTTGGCTTCTAATAAATTCACCAATCTCTCTTCTCGTCGCCTATATCCATCTCTCCCTTTAAGATTGGTTTACTCTTGAACTGTGTATATATATATTTAATATAGAAAAGCTTCTACAAGACTAGAACTGTTTCACTCGTGACACCTTGTTACTGTAGTTACCCACCACTGAACCAGGGATATCTTATATATATATATATATATATATACTACAGCAATACCCTGCGTTGCCTGGGTAGGGAAATAATATCTGCTTTGATGAAAAGGTGTTGATCTTAGCGACTGCTTCCCGATGACTTACCTATGACCACACACAGGCCATGCGGAGGAGCTGTCGTTTTACCTTTGACCATCTATAAGAAGTGCAATGAGATGTTCTATCGTAGTATAAAAGTAGAACCAAATAAAGTGATTTATTTGTGAGGTGGAGCCTAAGTTTCGAATTTGAACGAAATCGGTTGAAAAATGTGGGAGCTAATGATAGGTCGCCGTGCCTGAACAAAAAATACAAAGTGTAAAGCTGCTATAAGATGTGCAATGGTAGGTTCTATCGTAGTATAAAAGTTGAACCAAATAAATTGATTTATGTGTGCGGTGGGGCGGAAGTTTTGAATTTGACGAAATCGGTTGAAAAATGTGGGAGCTAATGATAGGTTCTATCGTAATATAAAAGTTGAACCAAATAAATTGCTTTATGTGTAAGGTGGAGCCGAAGTTTAGAATTTGAAAGAAATCGCTTGAAAAATGTGGGAGCTAGAGCCGAAAAGGCGGAAATTTGAGCGAAAAGGTGGCATTTTGGAATATTTAAGCTCCTGAGACGCCGTTACTGGACGAGAAATCCAAAATGTAAAGCCATTGCAAGATGTGCAATGACAAATTCTATTTCGCCTTAAAATTTGAACGAAATCCGTAGCAAAATGTGGGAGCTAAATCCCAGAAACTTATTTTTCGATACCTTAAGAAAGTGACCCCCACCCTATCGATTTTTAACTGCAGAATGACTCCTGAATAAAAGAAACGATGCCCCGATATATGGGAAACACTCCGCGATGATTAATCTATGAGCCTGTAAAGTTTCATGATAATCGGTCGTAAGATGTAGGCCCTATAGGTAATACACAGACTCACAGACACACGCATACTTAATTTTATATATATACAGATATTCATTTTGATATGTATATATGTATATACATTTCATTTTGATATGTATATATATATATATATATATGTATATATATATATATTTATATATATATATATGTATATATATATATATATATATATATTGTTGATGTTTATTACGGTATGTCGAATATATTTATCTATAAAACTGTTTATATTGTATTTTGTCTGATGAAGGCATAGCATATCGTTAATATGATATCCCCGAAATATATATAATGAAATAAATATGGTTTTATAAATATAGTCTTCCATTTATTTAATATTGTATATATATATATATATATATATATATATATATATATATATATATATATATATGTATATATATATATATATATATGTATATATATATATATATATATGTATATATATATATATATATATATATATATATGTATATATGTATATGATATTGATATATACATATATATTGATATATATATATATATATGTATATATATATATATATATATATATGATATTGATATATACATATATATTGATATATACATATATATATATATATATATATAAACTTTAATCTGTTATTTTAATAAGTATTTGCTCTACGGTTCTTATATATTTGATATATATTTATTCTTATCAAGCCCTCTTTGGATTTTAGTCTTCAAATTTATTATTATTACTATATATATATATATATATATATATAGTATTAAGGATACTATATATGGTTATGTATATATATGTATATATATGTATATATCAATATCATATACATATATACACATAAATATATATATATATATATACAATATTTACTAGTTGTAACCCAACAATTTTAAATATAACTTTACATATATATATATATATATTGGTAAACGGAATAGAAAATGCTGACAAATTGTTCACAGTTGAAAAATGGTTTAATTAGGAATAAAAGAGTATTAGTGATTGTATGGGTTAGTATTCAGTTGTAGCTTTAAGTTTTTAAGTTTTTACCGGTTGCGCATTTCTAAATGCTTTTCAAAAAGTGTAATCGACTTTTCAAACGGATTACACCTCCAATAACCCGTTCATAAAAATAGGAAAACCCATAACTAAACCGCACAACAACTTCTCAAACCCCCAAGCCTCTAACAAACGAAGAAGGAAGCACCACACCGAAGATGAACTTCCCAACCTCGCTACCATAAGAAGGAACTAAAACCCAAGAAATCATCTCCCCCAGAATGACATTTACAAATTTCCCCCTTCAAGGAGACACCATACCAAATCACTCAACTACTACGCGGATGCCTCATCGTCAAACATAAGGAAAACATACCACTGCCATGATAGATGTAACAACTTCCCCGCTTCAAGGGAACAGCAAGGTAATTACCATTTTCTCAACTCTCGCTCCCACAATACACAATAAACCCATACCACACGATACAACCAACAACGTAGGCCACTTATAACACCACAATACAACATGGCAGATAGAAACACACACACATACTCGCAGTACAGGAACACCCCATTCAATCTACAACCACCAACCCGAACCACATTTTACAACAACAAGGAATATAACAAACACAGGAGACCACTTAACATCAGCAAACAACCCCTCTACCCCAACCATTTTTTAGACACAGCACACAGATACAGGCAAACAAAATAACACAAGACAGGGAGGAGAAACCGATAGTAATAAACATTATCAATCTTACTAGTGCAGAACCAACACCCAACCTTATCAACTTACTCTCCAAAGGTCTTAAATTCACACCGACCCCACTACGTCCTAACTACTATGAAATGAAGGAAGACATCACAGACTTCTGTAGAAAGTTACGACTTAGTGAACAACTATTCGACCAGTACAATGAGGATGAATCATTAGCCAGAAATAGAAGCAATTACACCCCTTCAAAAGGTAGAAATAAAATCCTGGACGAATTCTGTGAACACATCACGAACTTCCCTTACCAACACTTGCACAGACAAAAACACAAGCCAAACCTCAACAAGAAAGAATGGGAAGAATTAAATAGATTACAAACCGACATAACCATTACAATTAAAGAGGCTGATAAAGGGAGTACAGTAGTCCTAATGGAGACAGAATTCTATATCAACTTAGCGCTCTCCACTTTGGAAAACGAAACATACTACGAAAAGGCTGAACACTATGAGAAAATTATGAGAAACCTAAAAACTCTAATCAACCAATACAAAGAAGGACTCACTAACAAGGAATTCAGCTTCATCACAGACTTCACAAGTAAATCCAGCCTCTTCTACGGTATCCCTAAAGTACATAAAAGCGAATCAATAAGTAAGGCATGCTAGGAAGCCACAGACATGGTCATCAATGTCCCCTCACCCAATGATCTCAAATTAAGACCTATAATAGCAGGCCCCGCTTGCGAAACGCACCGTCTTAGCAACTTCATTGATACCCTTCTGAAACCCTTCCTCAAACACATCAAAAGCTATATAAGGGACGACCTAGATATGCTCAATCACCTCCCTAATATGCCACTTTCTGAACAAACCCTACTAGTGACGTTCGATGTAGTCAACCTATACTCCAACATCCCACACAACCTAGGAATAGAAGCTATCCAATTCTGGCTGGATAATTTCCACAATGAACTCCCACAACGCATCAAAAAAGAATTCGTGATAGAGGGACTCAAATTTATCTTGGAGAACAATTACTTCGTTTTCAATAACAAACCCTACAGGCAGAAATCTGGGACCGCTATGGGAACGAAAACAGCCCCCACTTATGCCAACCTAGTCATGGGATACCTGGAAATCACCCTCTACACTAAAGTCCTAAACAAATTTGGAAAGACCCTCCACTTACACATTGAAAGGAACTGGAAGCGATGTCTAGATGACTGCTTCATCCTTTGGCACGAAAACATCGAAAAACTTAAAGAATTTCACACCCTTATAAATGGGCTCAACACGAATATTAACTTCACGATGGGATACAGCCATAAACAACTCCCCTTCCTCGACATCCTCATTAAGATCCATAACAAAAAAATAGAAGTAGACATATACTACAAGCCCACAGACTCCAAGCAATATCTCCCCTTCAACTCTTGCCACCCTAGACACGTTAAAATTAATATTCCCTACAACTTAGCCAAGAGAATCTGTACTATAGTCTCCAATAAAAACATCTGCTACTTACGGCTACAAGAACTAAAGGACACACTCATAGGCAGGGACTACCCTGCATCACTAATTGACAATGGAATCCAACGTGTCCTAAAACTCAGTACCCAGGACCTTAGACACACTAAAGTAAATCAACCGAAACTAAAAGCTCTTCCATACATCTCCACACACAACCCTCTCAACAATGAGTCCTTTGACACCATCCTCCAGAACATCTCTGTGTTGAAAAAGGACCATAGAATGAACCAAATTCTACGAACACACGATATCATAAAGAGCAAAAGACAATCCAAGTCAATGAAAAACATCCTAACACATGCCAAAGTACTGCCAACCACAACAACGAAACCCACAGTAAAAAAATGCGATAGACCCAACTGTGGCATTTGCATCAACCTAATAGAGGGTTCGGAATTCTATTTCAAAGATGGACAACGTTTTATAGTAAAACACAATTTCACATGTGCATCGGAAAATCTAATATATGTATTAACTTGCTCAGGTTGTCGAGAACATTACATAGGCCAGACCAAAACAGCCCCTGCCAACGCATGACTGTCCATAGATCCCAAATTAAAATACGGGAATACAGGAAAATACCACTGAGTGAACACATTGATACCTGTGCCGCCCCAAATCCTCCCAACTTCAGAATCTTTCCCCTCTACAAATTTAAAGATAATGCCACCCAGCGCATCAGCAAGGAATCTTACTTCATTAACAAATACGGACCCCGTCTAAACACTTCTCCCTAAGACGAACCCACAACATACACACGTTAACATACATACCTACATCAGTACACATCTCCACCCACATATAAACACAATGACATACGTAAACACACATGCTCTATGGTGCAACACAGAAAAATATATGTGTATATATATATATATATATATATATATATATATATATATATATATATGTATATATATATGTATATATATATATAGTGAATATATGTATGTGTATATATATGTAGTGAATATCATTTCACACCTTTTATTGTTAAGATTTTTGATGTTTTATTAAGAGAACCGATTTTACTGAAAAAATCGAATAATGTACACCATTTTACCAGGGGGAAAAAAATACTGGTCCACCGACACACACACACACACATATATACACACACACATACACACGCGTACATTAACATACAAAGAGACTTATACACACACACACACACACACGCGCACTTCTCCGTATAAGACAATAGCTGAAAAATATCTTTTGACATGCTAAAATACCCCCCATTGCTTTCAGACACATTCTTACTGACCATCCCTGCTACCACGAATTACTCTGCTATACACACACACACACACACACACACACACACACACACACACACACACACACACACACTTATCTTAATAGCCATTTGACACACATCTCTGCTAACCATTATCACAACATCGAACACCTTACTACTACTACTACACACACACACACACACATATTTGTTGTGAAAGAGTCATCTCTCAATCTTGGCGCAAAACCAATTTTTTATTCACATGACCTCTACCGACCAATCAAAATTGTTTTGACCACAAGAATTTTTGCAAACACAAAATAGCGCTGGAGCCACTTTTTTAACATAAAAACAGTCTTGGCGCAAAATCAATTTTTTACATTCACATGACCTCTACCGACCAATCAAAATTGTTTTGACCACAAGAATTTTTGCAACACAAAAGTAACGCTGGAGCCCCTTTTTTAACATAAAAACAGGTAGAATTCCCAAAACTAATCAGATCAGAGCAAACAACACGGACACTCTATCTCAAAATTATTTTTGAAAAGCATTTAGAAATGCGCAACCGGTAAAAACTTAAAAACTTAAAACCACAACTGAATACTAACCCATACAATCACTAATACTCTTTTATTCCTAATTAAACCATTTTTCAACTGTGAACAATTTGTCAGCATTTTCTATTCCGTTTACCAATAAATAATAACTTGTGTGTTACACCTCTATTCTTTTAACTATATATATATATATACATATATATACACATATATATATACATATCAAAATGAAAATCCGAAGGCAAGGTAAAATTCCAATCATTTAATCACGACACATGTTTCAATAAGAGATAGATCGATTGTGAAGCCATGATCGATTATCACTGATCTCATCAAGTGAAAATGAATTATCTTCAAATTCTTGATATGAGGGAGAAACATAACGATTTTCTCTCATAGAATTCATTCCCTCATATGAAGACACA
This sequence comes from Eledone cirrhosa, assembly GCA_964016885.1. Taxonomy (NCBI): domain Eukaryota; kingdom Metazoa; phylum Mollusca; class Cephalopoda; order Octopoda; family Eledonidae; genus Eledone; species Eledone cirrhosa. Next base: position 372,840,178 of record OZ024740.1, read on the forward strand.
CCAGTCAGAGACACGGCGACTGCTATTAACTTCAGTTGAGGTCATAAAAGTTTTCAGATTTCTATCGCTGCAAAAGACGCTGGACATCAATCAAATCTGTAGGGATACAGTCAGTCACAGTTAATGTGAGTGGGTACACACACATTCCACACCCACTCACACCGGCTCGAGGCCAAAGAAAAATATATACATATATATACACACATCAACACAGCATTAAACCTGTAGAGTTAGTGTGGGTGGGTACACACACACCGAAGCGATGTCCGAAAAAAAAATATATAAGAATGTACCAACACAGCACTCACCGAAAGTTAGTTCACAAAACAACAGAAGCCCTATTTGTCAAATCTCAATTTGACGATGTAAATTGGAAATATTGGGTTAACCAACGCCCCCTATACACACACACACACACACACACACACACACACACATACACACACACACACACACACACACACACACACAAGCAAGTAAGTTCAGTTCAGTGTTCTGCTATACCTGTATAGTTGAATTGTAACATCCATATCTTCAAGTCTATGTTATGGTATATACACATCCGAATCGTCCAATAAAAGGGGTATGTCCGGGTATATACACATCCATGTAAAGAGCAAGCAATCAGCTCATTTCGAACTCAGTATGTACCGCTGTCCCATTGAGAATCGGAGTCACCAAATCTGTGCGTGCAAGCAACCGCAATGTAGGCCAGCAAAGGGCTCCGTGTAAGGTTGGGTATTGGGTAAATGCGTCCGTAAGTGCGATTTCCCGTCATATGGGCCAATGAGCTTTTAAGATGGTTGTTTGAGTGGTGGAGGTGTGATATCCAACACAGAAGGTGAAGTAAAAAAACACAGGATAGTAACATTCTAAGGATGTATGTAGGCCCATTAATGGTGTGTCAGTAGTATTGTTCAATCCGTAACAGTGAGTCGTCCATGGTTAGATGATGACGGATCAAAACCTAGTGTAGTGTTCAGTCGGTAGGAACGTAAAAGTCGTAATTTTGGGAGCTCAATGTCTAAAGGAAACGGGTACTGTGTGTAGAGTTATGTATAGAGAACGTAATCGGTCCTAACTAAGTGTGTAAAACGACTAGCTATATCCCAACTGAGAGAACTCAATGGTTAGGGTATCTTAAAGTAAATGTAGCTGCGCGTAATCCCTCATGTCTGTGTGTGCAATCAATTACTAACTAGGTATACTATGTGTGTAATCAATCTAACTATTTACTAGCTAGGTATTCTAAAAAAGTCCACTCAGCTGTGAGAACTCCGTGGAAACAGGCCAAGTATCGTGCGCAAACAATCTTAGCCGTCTAACTCCCTGAGAGTGTGACTGCCTGTTTATTGAGAGAACTCTATGGCTAAAGTAGAGAGGGAGGAGTTAGTGGTAGGTTACCTTCCAAAAATCCTGCGGAAGGTTTTCGAGGTTCTATGTTGGCAGTTGCTGAACAAATCTGCTTTCCTATTAATTAATAGGGGGCCGCCTCTAATAATATTAAAAGTTTCAGCTATACATAAATTGCAGACACCAGTGCTGCCGTTATAAGGTTGGGCTGAGCAAACTATGGACCAGTATAAGGAGTGCTCTATATTCTGATGTTTAAGCTTCCAGACTAATTCAGAAAGCACCGTGCTATTTTTTTAATCTAATCTATTAAAGGTATGGCGGTGATTATACCATCTACCCTTAAATTCCATGGCAGTTTCCCCAACATACCTAAAGGTTCTATCAGGAGTGGAGACCTTACAGTCGTAGACTATGTTTTCAGTAAGGCATTTCCCAGCCATGGGTCAGTGGCGGTGCTTCTGCAGTTACATTTTTTGCTATCGAGCTGGGTAGTTCCAGATGGACCACGGTAACTTTGGGGTCGGGTCTCAATTCCTGTCTGCTCTATGGGTAAATTCCCTGGGGTTGGGGAGACCCACCTCGCCTCAGGTGTATGAATCAGTTCCTCAATAGAGCTGCCATTGTTCCTGCCATGCCTAATTCCCTCATGGACTCTCCTAAGTCTACTATGTATATATATATATATATATATATATATATATATATATATATATATGTATATACATACATATAGGCTTCCTGATGATTTCTACCGAATGAAATAATTATAGTCCTGTAGACTGTAGAAGCCTTTCTATATTAAATATGTATACTCTGCTTTGTATTGAGTACCTTACTTACTATGGTTACCCCCAATTGGACCCGGGATAAACTTTATATATATATATATATATATATATATATATATATATATATATATATATATATATATATATATATATATATATATATATATATATATATATATATTATATATATATATATATATATAATACAAATACATATACGAAATACTTTTGTTTATTTGTAACGCCCTCAATGCGTGTTTGGTAAATATTACTGGGTAATAGTAATAACAATAACAAAAAAAGAACAGAGTGAAGTATAATAATAAAAAAAAGGGTGATGATAGGAAGTATTTTAGCAGTTTTAAAAGATCCTAAATCTTTCGAATTACCGTTCCATTATCAAGAGGCGTCATTATGGGGTGTCAGAAGTAAAATTAAGAAATATCGCAGGTGGCATAAAATCTACGAAAGGCCACAAAGCTATTTGTCCGATATTACAAAAACTCTACCTTTAAACTGGTGGGTCACATTTGTACAATGCTGTCAGTATAATTTACTGGTATGATAGCCTCAGAATTAAAACGGATATTTTTACATATTTCTCTAAACCTTTGAGTAAGAAGATCTACTTACAGAATTAAACTAAATAATGTGGTATTATCAAATTGTTAACTGGGTATGCGTATCAAAACAAGGTAATACTATTAAAGAAAATGAAAGATCTATGATGTTTGGAAAGAGTCGTTCTATTAGCTTATTATATTTCTTAGAATCAATGTTTCTGAGTCAAACCACGTCGCCATGAATCAAAATGGTAATTATATATTATACTATCAGATAGTACCTTAATCAATACTACCTTATACTACCAATGCTAACACTTTACTAAATTTTAGACTTTCTCGGATTGTTTAAAGCGTATGTCGTAACTGCATTCGTATTACTTAAATGCATATGGCAGTGATCTCAACAAAGTCAATAATTCATTTGATAATATTCTGATTGAACGTCACTATATACAAATCTGTTAGATGATCTATAGCAACAATATGGTAATCCTGCAAACATTAATTATTAGATTACTTGCGTGTCATCATATCTACAAATGTGTTTTTTATTGCATTTTCTAGCACCTTCATCGCCGTGTTTCTTCAAACATGGTAATTTGTTACTGAAACTATACCATAAATCAGAATGAACATTGCTGGCTTCTCTGGCAAAAGTTTATTACTTTTGTAGCACATTACAAACTTCAAGCTATAATACTTTTCTGTATTTCAATTCCTCCTTTAACACTGAAATCAATTACATTTTTCAAAACGCTTTAAATCAAGTGAATGAATGTTTGTATTTCCATATGGAAATTTCCAATGTGAATTACATTTGCGGGTAGTGAAGAGGTTTTTTTATTTCATACATGTAATTCTTTGCCGTTTTTCTTTATGAAACGTGGAATAGAAGTGACATCATACTTCCTAAGTCTTACGTAAATGCTAAGTTAATATATTCTGTATATGCCCGAACGCATCCTAATTTACATTAATTTCTTTGCTATTAAGTCTGGTTTTACTTTTTTATACTGAAACCTGCCAAGACCAATCTGTCTTTTTGCGATCTGGAATCGATAAAATATACGCCAGTAAAATACTACAATACAGATTGCTAACATTTCCACCCTCTTTATATCCACATTTTGGCTTTAAATCTTATTACATAGACTTTAGTGTGAAAACTTTCAAGGCTGCCTCAATAGTAAAATAATTTAAACCATTATAATCAGATTCATCAGCATTAGTAAAGGTGTTTTTAATGTGATAAAGAAGTCTCAACTGGATTGTTATACGTCTACACAGGAGTAACATTAACGTTCAATCCTCAGATATAAATGCTTTTGTACATCATGTGGATATATTTTGCTTTACTTTAATTGAGTTATAAGCATAGATGGAATTATGAAGAACCAATGACAGAAATAACATCTTCTTTGAAACATGTTAGAAATCAACCTCTTGCTATGAATATGCCTTGTGCATTAAACAACCATCATGTATACCATTGAGTATCATATGTTTACTTATGATTCCACAACAAAGTGAATTAATGTCACACATAATTTGTGTCAGTATAATGATTCAATAAAACATTTATATAATCCTAGTTTCTAGCCAAACTATCAATATTATCAACGACATTGTCGATACCTTACGCAAATGTAGCTGGATTCAAGAGCGTATGACCACATTCCTTATACAGATTAAAGTTATGGATCCATCAACGACAGCGAAAGGAAAATTGAACAACATATTTTTCTTTTTCCCTTTAATTGTAGGAACACCAATAACACACCAATTCTTTAACTTACAGAAAACCCTTATTCCTCTCCAGATGATATATATATATATATATATATATATATATATATACTTCAACACCTAGGCTTTTAATCATATTTTATAACATGAACTTTACATACATGTTTTAAGATGCATAACCTTTACTCACATTCAATCAATTCTATTTATTACCAATGTAAATATTTCAATACATCCATTGCACTAGTCCAACCTGGTAAAGTTATACACTACTACTATGCACTAAATACAAATAACATAGCTAACATAGAGATAACACTATATCTCTTTAAATATTGCTACATTAATCTAGGCACATATATAAAAAACAAATTAAACCAATCGTTTCGGATATGAAAGAAATGAATAAACAATATAATGCCACGCGAAATATTGCTAACGAATGTAAATATTACCCAAGTACAAAAATATGATGATTCGTTTTTCTGAAATATAATAAATTGGATAATTTTTAACGGAACATAATTCTATCGTATCAGATATTTAGACGATTCTAACCAATCACAATATCTAGAGTAATACATAATATGCTGCTACAGAATATAGTCATGAAACGTTTTGGTTTTTATACCCATACCCATTTGGACTTTTAATTATTATGACGGGATGTAAATTAAAATGTGCAGCTCTCTATCCCGGATTATTATGTTTTATTGTGTTTTTAAGTTTTAAAATATGGATTTGTTTAGAAATAGCTTATGCACATCTTTTAGAAGTATACATAGAAAGCATTGAAAAATTCCGTTATTTATGATCTAAACATATACAAACAATATTTTACATAGCAGCATTTCTTTGTAAGTCAATTAACACCTCTCGTTTTCACACTTTTCCTTACTTCTTTAATGTATGTATACACTGATGAGCTCTCACAGAAGACATAAAATGTTCATACTTGTTATTCAACCTCTAACATATGAATATACTTTCAGGTTTTTCTTAAAATTGTTCTTTATCTATTTCTTTTCTTCACCGTCGCAACACATTCACATATATATGATCAAATCTGCCATGTTTTACTCCATCTGTTTAGATAGTTATCACTTATGAGTTAACATGTTTTCATATGTCAGAAACATGATATGATATATTTTCTAAGTATGGTAAGGCAACTCGGAAAACATTTATTGTATATAAACCTCGTAATTATAGGACTATGATATCTCAGGGTGCCAGCAAAATGACCTTTGTAATAATTAGTTAGTTCAAAAAAGAAGATACATAACAATAGAAGCTATCTGAATACAGCGACCACATATATTTGCAATAAATACACTCGCGTTCTCATACACAGAATAATAAAAACTCTACTTCCAAAGAGAGTTTCATGAATCTGTCTCATCGAGCTTAGCAAATGATCAAAATAAAATCTTAAACTAATTATTATCTGAACAATTAATACGACAGTATAACCAAACATATATATATAATATGGCGTGGAAGTTGATGATTTGCTTTCTCGACATACGCAGTTACGTTTCCAATAAGCAGATGCCCCAAAGCGTAAACCTCACAAAATATACCATTCTTCGTAATAGTGCATATATATATATATATATATATATATATGTTCATTTTAGTAAGGCTGAATAGTAAGTCTTGCTGCTCTGGAGTTTCGCCTGTTCATCACAGGTTCATCAAACAAGAACTCCTTTCTCGCGCACACATACACAAACACACACACACACACACACACACACACACACAGACACACACACACACACACACACACACACACACACACACACACACACACACACACACACACACACACACATATATGTGTATATATCTCGACTCTGTTTTTTATCTTTGTATATATATATATATATATATATATATATAAAGATAAAAAACAGAGTCGAGACCTTTGGTGACGTTTCTAATTACTCATGAGGTTAACTCGGTATCATAATGAACGCGTGGTAAAATGATGCATCCTAGTTGGATTGTTTATCGACATAGACGTGAGGGAATGTCCCTCGTCTAATTACCAATTTTGTAACTGAGAATTATAACAAAGTGAGTGGGTGTTTGCGTAAACAAGACAATAACCACAACGAGAGTTATATTTAACAATCTAAATAATGGTGATGTTTATTTTGTTTATATGTGTTTATTATATTACAAATGGAATATACCAAATATTGACGTGGTCAGTTGTTGTGATGGGAGCGTATTACAATTACAAAGGTATTGTGGGGTTTGCTGTTTGCTGTTCCCTTGGCTGTTTATCGTTTCGTGGTACAGAGGCTGTTTTCTGTGGCGTGTATACCGTCTGCTTTCCCGTCGCTGTCTCTGTTTACCTCTGGTGTTCTCAACCAGGGGGAGACAACTAGCTTGGTCTATTATCCGACAGGAGGCGTGAGGCGTCTTACTATAGTATCCCCTGCCAGATTTTAAAATCATCGAAAATCGATGTTATTACTCACACGTGGAGTAAGATGGCGAACAATGCAACAAGGGGGAGCTATTCGCTCTACCAATCATTAAATCCAAAATAAGGATTTGAAAAATGTTTAAAAAAACAACATGCATGCATAAAAAAAAGGGCAAAGAAAAAGCAGAAACACAGAGGCAAAAAAAGGTGCAGCTAACATAGTCTAAATATAGACGGTGCTGCAACATTGGCGATGGTGGTGGTGTAGGGACAGGCGATGATGGTGGTTCAGGAACAGGCGTTCGCTCAACAGGCAAATACGAAGGGGTTCGTGGATCAGGAACCACAGCGTCCGTGTCAAGGTGTGCCTGCTTAAGCCTGTCTATTGTAACTGTCTCCCTGGACCCTTTAATATCTAAAGTGAAATGCTTAGCCGAGCGCGCTAAGACACGGTAAGGTGCAGTGTAAGGCTGTGTGAGCGGGGGCTTCACAGAATCTTTCCTTACAAAGACATGCGTCAACGAGGCAACATCCCTCGGGACAGCATTCTTGACAGTTTGTTTCCTAGTGTCCATTGGCGGCAAATCCTGGAAATAGGAGCGCAAACGGGACACGTAGGAAGCGTGATATTGGGCATCAAGATCGATAGGGGCAAGCATTTGCCCGGGCAACGTCAGAGGAGCACCGTACAGTACTTCGGCCTGTGAAAATCCAAAGTCGACCTTCACCGTTGACCGAATCCCTAATAGCACAATAGGGAGGTACTCGCTCCAATGCGCCGAGTCCATTGAGGCCATTAAGGAGGCCTTCAGTTGTCGGTGAAAACGCTCCACCATACCATTCGAAGCGGGATGGTACGCCGTAGTTCTAATGCGTTTAGCACCAATTAATTTTGACAGTTCGAGGAAAAGGCTCGACTCGAACTGTCGTCCACGGTCGGTAGTTATTGTGGATGGAACTCCATAACGAGAGATCCATCCAGACACAAGAGCACGCGCTGTTGTCTCAGCGGTGATGTTTTTCAAGCGGATGGCTTCAGGCCATCTCGAAAAACGGTCAATTATGGTCAGCAGATAAGAATAACCATCGCTGACAGGCCAAGGTCCCACTATATCAATATGAATGTGCGAAAAATGCGCATCTGTGTTAGTAAAGGTACCCAGGGGAGCCTTGACGTGTCGATGAACCTTTGATTTCTGGCAAGCGGCGCAGGAACGGCACCAAGCAGCAACTTCACGCCTCATATTTGGCCAGAAAAATCTAGCTGATATGAGCTTTGCTGTGGCAGAAGATCCTGGATGCGAGAAACTATGTAATGCCAGGAACACGGTCCGACGATGATTCTCTGGAACGAAGGGCCTAGGCACATCCAAAGAGACGTCGCAGAGAATTTGGCCAACTGCAGTCGACAGAGGCAAGTATTTCATCTCGTAATTCGCAAACTCGGGCGATGTAACTTCCAATGACTCAAGGGGAGGCTGATCCGCAGCCAAACGAGTCAGATCTATATCAGAGGGTGACGAGATCGCTGTCACGGGTAAGCGGGACAAAGCATCGGCCGCTGTATTTAGTGAACCCGGAACGTGTTGGATATCATTCGTATATTGCGAGATGAAATCAAGGTGTCTCGTCTCTCTGGGCGAGTATTTATCAGCCTTCACTCTCAACGCAAAAGTTAATGGTTTATGGTCAGTGAGGATAGTAAATAATCTACCCTCTAGCATATGTGAAAAAATGTTTCACGGGCAAATGGATGGCTAAAAGCTCTCTTCCAAAGGTGCTGTAGCGCGTCTCAGCAGGTTTCAGCTTTCTGGAAAAAAACTCCAGCGGTTGCTGGCAACCATTGATGTTTTGCTGTAGCACTGCGCCCACAGCGATATCCGATGCATCAACACAAAGCGTTAGCTTTGCACCGGGTACCTGATGAGCCAGTAACGAAGCAGTAGCCAAAGCAGTTTTGGCGTGCTGAAAATCAGCAAGTTGAGTGTCTGTCAAAGAAATGTCTTTGTTCTTCTTCGACAAATTTTTAAAATCTCCGTCAGGGAGAAAAGCAATCTTGTACAATTTGGCACGAAACGCCTATAAAAGTTAATCAGACCTAAGAACTGGCGTAACTGACGTAGTGAGGTCGGTGGAGGCAAATCCTCTATGACCTTAACTCGCTCAGGCCGGGGTCGAATACCGTCAGCATCGATGACGTGACCCAAGAAAGTCAGTGACTCAGCACCAAAAACACATTTGGGTGCATTAATCTGCACGTTATACGCCTTCAATCGGCGGAAAAGAAGATTCAAATGGTGCGTATGTTGCTCTTGAGAAGAACTAGCAATGAGCAGGTCGTCAATATAGGTATAGACGAAATCGAGGCCACGAGTAACCTCATCCATAAACCGATGAAACGTACTAGCGGCATTCCTTAATCCGAACGGCATGGTCAAAAACTCAAATGACCCAAATGGTCTAACTATAGCCGTTTTTGGAATGTCATTTTTATGGACAGGAATTTGATGGTACGCACGAATTAAATCCAGTTTGGAGAATATCTTGCATCCCTGCAACGAAGACGCAAAGTCTTGCAGATGATGGATAGGATAACGGTCCGGTTCCGTTATCGAATTTAAGCGTCGATAATCTCCAGTAGGTCTCCAATCGCCAGTCGCTTTCGGTACCATGTGTAATGGGGACGCCCACGGGCTCGTGGACGGACGAATAATCCCCAACTGCAGCATATGATCAGACTCTGATCGTGCTGCTTTGAGTTTGTCCGGTGGCAAGCGACGAGGACGAGAAAAAACGGGAGCACCAGTTGTAGATATGAAGTGCTCCGTGGTATGAGTTGGCTCATCGACTCGAAAATTTCCCTGAGTCAGTTGCGGGAACGAGTTCAACAACGCATGGTATGTATCACCGGTGTTAGCAAGAAAAAAGGTCGGGCTAACCGTTGGAACTCCTGCTGCCTTGCCAACAACAGTTAAACCAGTGATGCCATCAATTAGGCGCTTTCGACGGAGGTCCACCGTCAATGAAAAATGGTGTAGAAAATCCGCGCTTAGAATCGGATACGGCAAGGCAGCGACAGTAAATATCCATTTAAACTCGCGCCGCAGATTACGGAACTGCAAAGGTAGCGAGATTTGTCCGAAGGTTCGAATCGGCGAACAATTTACTGCCTGCAACTCAATAGGTGTCTCAGAGGGAGTCTCCTTCATACAACACACAGGCCATACTGAACAAACTGCACCTATGTCCACCAGAAAGGCTCTACCTGATAGCAGATCTTCAATGAAAAAGTGGCGGTTGGATGAAGTTTTGCAAAGCGCACTATCCGCCGTTAGTGACTCTGATCGTCGTTTCCCATGTAAGCACAAGGAGGCCTACAACGGGCGGCTTTCTCGCCTTATTTGTCATGGTAATAACAATATGTTTGATTTGATGTTTTGGAAGGGCTACGGTGGCGAGGAGTTAAATAAGTTCGTGAGCGGCTCCTCTGCCGTCCAAAAGACCTGAATTCCTGGCACAACTCCGCCATTTGACGGGTCATGGCTTCCATTGTTTTGACTAATTTCTCATCACTCGCTGATGAGCGTGATTGAGGAAGAGAAGAGGAAGCAACGTACTTTGGCTTCGAAGTGTCTGTCTTCGTCACTTCTACAATTTTGTCAGCAGAGACAGCAATGTGGTCGAGGGTATTTACCTCTGGTGTTCTCAACCAGGGGGAGACAACTAGCTTGGTCTATTATCCGTCAGGGGGCGTGAGGCGTCTTACTACAAACAGTTCAACATTATCAGTGACAATTGTAGAAGATGTATTTTTTCGTGAACATTGGACAATCCCACATTTACATCAACGATACCTGGCTATCACGTTTCATATTACAAGCTTTTATTGTAGATAATAGCATCGGGAATAATATTTCGAATAAAACATCAGTCAAACTGAAGGGCTTTCTTTACACGAGGTGCAAGTAAAGAACTATTGGTTTCTGTTATATCGAACTGCACACATATAAAAAATTGCTTTCATCTATATTCCTGAACCGCATGATACGAGATAAATTATTTTTCTAGAATATATAAGTTGAAAGATAAGATCTCACTTTGCTTCACATTTTGGCGGTTCTCGTAACCTGAAAATTTCTACTTTATTTAGTAGGTTGGTAGCTATTTCGTTTATTTCTGAATACAAGATGCGTGTTAAAGTTAGTTTCCTTACACTTGTTGGTGGTATTGTCAGGTAGGTGTGTATGGCATGTGGGACTGACAGTATGATACATAATATTTGTATTGTCCGTAAATTTGATTGGCTATTTCAAATGATAAAATCTGCTATATAATTGTATACAATTTCTTCACAAATGTCATTTCTGTCCTGTTAAAGAGCTCAGTTTAGTTAGTTTCTATTTAATCAAACAAAACATTCATCTTGAAATTCAACCAGACCGCCATGCAAGTAGATGTCATAATAAAGATTTTTTCTAAGACATTTATAGTTTTAAAATCAAGAAAATGATAATCATATATATTTTAAAAAAAACACGACAGATATTTAAAAACAGAAGATATAGGGAAGGGCTAGTGCTCTAGGGTCACACAAGAATGGAAGGAGGAAAAAGAGGGTGTGATATTTCTTGATCGATCAAACAGTGTTTATGACATTTGAAACAGATAATATTTAGAAAACGTGTTGACAAAAAATACAAATTATGAAACGTTGAATATTATCTAGCATGATTATTTCCATGTTTATTTGTGATGACAACAGCAGAAGTAAAAGTTCTCTTATATTTCTGATATCAATATTATAAAAAGAAACGAAATAAGCTCTATTAGTTTGTTTTGTTAATACACATTGTTTTTATATTAATGGACGGCTAAATATATCACTATTTGCACTTCTACATTGTCCCCGTATTCTTAACGAATAGACTTCCGTAATTTTTTAATTCGTATAAACTTCAAGATGAAAAAATATGACAGAAAGAAATAAAGATAATGTTGAATTCCAGACTTGAAAAAATGATACGTCATCTAGTTTCCTGTTGTCATACTATGAGTTAAAAAGCATTGGTGAAAATGAAATCCTCAGATGTAGGTCCATATTTAAAGTACATGAATTTATACATGATAATTGCTCCCCGGGGAACAAAACTCGAGTTAGTGAACATCGTTAGTTTTTCCTCCCTCATATCAAAGATTTGAAGACAATTCATTATTCACTTGATGAGATCAGTGATAATCGATCATGACCACACTAGCGATCTATCTCTGATTGAAACATGTGTCGTGATTAAAATGATTGGAAATTTATACCATGCCTTCGGCTCTTTATTTTGATATATATATATACAATATATTTATAAAACCATATTTATTTTATTATATATATTTCAAGGGTACCAAGACACATTCGTACGCTTTCGGACTTCCAACAAATTAAATACCCCTTCTACTTATATATATATATATATATATATATATATATATATATATATATATATATATATACATATGTACGTAAATATATGATTTTGTGTATGCATCAAGAGATCATTTCTTGGTATGAAACCGGACCCACTAAAATAACACACTGGTTATGTGAATATGTCTTCCAAAAAAGAACAGGAATCTGATAGAATCTCTCAGACTTTCTCCCAAACAAATATCACCAAGGCCGAATTTAATTTCCATCTCAATGAACTTCTGCCCGAGGAGTGAATTTCTAAACAGGAGATATATTGATAAACAATTAAATACAAGCCGAATATGTACTATTTACATGCCATGTAATTAATTTTGAATTATATAACTAGGCAATCACAAGATATAGAAATGGTTACCTATTTATTTGCGTTATGTTTCTTGCTGGTATATTCATTTCAGTGAATCGACTGACACACATGTAATCAGAAAGATTTATGTTCATGCTTGAGGGATCTTCAGGCGTAGTATCTGCAACTGAGTATTTTGCCATATCTCCCCGATATTTAGTACCAACTTTATTTAATACCATGAATAAATATATTTACGTTCCTGTGGCTTAAAACTGTGATGTTATGTATTACAAATATCTTCATTAGAAAACATACATACGAAATATTAATAAAAACATATCCTAACAAGTAAATACAAATTTTAAGATTTCTCCTTCTATTTTTTCCTTACTTTAAGAGTTACATTTTTATTCGAGCTATAATATTATATTATAATATTTATAATATTATAATATATCATGCTATACAGTTATAGTATTTAGAATAAATATATCAGATACGTGCTCGATAAATGTCTTTCTGGTAACCTTTACAGGGAAATGGCAAATTGCTTTTTCTCACTCTCAGTGTCGATATGCAGATCAAATGAACTTTGTTGCCTGCAATTTATATATACCTCTCAATCTTAGGTCAATATAAACAACATACATTTTCCTATCTATCTATCTATCTATCTATTAACTATCTATCTATCTATCTATTTACCAGCACGTTTATTTCTCTTGCAATTGAATCACACCCATAGACGCACGCATATAGACACAATCAAACACACATACGCATAGAACACGGACGTTTTTTGTAGAAACTGTTAATTTTGTAAATAATTTCGATTTGTTAATTCGAGGTAGACTTTTATCTATTCTCATTGGCATTTCAATGATGTAAAATCCGACTAGTTTTCGAGTTATCTCTTTTATATACTCAATATTGGATTATCTCTGTAACACATTGCCAAGTAGTTAATTAATTACCATTCTATCGACCGATTATACCACCAGGTTTTTTGAGAAAATATTAATGTATTATTATGAATAAATAAATATATTTTAAAATTAATCTTTTCTAATTATTTATCGATAAACTGTATGGAAGAATCGGGTTGTTAAAAATAAGCATGGATTTCCAGACTCTATGTTTATGAATTAGTAAAAATACTAGCACACGTTCTGATTTCAAATCGCGTAAGGCCAATGCTGCTTTTCATTCATGCCTTATGCATTGGATATACAAAAAACAGATCAATCACGGCGTGGAGTCGATAAAATGAAATTGGACAATAGAAATAAAAAATATTTTATTGTGCATTTATATAGGACCCCCCCCCCCAAAAAAAAAAAAAAAAATTGTATTGGCAATATCAGTAGAGTGACGGGTAATAAGCATTGCAGAAGTTTGTCATGTACTTGTAAAACACAGCCAATCATGTTCAATTGAGTAGCAAATAAGTAATGAGTTGTTCAGTTTGATCGACTATAATCTTTCCCCAACGAATATGGAATTATACCGATATCAGAAATCAGAACTGTTGGCAGAGGCAAGGAGCTGCTTGAAAATCGAACGTAATACGTTACGGTACTTAGGTTTGAACTAAAATTCCTGCCGGTTATTGTTCACCTTTTCTTTAATACTTCCTGGGGAAACATAGTAAATGTACCAGCTAGATCCTGCCAACGATTTGTAAACTTCCTCAGTTTGGCAATGCAATATTAGGAATGAATAATAACAGTAATCTTCTGTATAGATTTAGCTACTAAAATGTTAACAGAAAGTATTTATTTTTGGTATAATTTCATGAAGTGTTTCTAAATAATTTCATGAAATGTTTCTAAATAATTTCATGACTAAGCCGAATATGTACGATTGTCATTCCCAGTAGTTAATTTTGAATTATATAACTAGGCAATCACAAGATATAAAAACGGTTAGCTATTTATTTGCGCTATGTTTCTTGCTGGTATATTAATTTCGTTGAATCTGCTGACACACATGTTATCAGAAATATAAACATTTATGTTCATGCTTGAGTTATCTTCAGGCGTAGTATCTGCATCTGAGTATTTTCCCATATCTCCCCGATATCTTCGTACCAACTTTATTTTATACCATGAATAAATATATTTACGTTCCCGTGGCTTAATTCTGTGATGTTTTGTATTACAAATGTCAATATTAGAGAACATACATACGAAATATTAATGAAAACAAATCCTAACAAGTAAATACAAATTTTAAGATCTCTCCCTCTATTTTCTCTTTACTTTAAGAGTTACTTTTTTATTCGAGAATTAATATCATGCTATACAGTTATAGTATTTAGAATAAATATATCAGATATGTGCTCGATGAATGTCTTATTTACACATTTATATATTAAACTGTTTAAAGAGTTTGCGTAATGTATGTTTAGTAATAACAAAATGTTTACTAAAGGTATTGTGCTAAGCTTCAGAGCAATTGTTGGTTCGTGATGAATTATCTTGCAATTAAATTCCCATGAGTAAACATTTCTGAAATATTTGTATATTGAAATCAGTAAAGGTAACCAATACAAGAGATTACCACGAATAAAAACATATTTGTATTATTATGGAGAGGAAACGCTACATATACAACCTAAGTTTTAATACAAATGATCGTTGAGAAAATGAATTGTGGTACCGAGAAACATATACAAAGATTTATTCTAAAATTCGTTCGATTCAAAGTCCAGCACATCATATCTCCCCTGCTCATTCATCATTAACTACACAAATCATCTTAATAAAACTGAACATACAGGTGAACTATTTATTTTATCGTTCCTTATGTTAACCGTATTATCAGTGACTACTTCTTCCCGTCAACGTTTCTAGACCTTCAAACGCTAACCATTTCTTTGATTGCCTCATGATCAGGTATATGATTATGTCCCCAAAAATTAAATGTAATTTAAATTAATAGTTTATTTTTAAATTCATCATCGTAATCAATGAATTGAAGATATACACCCTGATTTAAATCGGTGCAGTCAACAGTGTACTGAATATTTATTTCGTTTAAATAAGAAATGTAATACAGTATGTATTATGAAATCATCAATAAATACTATCAATTTCGTTTAATCTACTAAACCAGCGATTTGAGAAACTGCTAATAATTGCAATTCTGTACCACTTCCCTCTTAGAGTTTAA
This sequence comes from Eledone cirrhosa, assembly GCA_964016885.1. NCBI lineage: Eukaryota > Metazoa > Mollusca > Cephalopoda > Octopoda > Eledonidae > Eledone > Eledone cirrhosa. Next base: position 372,856,019 of record OZ024740.1, read on the forward strand.
TCATGGTAGATATGAAACCCATAATTCACTTCTGACATACATTAAACTTACTCCTGGTACAATCACACTTTATATCAACCTGCATAGTTGTGAAGCACAGGCATAGGAAATGTCACATCGCTGCACATTTACATTTTCAATGATATAGATATTATAAGCAAACAATGCTATGCTAAATTAAACATTTTCAACATCAAAATCACAATTTTGATATACTAAATCTTATAACAGCTATAGAAACACATACGCACACAGAAATACACACATAACACACACACACACACACACACACACAGAAATACACACATAACACACACACACACACACACACACACACACACACACACACATATATATATATATATATATATATATATATATATATATATATATATGTATTCATATATCAGATAATACATGAATGTGTGTAGCTAATTCATTAGCAGTGGTTTCGTTATTTGATGGAAAATTGCATATCGATATAAAGAAACAGCCTGAAACTTAAGAAACTGCAGTATGGACTTAAGTAATTTGAGACGCACAATAGTAAATTGGGATGATCAGGCAATAATTAAATAGATGTCATAGCGTACTTACCACATCAATTATTTGTGCCAGTGCCACTCCGAAGGTCACATTAAGAGCCTCTGAGAAATTTGACGATGGCCGAACTTGCTTGTTGTAATTTTTCATTAAATCCCGCACCAAACGATACTCGTTTTCATCACATAAAGCTATGCTTGCTGCAATGGAATATTGAAAGAAATTTACATACGTCAACATTACAGATATATAGAAAATGAAGGAATTAAAATTACAATTTTAAAATAGACAACTGTTTGTATAGGTACAACACCAACCATCTGAATACTCCGTCATTTATGCATATATATTACTATGTGTGCATATTATACTGTTATATGAAATTGAAAACTATACTCCATTAAATAACATTTTGTTTTAAAATCACGTTTATTTTCCTTATGTGAAATTGTAATATTTTATATTAATACCAGTGTAAATTGTATTTATAATATGTAAGATAATTTAAAGACGAACATAATATTATTAATATTTCATTACTAATGCGTTGATTATTGATACAAGGGAAGAATATCAGAAATGCGTATAGTGCTGTGTAATAATATATGATCATAGATATTAGAGTAATACAAAAAAATAGTCTACAAAATTACAATTATCAACATTTAAATTCTGCGAATATATGTGCCAAGTATTCATTTTATCACTGTGATGTCCACAGATGCATACCAGCAATGACATAAGGGTATCATTTCCCAATATATTAATGATCCGTAAAATTTGATGCCAAATTTACAAGTGGATATTCTATTAAGGAAAACAATGCGATACTTGAAAATATAAATTATATACTGACTGTAATAAGTGATTAATTAGGAATGAAACGGAAGATTACGAAAGTAATAAATGTTGTATTGTCTACATAGAATAACGTTTGGATATTGGATAAGGAAAATGTGCATTAACCTAGGTCCATAATATAGAACATCCTATAAAATATTGCGATAACAGAATCGTGCCTGCCAGGAAAAATCGTTTAACAATATTCATCCATGATTTGTATGTTACCAGATTTTTTCCAACGTTATATATTAATATATATATTCGAACTCTAAGAGACAAACTAATGAAAATGCCTATTTACATACTATATTTCTTGAAACGTGTCATCAGCTGAACTAAATTCAATCCAGCTTTGGGATTTCAGCAGCATCAGATTAATTTCTTCAACTGGTCACATCTTGTAAACACACTATTAATAAGAACATATATTCATAAGAATAATCATTTACATATATTGCTGTATCATGTGTCATAAAAACACAGTATTTACATTAATCCTTTGTCGGTACTATACAGTATTGCCATCAGTTTCAGACAATTCTGAATGTCATGGATAATTGTAAACTCGATTTATTTACCTCATTACTAATGATTTATTACTAATATTGATTGATAGGAAATTTCATTGAAGACAATTACCGTGTGTAGTTAGCCTGTAATAGTACTAATAATGGCTAATAGGATATTTCATTGAAGAGAGTTACCATGGGTAGTTAGTCCCTGACGAACAAGTTCAAAGGATTTAGTGAAATAATTTATTTTTTTACTGGTAAATCTAGTGAGTTGTGGAAACATTTGAATAATATATATGCTTAGAAATATATTTTCACGAGTCCATATATAATTCATATCTATGGAAATATGTTATAGTGTTGAAATAGTATCACAACAAATTAGTGTTATTTGCTTATATATATTTCTACTATGCATCTCTTAATCAACTCACTTTTAATATTAACCTTTACTTACTTATGGAACGAAAATACCTTATCTACTCTTCATATTTTGCATTATACATTGATTGGCTGCCCACATTCATTATTTATCTTTATTATTTTTTTTCCAGTTTCTGAGTTCAAATCCTGCCGAGGTTAACTTTGCCTTTCATCCTTACGGGCTCGATAAAATAAAGTACCAGTAACGTACTGAGTAATTGCTGGCCTTGTGCCAAATGTAGAAACAATTATTTTCTTTCCAGTTTTGATAATAATTTTCATTTACCATTAGGAGAATGAAATATATATAGTTAGAAATTGTTTCAATCCAAAACTTGTAATAAAAGGGTTTTCAATCTTTGATTCTATAATAACCATACTGTCGGATTCAAGTAGATTATAGCTTCAAAGGTTGCGGGTAAAGTATTATCACACATGAATGTAGCATTCGTCGTTATATTGTAAATGTTAGTAAAACGTTTTATAAGATTTTTAGCCATTTTTTTTTGATATTTCGTTTATATTCATTATAGTACGATCTATTTTAATATTTTTTGATGAACATTTCCTGATTAGTCACTTTGATCTGGACCTGTGCAGTATTGATTTTCTTATTATTTGCCTTTTCATCAAGATGAAGCTATTAAACAAATAAATCACAATAAAGAGAAGACATACAAAAGAATTATTATAATGAAAAGATTTGATGTTATTTGTTTTCTGTGATCTATTTAATCGCATCAATAAATACAGGATATTGTTTGACCTTAATTTCAATCCATAGAAGCTATTGCAAAAAGCTCAAACATTACAAAGTTCTTAATAAATAGCTTTTGTCCTCGTGACTTATTTAAACTTTTTCTCCTCAAAGTAAATTTAATTCCACAGCGAAATGATTAATGGTGAAAAGTTACTTGGCTTGAAGCAAATAATAATTTTCTCTTGGCAAACGTAAAGCCGGAAGTGTCGTCGGCACCGCTTCCGATGGTACAGGAAATGAGCACATTACTTGCACATCGTTTACTGTTGCATAAAGGAAGGAGACTTGGACACCTGCTATGCTATTCCTTCTGCCGAATGCGGTGCGATCAGATTCTACTGGCTTATATTATTTTGATTACGTCCTATTTAATGTGCTATGCTCATTTCTCTTCTTATTGTTTTCAGTTTGTATTTCAGTATATTATCATTATACACTGACATGGTTTTCTATATAATATGAACATTAGACACAGGAGTTTTCAATGTTTTATCCTTTAAAACTCTATACATTTTCTCATAAATTTCCGACAAATATCTTGAAAATTATTACTAAGAGCTTAAATGTAGGTTGTGAAATCCCTGTATGCTATATTTATTACGTTGTGTACATCTTACTCGGTTTAAGAAAATATTTTTGTTCAAAGAATGATCGAAATAGATGAAGAAATGTTATAACATTCTAAAGTGAAGTTATAAAGAAATACGTACATATACCAGAATTCAAGAATCAGAATGTATATTGTAATAAATTAACCCATGTGAAAACATCAGTTTAATCAAATAAATATTATTATTCAAGAAATAAATTAAAATATATTATATTTATATTCTCATTGGAACGTGTTGTCCTACATTCGGATTTATTTCTCGCTGACGTTTATCGGATGGTTATGAATCATTCCATGGCATACTTCGAATTGATTATAACCTTTTCCAATACATTGCATGTGGTAGTGATTTAATAAATGTAATTTCTAAATAACTTCTAAATTTCGAGATTTTCGCTGTGGCTGTGCTGCTGATTACGATAATGATATCATGATGATGTACTTGATAATATTCGGATTATTAACATCGGTAAATGCAGGGGCATAGAACCATAAAGATAAATTATTACTTCTTGATACGTAATTGTATTTCTATAAATTTGACTTAAATTTCATTTTGAAACAAAATCCATAATATCTGCATTTTCAGCATTTCTCTTGTAGAGTTTGCATTTGTTGTGGGAGAAATATGTAATATCGCTGAAGATATTTATTTAATATAAACAGATGATTTCAGGAGCATTGGATATGCATTACCATGACTAAATCAGTTAATGGAATGAGTAACCCGGCAACCAGAAGACTCATCATCTTCAAAGAGGGGTAAATAACATCAAAATGTCTATCGATATGACAGCAATAAGTATAGCGCTAGCCAGATCAAAATCAAGGGAAGTAATAAAAATAAACGGAGTTACAAAGGCCAGAAGTGTATAGAACGTTCGTGGCATGATAGAACAGATCATAGAAGCATGAGAAAAAAGAGTTTCAGGCATGATAGTAATCACGAAATGCATAATTAGTAATAACCCCAACTATGGTAACATGAGCAAGCGCAGTAGTAGAACATTCAATATCCACATGGACTTAACGATCTACAATTACGATGTGGGTGACAAAAGCATAGAAAAGAATTTAATTTGAATCAATCCTCGGTCGATTGTCAGACTACGGGTCTATCAAATATATGTATACACACACACACACACACACACACACACACACACACACACATACATATATATATATATATATATATATATATACACATGCATTTACATATATGTATGTAAGAAAAACAAATATAAAATGCAACTGGAGTCTTTTAAGAATATTTATTTATTTACTTTACCGGTTTCACTGATCTTATGATTTTCAAAAGAAAATTGAGATGGAGGGTCTGTGTTTCTGCTGTGGTTTGTCTCGCGCCTGATGCGAGAAAAACCACAACAGAAACACAAACGCTTGAAGTGACTGAGAGTACAAGACTCCCGAATGGACAGGACGCCAATCCATCGCAGGGTTAAACCCCCATTGCTGGTATTCATTCTCAGTTGAGTATACTGGCGCAACGTGAAATGAGGTGTTTCCTCAAGAACACAGCACGCAACCCAGGAATTGAACTCAGGAAATTATGATCGTAAGTCCAACACCCTCACCACCAGACCACTCGCCTCCACACACACGCACACACGCACGCTCGCACACACACACACACACACACAAATACACACACAGACAGACACACACATACACACACACACATATATATATATATATATATATATATATATATATATATATATATAAAATATATATATAGAGAGAGATATATAAATATATATATATGCATATATTCCTTTAATATATGGCCAAAAGGAATCATAATTTATATCGAAAATGTATATCCATTAACATTTCAAAGCATTAATTACATCATACATTTGTTGTAACTTAATGTTAAATTATGCTTTACGGCACGACGTATTGGAAATATAGTAAAACTTTTATAGAGATCGGATTTAATAATCATTTCTAATTCAAATTTTGTAATATTTCCATACACATATCTGTTCGATTAAATTTATGAATTTATTATCAAAGAACTAATATGATAGTTACAAAACCGTATGTTTATTTTTCCCAGGGCACATGTATGTAGTCAATTAGTTGGTTCGGTTGAACATATTGTACACTGAACAATTGGAAAATATTTTCTGATAAGCACTGTCTTAAGGCCCATATCCAAGATTATTGCTATATCTAGTACAGTAAGAGAATCTAGTCCCCTTGGCAATATTGAACAGCAAAATTCAAATTGTCAAAATGCAAACATATCGAGTTGTTAATTTAAAAATACATTTAGCCACATATAAAACAAGTTTGGTAAGCTAGGCATAAATATCAAGTACATTCTAGATTATATTATTCTTAGAAAAAGACAACATTTCCCATATTGTTGAGTAATCAATTAGCTGTACATCTCTAATAGAAGAGTGTATAAACATCATATACACACTATAAATACTAATTAGCTAATTAGCAACACAGATTAACGTTTATGCGAAGCATTTCTGCTTTCACCCCATTCTTCAAATTTAATCTGTTCTAATAATAAAGAAATTCTAGGAGGAGGGGGCACAATTAAGTGACCTAAATGTAAGAGACTAGGGAGTTACAAAATAACTGGATGAAGTAAGGAATAGAACGCTAATATGAATTAATACAGGAGGCTAACTTTCGTAAACTTAGAGACACGGTTTACATGTATGAATGATATGGTAAGCGGATTTTCTAGTGAGTAATTCAACCGTTCTTGAGAATTAGTGTCCAAAAGCTTCAGTCCGGCATCGACCAATTCTTCGAAACGAAATCTGTTTCATGCGGAAGTGAGTAAATTAAATCAAAGCGGCTACTGTAGCATCTCTTATGTATATATATATATATATATATATATATATATATATATATATATATATATATATATATATGTATATATATGTGTGTGCGTGTGTGTATGTGTATATGTATATATATATAACAACACCAACCGAAATGGAAGACTACTGAGAGACACCCTGCTGGAGGCGAACTTGATAGCGACCAACCAAAGGTTTAGGAAGAATCCGGGGAAGATGTGGACCTACATCTCAGATATGCACCTGTCCAAGTCCCAGATTAATTTCAGATTGAAAAAGTGGCGAAATAGTGTTCTGAACACAGAACCATACAACTATTTCAGTACACTGGGTAGTAACCACCGGCTTGATAGTGAGGTCCGGGTGAGCTTACGAAAGAGCAAGGCTCAGCCCCGGAGAGCAATCTATGACTGAGGAGCTTTCAAGGAAGATGATAAGCTACATGAGAGGTTCACAGTGGAAGTGAGGAACAGGTTCAGTGCTCTGTGTGGAGAAAGGAGAGAGAGATTGGATGAACTGAGGAGAGTGGCGCAAACAAGTGAGACCCTGGTGCCGAGGAGAAAGAACAAAAGGAAGCACGTCAGCTCTGCAGACCCAAAGGTGTGTAGAGCAAGAGAACACCTTAAAGCTGCCAAGGACCAATTCTATACTGATCCTACAGAGGAGAGGATGGAGACTGTGGTGGTGATGAGGGAAGAACTTTGTACCGCTTACACTGAGGCCAGAGAGGAGGCACTGTTAGAGAAGATCAGAAGTGTGGAGAGAGCGGTTGACAGGTCTGGATGCAAGGAGAACTGGATGATCATCAACGAGATCACAGGGAGGAAGAGAAGGTGTTCGAGTCAAATCCAGGGAACATGGCCCGAGGATAGGAAGAGGAAATGGCTAGACTATTTTAGGACCCTAGTAGGAGAGACGCTCCCTACAGCCGCCCAGAGCACTGGGGAGATCAGGTGGCTGTTTGAAGAACTGGTTATTGAGATAGAGCCCTTCACCAGAGAGGAGCTTCAGAGAGCAAAGAAGAAGATCTAGTCGGGAAGGGCTCATGGATAAGATGGAGTGACATCAGAGGTGATGAAGATGTGTGATTTTGATGATATCATCCTGGGGTTCTGTAAGCATGCACTGGAGAAAGGATTTGCCCCGAATCAGTAGAGGATCAGTAACATCGCCCCAACATCTCTCTAACACCAACAACTACAGGGGGAAGATCAACCACCAGTCAC
>OZ024740.1:372871293-372873793 GCA_964016885.1 Eledone cirrhosa
GTAGTGGACATTTCTGTTAGGATCGTCTAGTTTCCTGAAAACTTTCGTAATGGACTAATTATATTTTGTTGTTTATTACGTAATTAAATAGCTCTGTACTAAATATAGAGCACTCTTATTTCCTTTACCTATTCCAGGGAAATACATAACACACACACATACACACACACACACACATATATATATATATATATATTTATTTAATTATGTAATAAACACAGTATAATTATTCCAATACCTATGCGCTTGTTTATGGCGCTATCACTTGGACGCTAACGTCGAAACTGGAGAAAAAGCTAGACGGGGCATACACACGTATGCTCCGCGCTGCTTTAAACGTGTCTTGGAGGGAACACCCAACAAATAAGGATATCTATGGCAATATACCACCTATCAGCATGTCAATACGTGGACTGAGACTCAGATTTGCTGGCCACTGTTGGCGCAGCAAGGAAGAAATAGCAGGTGATGTGTTGTTATGGAGTCCATCTCATGGAGCAAGAAATGCTGGTCGTCCCAAGAAGACATACGTCAAGCAACTTGAGGACGATGGTGGATGCACTGCGGAAGAACTGGCAGACGCTATGAGAGACAGAGATGGATGGAGGAAACGTGTCGTAGAAAGGCGAGCAAGCTCAACCTGATGATGATGATGATGAATACCCTAAGTGAGACGATTCTAACAAAGGTGTCCGAAGTCGTTCATCAGAAGGAATCTTTGATATGGATGTAAGATAGGAAATGTTGCTTATTACATAATTAAATAGTTCTGTACTATATATAGAACACTCTTCCTTCCTTTACCTTTTCCACGAACATATTTTATATATATATATATATATATATATATGAAAAGGACTTCCGCATAACATAACCACAAATGCGTTTGATTTACGACATCAATATATTTCTGGTAAATCTCACTCCCTCTCTATATACATGAATATATATTATTTCAAAAATGTTTGTCTAATACTGTGCGAATTTGTAGTATATTCACATCTATAACTTAATTCAATATATACATAAATCTTTTATATATTTTGTAAAAATAAAATAATGGCCAATAAAGAATTAAATTAATTAGATTTTCTCGTTTTGTTGCATCTCACAACGTCTATTCTAAGTGTTAAGATACATCGTTCATTATGAATACACGAAAAACGTAAAATAATGCGAAATTGGATTTTAAAGGAAACATTTAAAGTGCAAACTATTTTTCATTATACAACTCTTGTCAAAACTTATATACAATAATACTTATTCTAAATGTTTAGATTTGAGTAATTATTTTATTAACATTAATAGCACCCATAAAAATAATAACTTGGACGATGAACGAGACGAAGATAGTGATTTTGTTATTGGTAATTATGGTGGTATTTGCAATATAAATTTATGCTATAATTTTGCCAATGTACGTCATACAGTTAGAATTTGAAATAATGCCAATGTGAGATATGATTATTTTCATGTTTCTCAATTATATAACACACCGAGGAAATAAATAATTTTTAAACTTCGTTGTCGATATTGTGTGTATGTATCTGATTATATCTGTATGTATGTATGTATGTATGTATGTATGTATGTATGTATGTATGTATGTATGTATGTATGTGTGTATGTATGTCTGTATGTATGTATGTATGTATGTATGTATGTATTCATAAATGTATGGACATATGTATGTAAGCATGCATGTATATCCGTTATGTCTATATATATACTGATTAAATTTGATAATCTTTTACTGGATTTCACGCATTAGATTGCGGTATTTCTGTAGTATAACATTCAAGCGATATACTCAAGAATATCGACCGCACTACTTATTTTTAGGATAACAGCTATCAGACATATAATGAAACACGTCTGATCAAATTTGATGAGTTTCAGTAATAATTCTTATAATTTTCTGTGAATATTCAGGCAGTAGAAAACCCTCTCACACGTGTTTATGGAAACATATATATGCACTTATACATACATATATACATACATACATTAATAATTACATGAATACACGCTTACAGATATACATCACACACACACACACGCAGACATTATATATATATATATATATATATATATATATATATATATATATATATATATATATAAAGAAAAAGAGATGAAATCGAGAATGCAACTGGAGTCTTATTTTTTTTTAAAATATATATATTTATTTGGTTCCTTTACCGCTTTCGCAGTTCTTCTGCTTTTCAAAAGCAGAAGAACTGCGAAACCGGTAAAGGGACCAAATAAATATATATATATTTAAAAAAAAAATAAGACTCCAGTTGCATTTTCGATTTCATCTCTTTTTCTTTATACTTTCACTCGTGTAGGACACCTCGGTTATTTTTCATTTTGTAAAAAAAACCTCATTTTCTAATATATATATATATATATATAAATATATATATATATAGTTAAAGAAAGAAGAGTAACATGGTTGGCTCTACAATAAGGGCTTTATTTAAATTACTGACAAGGT
>OZ024740.1:372878793-372888793 GCA_964016885.1 Eledone cirrhosa
AGGAGCTCTTAAGAGTCAATGGCCATCCAAAATCACTGGGAGAGATGACCCCTTAGCCTTTGTCAAGGCAGAATTCTAGGAGAAGGAAAACTCTGATATAACACCTGCAACCCTGAAGGTATCCAATGATGTTGACTTGTTCTTCTTTTTGGTAAATATCATCTTGGTTAAGAGAGTGGGACTGGCTTTGTGCAGTGCCTTTGCTCAGTATAAAAGCTTCACGGCACAGGCATTGCTTTATATCTGGAGATCTCTCTGCACTTGTCGTCACATCGTACCATGGGCCCAGCACTATGTGTCAATAATTGTCACAAGTGTAGTGTTTGTACCAGAGTTTCCAAGTCGCAGGCTGGACTAAAAAGTCACACTCGTTCAGCTCATCAGTAGGGCTTTCCTACATGGATATAAAGTAGTGGCCGTACTCGAAAACGAGTTGGCAGCTACCATGTATGTGTGTATATATATATATATATATATATATATATATATATATATATATATATATATATATATATATATATATATATATATATATATATATATATATATATATATATATATATATATATATATATATATATATATATATATATATATATATATATATATATATATATATATATATATATATATATATATATATATATATATATATATATATATATATATATTGCTAAGTTTATAGCTTCTAATTTGAATGGAAAGAGACGGGTGATGTGTTAGTGTAAATGGTAGCACAGTGGTCCGGATAACCAAATATGTGGGTTCGACTCCCATGTACGTCAATACTCAACTTTTTCCATTTCTCCGAGGGTTCTTAACCCCACTATCAGGCTAAATAATTTCTTTAATTTCTTAAGTCAAAATACGGCGATATCTAACATTTCTAATAATTTCAAAACAACTCGCTGTTTCGAAAATATTTTTACTTGATATATAAATATATATAAAATTTACATTTCATAAAGCTGGGGTACAAATGTGTGTATATTAGAGCCACACATTTTCTTCCACATACCTTGAAATTGTTGAGCTAGCTTGATCAATCAGTCACTGTCAGTAACCCAGCGGATGAGCTGCTAACTATGCTAACTAGAACTCAACGCTTTTTTATTTCACCTAATAATGTCAATGTAAGTCAAAACGGGAACAGTAATCGATGCTTTGCTATAATATGTCAAATATAATCAAACATTAGTATGCATCGTGCGTTTCCTCATTAACTATAATTAAATGTATAGAACGCCTCAGCTTGAGTATACTCCACTTTTGCATTGGTGAATATGCTTGCAAACAAGATTATATCCCACTCATATTAGTGGTATAACTCCGCTATTTCAGTGAAGAAGTCTCACGTTTTCCGCACCATAGGACCTACAATATGAGGTTGAATGTGATACTATAATATGTCCTATTCTTTTCTTCTAACAATTCTTCCAAACTACTACACAGTTCTTGTAATTTATTTATCAATCTCTCCTTGATAACAGGTAATATTAAATTTGTGGTATTTGTAATGAAATAGATATTTAATTAGAGTTATTGGCCGAGAATGCTCATCATTTTAATTTTCAATGGACTAACTATAAATTTATTTAGTCACCTCACACATAATCTGTAACATTTGAACTCATTTACTCGCATACTTTGAATTGATATACTGATGGACGCTCCTTCCCTCGCATGTATTGTATGTCTCTCTGATAAGAATCTATTCAAACAGCTAAACATATTACTCATCTGCCATGCATATACATTAAGCTTTTTAGATATTGGGTAAGTAAAAATACAACTTAAAATACGAGATCTCTTTTAAGTAAACGGAACTTAATAATCTTTCTTATACATATAAGCCATTATTTTGCAGCAAACATCGATTCCACAGCAACATATATTCTATGTACATGCAAGGGATTCCGCATGAACATGATCACCATTAACATTTGAAAAATTATCGTATGTATTCCCGATCTCTCTTCATCAAAGAAAATATACTTAATACCAAGATCATTAAAGAGACAGTGCCACGTATTTCAAGGAACGACGCTGTGCACTATCAGAAATGTAGGTAGTTAATTCTTATGTATAAGAATTAACTACCTACATTTCTGTATGAAATTAAATACTGGCGCCTGCACGTCCCAGTCAGTGCTCCTCTCTGTGCACAGTTTAATAACAAGATCAATATACATAGATATTTTCAAAATTATTCACAGATACAGCATCCTGACGAAAGAAGCAGAATGATGGGAACCAATTTGATATTAAAGTAGTTTGTAGATGAAATCTTACATGGAATGAAAGGAATCAAGGAGAGAATGTGTTCGATAATAATTGAATGCATAACGTTAGAACTGGATTTCAGTTACATCAAGTGAGTATGAAAATAAATTTTATGAAATGATTGCAAAATCTTTCTTCTGGTTATATTTAGATGAATTCTTGAATATAATGAGTGTCCTGAATTATTTTTTTTTATGATAAATGACTGCGAATTCCAGACCGTTAAATTATTTTGTTTCTTATACCCAAGAGTATTTGTCATTTTGGAAGTAATTACAAAATTGGATCGATTTGGAAAGGCATTGGTCATTAAAGTGATCCGCCATGATAATGAGGCCACCAGTGTGACTTTGTGCAAGGCAATTTCTTTTACTCTTGGGTCAGACTGACAGCTCGTCAAGAGACATGGCCTTTATTTTTAGGTGCTTAACACAACATGCGCCTAGATAAAACTCTGTTCTAATGAGCTTCTCGGCTCGGGATCAAATATAACCTAAATCATTTTTCATCATCGTACGTGTGATGGTAATGGAAGTCAACCGTGGATGAGGAATATTTTATCAAGAAATTGAATAATGTAAATCAATCTGGTGAACAACAAACTCTCTCTTCATTAAATATTGGTCAATTGATATTGATTTTCAACAAAAGCTTTATGGAAATCCTAAGACCGTTTATTAGTAAATGCATTAAGTTATTTGCTCAGGCTAACTGCATCTCAGTGCAAATCCCATAAATTTAACATTGCCTGTTAACAAGTAGAGACCAATAAATAAATTACAGGGTGGTGGTTTCGAAGAATTGTTAAAAAAGACATCTTTTAGTATCATATTCAGCCTCAAACCATAGGTCCCATGGCGTGGAGAACGTGAGACTTCGTCACCGGAATAGCGGTGTTTTACCACTAATAACAACGCAAGCAGCTTAGTAGAATATCATCTTGTTTGCAGGCATATGCATCAATGCAAAAGTGGACCATACCAAAGCTGAGGTGTTCAATATATGCAATTATAGTTAATGGGAAAACTTGCGATACTTGGTAGTATTTTAATATATTTGATATATTATAGAAAAGCATACATATATTCAAAAGTAATGTTCACTATTTACCCGATATGTATGCACACATAGATACATACATCATACCTATATATATATATACGTGGGAAAGTAAGAAATCGGAGTATAGACCGTTAAAACATGTTTATTGAAAACACCACCTACGTACGTTTCGCCCAGTTGGGCTTCTCAAGGGCATAAATAATCAAAAGTGTTCCTTACATTGCTCGGAAAGAGTTTTTGGATTTAAATCCACGTCAAGGTTCAATGCACGCAAAAATAGCTTGTTTTGATTTTGCAGCAGGTCAAGGGAGGTAACTCTGGCCGGTGTTAGGGCAGTCTTTCCCGGACATTTTTTTTTTAATCCGCTACGAGATGAGGTTACAACCTTACCATTGTCGATACGCATATAATCAGCGCTTATTTTTAGAGTTTGTTTTTGCCGCATCTGTTTGACTGAGTCGTTTGAGGCTGGGTCTGGTATGCAAGGATAGTTTCCTGGGTGTTATTTTGCAGCGCCTGCCCGCCGGGGTGTTAAGACTTGTTGCAGGGAGATCCTGTGCACAGTTTTACTCCTCATCCTTAACCCATCTGAAGAAGGATATTTTTAAGCGAAACTGAGCGAAACGTACGTAGGTGCTGTTTTAAATAAGCATGTTTTAACGGTCTATTCTCCGATTTCTTACTTTCCCACGTGCTTCCGCTCTGCTAACTCTCCAGCACACTAAATATTAACACTTCGAATATTTAATACTGCAGGCACTAGTATCGAGCACCTTTGGCATACGCTACTTGGCAAATAACTATATGTATCACCTATCCTCCCCTTTTTTCTCTCTCTCGATCCGTAAATACTGTATATATATATATATATATATATATATATATATATATATATATATATATATATATATATATATATATATATATATTATATAGGTATATATGTATATATACATATGTGTGTGTGTGTGTTCATTCTGTCATTACCACAGCAGAGGTCGGACGAGCTTTTGATTCCAGAGCCGGACCAGATCGATACAGATCGAACCTTGAGCTGGTCAATAGTGAAACGCGCGTCACCACTCAATAAACGTAATGGAGACATAACAAATCATCCTTTTATTATTATTATTAAAGATATATGTGTGTAGGTTTGTGTATGTGTTTATATATATATATATGTTAAAGTTGAGACATTAAACAGAAAACAAAAAGACGTGGAAGCAAAGAGACAGTATAAATGTTATTATTAATTTCACGCTTATGGCCTTGTGCCAAAAGTAGAAACAATTATTAGTTTCACGCTTACGGTCGCCTATTCAGATCACAAGTTTGTGATTTATATGGTCGACCTAGATAGGACGCGTAGGTTAGGACCTGGTTACTGGAAGCTAACCGTGTCATTTCCGGCACGTAAGGCTTACAGGGACCAGGTCAACAATTTAGTTAAGAAAAAGCTGACAGGGGGAGTCGTCAACAATAGATAGTGGGGGGCTCTCAAAAAGAGATATTAGAGTAATGTCGATAGAGTTTAGCAAAGAAGTAGCGTTAGAAAAAAACAGAAAGGAGGGGGAGTTGGTAGACAAGTTAGACGAGGCTCTTGTGGCATTGCAACTGACTTGCTAGCGGCGAGAATGGCATTAGACCATTTCTTCAATGCGAAACACGAAGGTTGCATTGTCAGAGCTAAGGCGCGTGCACTGAGAAACGAGGGAACCAAAGCTGTTCGATGGGCCCGCGTGGCAGAGGCGCAGCAAGGTAATCAAACCACGATTCGGTCTTTGACGGACCGAGACGGACACGAGCGATTCCAAGCGGATGTGAGGTCTTTCGCCAACATTTTGCTCGGTTGTTTGGGTGAAGTGGCGGGTCAGAGATGGTGGCGGACTTCAGTCCCTACCTCGATGGCTTGCCGCAACTCTCCACGGCTGACACTGGGCGCTGCGAAAGGCCAATTAATTCAGCCGAGATTCAGGATGCCCTTGTCGGCTGCATAAGGCGCAAGTCACCGGGTTTGGATGATCTGCCCTACGAGCTTTACGAAAATATGCCAGACTTGTTCTCCAATCTCCTCGAAGCCCTCTACTGCAACTGGCAGCAAAGCAGGAGTATTCCCAGTTCTGTGAGCCGGGGCGTAGTGAAGCTGATAAGGAAAGACAAGGACAATAGTGACACATTACACAAATTTCAGGCCCATAACTCTGCTCAACACAGAGTTTAAGGTTTTTGCCAGGGTGTTAGCGAAGAGGTTGGCGCTTGTCGTCGGAGATTTGGTTGGGGAGGCGCAAAAATGCGCAATCCCAACCAGCTCCATACACAACAACCTCCACCTAATGCGATACATCATAGAGAGAGTAGGGTGTAAACCTGGCTTCGGTGGGGATCTGATCAAGTTAGATCAATCGAAAGTATTCGATAGGGTCGACCATCGGTACCTGGAGACTGTCCTCAAGGCGACTGGCTTCGGCCCCGTCTTCAGAAGCTGGATCGCTGCAATGCACAGCGGCACCTGCTCGGTGGTCAAAATTAATGGCCACCTCTCGGAACCGTTTCAGGTCTCCCGATCGGTCCGTCAAAGGTGCCCTCTCTCCTCCCTTCTGTACGTATTGACTCTCGAGCCTTTACTGCGGAAGCTGGAGCTCTTGCAGGGCATCCCGCCCGAACAGGGACGCGGAAAAGCTGGGTCGGCTTATGCGGACGACATCACCGTGATAGTGTCGGACACCTCAGAAATCGAGGTGGTCGGCAACTTATTGGAGGAATATGAAAGGTTGACGGGAGCAAAACTTAACCCAGAAAAGTCGGTGGGCTTGCAACTCGGCACCTGGAGAGGCAAGTCCATGCCGTCCAACAGCCTCGCTACGCGCTGGACGGACGGACCGGTAAAGTTGCTAGGGGTTTGGTTCTGGCCAGACCTCCAGGTGGATAAGAATTGGGACGAGGTGACGGGTAGGATAGCCCGTCTCACCCAGAAATGGGCTGGGATGAAGCTATCACTGAAAGGTCGGGTCGAGGTGGCGAACGCGTACATCGCATCCGTCATCTACTACCGTCTGACCATCGTATCTTGCCCCCGTTCGCGCCTCGCCATCTTGGAGTAGCTCCTCTTCAAATATTTCTGGAGGGGTCAGGTTCCGCTGGTGAGGCGGTCCATCCGCTGGTGAGGCGGTGCATCTGCTGCCAGCACCCTCTCTGTAGAGGGCTGGGCATGCCGTGGCTAATGATGCGCAGACACGCGCTAAGGCTGCGGCATCTCCAGATATTCTGCCTAAACGGTGAACAGGTGTGGTCGCCGTTTGTCAGACGGGCTTGTCCGCAGCTCGTTTCTTTGACTGAGCTGTAGTCCTGGGTGAAGAAGAGACCGAGACTGGGTGACTGGCATCTGGAATGTTGCCAGTCACTCGCTGCCCTCTACCAGGCGGGCAATGCGGTCAGTGAAACTTCCACTCTCGAGTTCTATAGAGGATTAGTGGTGGGTAAGTGCGACGATGCACTCGGAGAGGCTTGAGGAGTTGACGAAGTCGAACTAACCAGTCTGTACCGGAGGACTTTCGAGCTGGGGACGTTGGATAATTTCAAAAAATCCCTCGCTTGGCAGTTCTACCGGGGGGCACTGCCGGTTTGAGATAAACTCTACAGGCACGGAAGTGCTGTCAGACGGACCTGCCCGAGATGCGCGCAGAGCGACGAAACCGTTCTGCACGCACTCGTCCAGTGTCCATGCATTACAAACTTGTGGAGTTATGTTCAACAACTGTTGTTGCGTGTAGAACAGATCCGGCTATCGGCCGAGTCCATAGTGAAGATCGACCCGCCGCCTTCTTTTGGCCAGGAATGGCAGGAAATTTTCCTCTGTCTGGTGGCAGTAGCGAAAGAGGTTGTATGGTGGACGAGGTTGAAAGGACTGAAGACAGACACTTTTCTCTTCGGTCAATCCCTCATCAACTTTTTCAAGTTTCACTTGGAAAGGAAGGTGAGGGTGGAGAGAGAAGTGCTGCCCCCCCCCCCCCCCCCCACGTACATTTGGTGAAAGGTGGATGAATGTGGCGAGAATGGCCAGTGTGAGTGGGCCTACTCTGGTTATGCGGCTGTAGGTAGGTAAATTTGAGGAGGAGAGGGGTGCCGTTCCAGGGTGCACCCGAAGCGTCGGGTCGTTCATGATTGGTGGGCGTACCTGAATGAACCTGGGTGGTCATCCCCATATTGGGGATTTTTTTCTTGCTATAATTTTATTGTTACTTTTTTATTGTTATTCATATTGTTTACTCGATTTTTCTGTAAAGCCCCACTATCTCAGACTTTTTTATTGTCAGACTATATGTCGGCCCTTGTGGCCAATAAATGAAATCATTATTAGTTTCACGTATGCGAGTGTGGGGCGAGGGACGACGTTTCGGGCATATGCCCTTCATCAGTACAAAAGTGGGAAGGAAGAGAGTTCCGAGGGTGTGTGAGGGAGTGGTGGACAGACATTAAAAGCATTATTTAAAAAAAAGGGGCGGAGAGAAACGGGACGAACAAGATTTTTTTGGAGAGTAAACAAATTTAAAAGAAAAAGAAACAAGTGGTGAAAGTGTGTGAGGCGTGTAGGGGTGATGGTGGGTGGAGGGGTGGAGTTGGGAGAGGGAGACGGGGAGTCCAAGCGGTGAGGGCTGAAGGGTGTGTGTGTATGTGTGTAGGTATGCGTGTGTGTGTGTGTGTGTGTGTTTGAGTGGATGTGAATGTGAGAGTTGGGGGAAGAACGATGTTCAATGTTCGGGTAATAGGGAAACCGGTATGTACATGGGGTGGGGTGTAAGTCGGTGTGTTTGTGCGTGTAGATGAAGAGGGTTCAGATAGGATTATGGACAGCTAATTCAAATGTTTCATGTGTTTATTTTAGATATATATATATATGTCAATCAATTTCTAGTTGAAATAAATTGCTCGGATCTATTTATTGGAATCTTTGAGCTTAGCTTATTCTACGGTGGATATGGCGCATGTCTCGGACATGGCAACTTTAATTTAATTATGTATATATATATATATATATATATATATATATATATACATACATATATATATGTATATATTCATACATATATATATATATATAAATATACATACACGCCCATATATATTTACACACAAACACACACACACATATAAGTATTTCTACACACACATACACATAGATACATAAATACCTCTATAAATATACGCACGTATATATACATACACACATATACACACACATATACATATATAAATATATATATGTATATGTTTGTATATGTGTGTGTATATATGTATGTATGTATATATACGTGCATGTATGTATAGAGGTATTTATGTATGTATGTAAGTGTATGTGTGTGTAAAAATACTTATATATGTGTGCGTGTTTGTGTGTATATATATATGGGTGTGCATGTATGTGTGTATATATATGAATGTATATATATATATATATATGAATGTATATATATATATATATATATATATATATGTATATATATGTATATATATATATGTATATATGTATATATATGTATATATGTATATATATATATATATATATATATATATATATATATATATATATATATCTAAGGCGGGTAAAATTCCCGGCTTCCCGCCTACATTAGTGATCCCCTCTGGCTTCTCAACATTCTCTACCAGATATTTTGTTTTAGTCTCATTCATTCTCAGCCCCACACTCATCGACACAGTCTCAACATCCCGCATCAAATCCTCTGCCTCCTTCACTGTATTTGTCACCAAAACTATGTCGTCGGCAAATTCAGCATCCGATACCTTTTTCGCCCCAACTCTCCTGCTCTGAGCCGGTGCTACAGTAAAGCCAGAGTCCTGGTGTTTCTCCAGTGCAAGGCGCATACAATAGGTGTTCGAGGTGTTCGAGTCAGATCCAGGGAACGGGGCCCGAGGATAGGAAGAGGAAATGGCTAGACCATTTTAGGACCCTACTAGGAGAGCCACCCTCCACAGCCCAGAGCACTGGGGAGATCAGGCGGCTCTTTGAGGAACTGGATGTTGAGACAGAGCCCTTCACCAGAGAGGAGCTTCAGAGAGCCAAGAAGAAGATCAAGGAGGGCAAGGCTCATGGAGAAGATGGAGTGGCATCAGAGGTGATGAAGAGGTGTGATTTTGATGATATCATCCTGGGGTTCTGTAACGGGGCACTGGAGAAAGGAGTTGCCCCGAATCAGTGGAGGATCAGTAACATCGTCCCAGTGCCAAAGAAGGGAGATCTCTCTAACACCAACAACTACCGGGGGATCTCACTGACGTCACTTGTGGCAAAGACCCTCAACAGGATGATTCTTAACAGGATCCAGCCTGAGATGGAGAAGAAGCTCAGGGACAACCAGAACGGCTTCAGAGAGGGTAGATCAACCACCAGTCACATCCTGATGCTGAGGAGGATATTAGAGGGAGCTAGAGCAAAGTGCCTTCCTGCGGTCATGGTTTTCATTGACTTTAGGAAGGCCTTTGATTCTGTGGACCGTTACTGCCTGATGAAGATCTTACAGGCTTATGGAATCACCAAGAGGATAGTGGACCTGATATCACTGCTCTACACCAACACCAAAGCCCAAGTCATTACACCTGATGGGATGACAGAGTTCTTTGAGATACTGGCTGGAGTGCT
>OZ024740.1:372901293-372913793 GCA_964016885.1 Eledone cirrhosa
TATCTATATAATGAAGAGCTTACCCTATATATAAACAACAAAATCGACATCGTATCAAAAGTAACTCAAAATTAATCATTAGGAATTGTTTGGACAACTGACAAAGAAATTACTGGTAGAGAAAATACACATGTATGATAAAAGCTAAGACGCCAAAAGAACGCGAATAAATATGGAAAGACAACTTCCAAAATCTTGATATTTCCATATCACTATATGTTAAGTCTTCTCCCTCTCTCTCTCTCCTTCTCTTTCGTTCTCTGTTTTTCTCTCTTGATTGCTCAAATCACTGGGTTTTCCACCCTTTTATCGGCTACTGCTGTCAACAATTTGATTAGGATTTATCATATCCCCATAACTAGATTAATAATTTGGTAGTGCATATTTAATCACCAACGACGTTTCCATATAACATTATACACAACGGTGAAATTATGTACGCCTTATCAGATATTTTGATAGCATTATACTAGCGTACATCACCTTAGGTAACGAATTACTAGAAATTGTACCACTACTATGTGACATGTTTCCATGAAGTTATTTTCTATCGGGATATGACATAATCATATCCGTAATAACAGATAGAATTTGAACTTATCATTTGTGTTTTTAGTAATTAATAATATAACGCACCCAATATATTAATATATTTTACGCAACGGAGGTGGATTGGCAAAAATGTTAGGTCCCCCGATAGGTTGCAATTACGTGTTTCATTCTGACTATTTACATTCTAAGTTAGTCCGGGTGAAGTTAAATTCGCTCTTCATCCTTGCGGGGTTCGATGTACCCATATCAATTACTGGGGTTGGTTTAATTAATTTTACCATTCCCCAACATTTCCTGGTTTTGTGCCTCAATTAGAAATCAATATATTCTACGCATACTTATGCATTCAACCATTCCAATTGAACAGAATTTCACATGCACAAGAATCAAACAAGTTATTACGTTAAATTCACATTATATTTGCATTCCATTGATTCATTTTCTCAGACCGCATAAATATACCTTTACATATTTCACCCCCATCAATGAGAGATACTGCATTTAACCACATACTCTTGATTAGTGTAAATCTATGTGTTGGAACGTATGTTATTCAGTTCTAATGGTATAACTGCCATTATGTTACTTTTCTTGTGCATATCTTAATAATATTAGGCAAAATATCACCTTATCTTAACTAGATGAACTACATTTCGGTGAATACTTTTTTTCTTTTATTTCAAATGAATTACACAATAATTGGATGAAAGTCATGAATTTGTAATCAGTAAATTAATGAATGGTTATATATAGGAATTAATGGCAAAAAATATTCGAAGATATCCGTAAGGCCGCAACAATCCATATAATAGGATGATATGTATAATAAAGATTTCTTTCCAGTAGGATTTAGTCAGGAAGGAATGGAATTATCTAATGATCACGCATTTTTCACAATCATAGACGTCATAAATGTAATTAATTAGCTTTATCTATCAATTGAAACCTTCACTGCATTCTGCACACACACCATACAAAACCTAGTAAATATGTCAATACAAATACAAATAGCTTACATAATATAATGTGATCGCTCGATATCTATTTGCAACTAGTATATGATTCACGCGATGAAATTCACACTGCCACAGTTGCAAACCGATGAAATCTGCATGAAATATGCTCTATTGGGATTGATTTAATCAAAATCAGTGAAACGTTAATGCAAAACGTGTACATTGCTAGAGAGTATGCTCGGCATTTGGAAGAAGTAGAGAACTATGTATAACAAAAACCATTATTACGAAATTTCTATTCCAAATAAAATATATATCTAATTTTCAAATCTAACATTTTTAATGAGTTGATATATCATATATCATGAATCTGTAAATTGCAAGGGATCAATACAATTATAATACAACGGTAGTTCAATAAAATTTGTTTTCATCATAATAAACATATGTAGTTAGAGTACTTTTATGTAGGCACTTACTACCGGAATACTGAATCATACTACAGTATGGACGTCCGTAACAAACATTGAACTATGTAAAACTAACAGACTAATTTCACAGAGTAAAGTCATTAAATGCCCTTTTTTCTACATTGCTGGTATATACACTGTGAAGCAGTAACAAGCTAATGACTCATTAAATATTTCTAATAACAGAAAAAGGAAATGGACGAGTTGTAAGACGCGGTCAACATTAGTAATGCTATTTGTCAACAACTAAGAAGATCTTGAATGTTTTCAGTGCTATGAAATATATATATATACTCCATTGAGCTTATTCTACAGTGGATATGGCGCATGTCTCTCAGGCATGACAACCCTTAATTTTAATTTTGGATATATATACGGCCCCTTGATTGTTGAGCTAATTCAGTTGAATAGGTTCGGCTGCTATTTCTGGCTGTCGATGGTCCTATTCACGCTACTGGGATGACGGTGTGCAATGTGTGTATTTAAAAAAAAATGCAACACGTGGTTCGAGTCATTCACACATTTGCATTTGCTTTGTAAACGCAGATGGTTATCTTCTTCTCCTTTGGTGAACATCCAAGAATTTAACTGGTGTGATTTACGGATTAATAGGTGAAATATATTTCTTACTTAAAGAAATATATACAAAGGAGATTAATCATTTTAAAAGATATCTATATTTGAAGTTCTAGTTAAACTTTAATTAGTTACCTACCTAGCTATGTGTGCTTACATTCTTTACAAATTATTCCCTGTGATTGTTTCATATGTTTATTTTATATATATATGTGTCAATCTATTTCTAGTTGATATATATATATATATATATATATATATATATATATATATATATATATATATATATATATATATATATATATATGCACCTGATTTCATTTTCCTTTAGAATTTTGAGAATCGAAAATTGTAATATATGAGTCCATTTTCTATTCTGAATTATTTTGTTATTCCTAGTATCTTTACATTTTGTAGGGGTGTCAACTATTAAAAATATTACACAGTTAAGAAATGAATATATTTATATATTGTGAAAGTCA
Source organism: Eledone cirrhosa (assembly GCA_964016885.1). Classification (NCBI taxonomy): domain Eukaryota; kingdom Metazoa; phylum Mollusca; class Cephalopoda; order Octopoda; family Eledonidae; genus Eledone; species Eledone cirrhosa. Next base: position 372,904,330 of record OZ024740.1, read on the forward strand.
CAAAATTAATCATATATGAAATTTACACAAATACACTAATTAGCAAAATCTTTATAAAATTTAATCAGTAACAAATGCGAGTTTGTGAAACAATGCCGAGTGTGAATGGCATTAAATTAATTAAAAAAAAACACGGCACTATTTTGAGGATAGAGAACATTTATTCTTATGTAATCAATATACCTTCAATCATTATTCATATAGACAGATGCTTGTAAACTCATACACCTTCAGACACACGCACACACACACACACACACACACATATATATACACTACAAATCTACCTACAAAACAATGATTAATTAAATTCATGCACAAACATGCGTAAATGTTGAAATTCTAATTCATTTATGAGCTCGGGTGAGTCTGAGCGAACGTTAATTCTATTACATTTCAAGTATTGTTAAGCTAGCTAGGGTACGCTACAGTTAAGATTTGCTGCATATAGGGAATACTACAGTTACGATATGCTACAGATAGATCGCACTATGGTTATAAATTGCATGCAGATCTCTACAAATGTTTATAAGTACATTATCATGTAAGATAGGCCCTAGAAGAATGTCACCCTAAATTTTCAAACTTTTTTTTCACTCGTTATTTTTTATTCGCTTCTACCTGGAAGGTGTCATGAGTACGTGTGTTAGGTGAGAAGTCTGTGCCAATGTCATACTCGAGATGCAGAGCATATCTACCACTCTATCACTCCATCGCTAGATGTTCATGAGAGCAGATGATTTTTTGCATTGTTAGTTCTGCATTGCCTGATCAGTTGGTCATGATCCATTTATATAATGTCCGCGTTTCCTACACGGCTGTTTATAGTTTTGTCAGCGCCTTAGAATTCGTCGCAGGACTTTTTTCTGTGCCCATTATTGGCTCTTGTATAAAGTAGAAGAGTTGAGTAATGATTTGATCAATATGGATATGGTTTCCATAGGTATGGTTCAATGCAATTCTATTAATGACCAAAACATCATTGCAAATTATTTCATTTTGAGTCATATCCTTTGCAATAATTATTGCAAATTATTTCATTTTGAGTCACATCCTTTGCAATAATCAAAGGAAATAATGTATTGATTGAATAAAAAAATATATGTGCCTAATTTGTTTCGAACGATATTAGTACTATGCAATAAGGAAGACACGTGTAACAATATGCGGTTTACAGTTGAAGAGCATGGAGCATAAAAAGCTGCATTCTTCAACAGCTGAATGTGAGTTCAGTTCAACAACCCATAACATCGATATGGGTTGTTTAAATACAAAGGGGAATGAGAATTTGATATTCTAAACAATATATGTCAGCATTGTAAACCTACGTCCACCGTTTATTACGCATCTTATGTTCCTCAATAAAGTATGTGCCTTGTTTAATGCATAACATTTTACAATGATATATTTGTGATTATAGATAGTGACAATATAGTGAGACTACTGTTTCAACTATCCAGCCTTTCTGTTTATAACCACCAAGAAGTTAACCGTAAAAAATACATACAAAACGTAACAAAGGAAATAATTTTACGTTTATTTGTAATGTTGTCATGTTCAACGTAATCATCAATAACTTGTCTTCTTTTTGTTTCACATTCCAGCACTGACATGTTCACACATAGACATATACATGCACGTCTATATATGTCTGTGTGCGTACCAGCGCGTCTGCTTGTTTAAACAGATATAAATATTTCAAAATTGATGGAAACATAGTTGACATCGTAAATAGGTAAACATTGCTGGTAGCTGTGAAACATCTCTATACTTTATAATTATATATTTATTCAGCAATATTTTATTAAATACAATAAGTCAGAAAATATTTCAAAAGTTAGATATTGCAAAAAATGTATGAAAATAAAGACAATATAACCATATGAAGACGATGCAACTAAATATTTTCGTGTAAAAATGTCGTGGAAATGTACTATAAATGTTTGAACTCTTCTCAACATTCTACACCTATATATTTACAAACATATACACACACGCACACATACATCCATCCTTACATACAATTAAATATATATAATCTCTCTCTCTCTCTCTCTCTCTCTCTCTCTCTCTCTCTCTCTCTCTCTCTCTCTCTCTCTCTCTCTCTCTCTCTCTCTCTCTTTCTCTCTCTCTCTCTCTGTATATATATATATATATATATACGTAGGTCCCGGGTTGAGTCGGGGATAACCACAGTAAGTAAGGTACTCAATACATGGCAGAGTAAACATTTTTTATTTTATAGAAGGAGCTTCTACAGGACTAGTACTGTTTCATTTAGAATGAAACAGTACCAGTCCTGTAGAAGCTCCTTCTATGGAAAAAAAAAAATATATATATATATATATATATATATATATATATATAGAGAGAGAGAGAGAGAGAGATAGAGAGCGAGAGAGATATAAGGATTTTACTAATGTTAAACAACTAAGCTCATTATTCAGCATAGTACTCGATACTTCAGATAGTTGAGTGAAACTATGATTGTCGGCAGGTGAGTGTGCGATGTGTTATCTCATATATATACGAGATAACATCTCGCACACACACCTGCCGATTTGTAATGCAACAACAGATCGGCAACTCTCTTTCGTATTCATATAATTTTAATAATAAGTGTACCATACATGAGTAACAATTATACGAACTACAGCAACCAGTGAATAAAACTTGCATTTTATAAAGTGATATACGATATGAATATAAAGTTGGTGACATTTTACAGATAGGAAAATAATAATATATAAATTATATATTTGAATGACAGTCAATACCAATACTGTTGTATAGATACATGCTCCCTTTTTGAAGGACTTTCCCAGGTCCCGATGTGCTGCAACCATAACGGTAATTTTATTTTATTCGTATTGTGCTAGATAATTAAGCCCTTTGTGCTGATATCATCGGTATTTAATGCTTACTTTCCAATGTTCTATGGCGAAATGTGTCTTTGTTTGTGATATTTAAATATAGTTTGTTTGAAAATTTAGATATATCATATTGATGTTATATAAAGTTATGAATCACTATCGAAAAATATTCACATTTATATAAGAATAGGCATTATATTGAATGCGTGCCACTATTGTAAACGTAGGTATTCATCATGTGTTCTTAAACAGATCTGTGGTGATATGAATACGTGATTACATCACATCATCGTCTGTGTGAAATACTGCAGGGATGAAGCAGTGTTGTTAGTAACCAGCATTTCAAATTAACGGTAGTGCCTAGAAGTATGCTATTAATTATAATTCACTTAATGAAACATAAACTCAATAAGTAATGCCGGAAATCCAGGTGGTGCTTGTATATATCCTGAAGTCAATGAGAGATAGAATGCAATATCGCTGCAGCTCTTTGCTGATACATCTCGTCTCTAAACGACTTGTCGATATTTGCTAGTGACGGCTTTGGGAAAAACGAACTCACTTGGGAGGATTCGAATCGACATTTTAAATCAATTAATAATTTTGATGTCACGAATAGCGTTTCCATTTATTCCTAAACTGATTCTGTGAACCAATTCAATCCACCAACAAAATTAATTATCTGTAGAATAGACATTATGGGAAAGTGGAAAATATTTCATGTCATCTTGCCCTTTTACCACCTTTCTATCTCCGACTTGAATGATGATCCCTTCATATTATTCTGAGAATATTACTTTAGCATGCATTGAAGGGGAACATGATGCTTAATGCATACACGAGTTATAGAGTATTATAAAACCCCCGATCTGTACATACCGTTAACAGGATTAGAAATGAATTTCCCTATGGAAAGGATGCTAGTCTATCACAGGTAATATCTAATACAAAATTAACTGAAGCATGAAAGAATCCATTTCCTCTGTAGTAGTAGAATTATGCCTGGTAGTAAATCAGGAGATATAATTCTAATCCCTTATTCACTAAGTATTTTGCTTCTGCACATGCTGAAGTTGTCCTTGTCGGCTATTACTAATTCCTAAGTGTTTGTTTTCCTTTTCAATTTGTTATGTTTTTATTATTCATAACGGAAAAGTCCGAATCGTGCATAAAGCATACATACGCACGAGTTAAAATTGATAGAGAGATGTAGAACATTTTGGAATTGGTGACGTTTTATTTTTCTTTAGTTTTCTTAATGTTTTAAGATGCTTGTTCAAACAACTATGTAGTGGTTCAATTTGTTTGGGATAGGAATTTCGGATCCCCAGAGTTTTCTCTCCATTTTTCCAGGGTTTCACCTGTTTGGGATTCTCCATAGCGTATTTTAGTTAGTAGATATAATATAATATTGTGAAGTTCATCAGATAGGTTTCTCCCTACTTTTAATATTTATACTAATTATATAGACGTGAGTATGTACGTGGATGTTCAACATTTATGTCTTACATAAACCAGATATATCTTGTGTATAGAGATATATATCACACTGGCAAAAATTATTGCTTTAATGACCGGTTTTTCTGTCGTTAATATTATATTTTCTCTTAATTATGGTATATTATCTAATGTATTTGGAATGAATATTTTTCCAACAAACCAATTTTTTCTCTTTCTCTCACATACATAGCATGTGGAGGATGGTGTGGATGGCATTCATGAAACGGATGATGAGGATGATGTGGATGTAGATGTTGGTATTATAATATCAATATTGATGTCCAAGCAAACTTACATAATCTTGCTTCATTTACATTTATATTATAAAGTAGCTTATGAATATGAAACACTGCCAAATATATAAGCGTATATTCTATTAATAAATGCAGGAATATATACTTGAATACGTACATAAGTATGACACACATCTCTCTCTCTCTCTCTCTCTCTCTCTCTCTCTCTCTCTCTCTCTCTCTCTCTCTCTCTCTCTCTCTCTCTCTCTCTCTCTCTCTCTCTCTCTTTCTCTCTCTCTCTCTCTCTCTCTCTATTATATATATATATATACATAATAAGAAAATGCACAATGCCTTGGAGGCGAATTAGGGCTTACAAGGGTACGGGCAAAGGGCCTCAAGAGTGATCATTCTTTGTCGTTTTAATTTGGATTGCCTCAAGAACGTTACCTTATTATGTGAGAAGCTGTCTGATGAGACCATGGCACTGGTTAGGCGGGATCGTGTGGCCACCGTCGTCATTGAAATATGTATCGTATATGTAGCGTATATACTATTAATAAATGCAGGAATATATACTTGAATACGTACATAAGTATGACAAATCTCTCGCTCAGTGGGATGGCGTTAACTTATGGCTAAAAAAGCATGACGTGCTGTGACCAGCGGCGCCGAATGGACACCCGAAAAACTGGTCGGTCAAGGTGATCAAGGTGATATATATATATCTGTGTGTGTGTGTGTGTGTGTGTGTGTGTGTGTGTGTGTGTGTGTGTGTGTGTGTGTGTGTGTGTGTGTGTGTATTGAACGACGGTCATATATTTCGACGTCAGAGCAAACGCTGTATTTCAGACTCTAGAGAATATAGGAGCTATGCCATTATAAATACGTGTAAATACTATAGAATGTCTAGTAAGTTGTAAATAATAAGTGTGACTGTATATTGAAGAAAAATGAAATACAACAAATGGAAAATGTTCAACAGGAAATATAGATTATATTGCCACGGAATGTTTTTCTAACGACTGGAAAGACATGGAGAAGAAGAATAGTGATGCCTTATATTTGAAAATTTGAAGGTGTGTTCGTGGTAATATTTGAAATATAAAACGAGATTAGTGAAGGGGGAACATCTATTTCTAATTAGTGAAACTGGTTTTAGTATTAGGATGTAAAGATGTCATGTATCGTGTGTTTTAATTAATTCAGTTAAGCAGAAGAATAGAATTCAATTTATAAATGATTCAAATGCTGTGCATGTTGACTCAGATAAAACCGGTAATCTATACCATGTCGAGATGTGTACCTAATGTCACACAATTGCTATATATTGCAGTGACCAAAGCCTAGCGGGAAACTGATCTGTCTGATATTAAGGACATCAGCAACATTGGTTTAAAAATAGCTCCGGACCTTAATATTCAGGACCGGACTGAATCTCTGGAACCTGTTAATCCTCATTTTATTCTGAAGTAACATAAACTGAATTCCGATACCAACCCATTTATTCGCCTCATCAACCCCACTAATTCTAATTTAGGTAAGGTTATTAAGAATAGATATGATTCCTAAAAAAATCGGAGATATGACCACTTTAGCATTGTGAAATAATTGGTTTGTGGTGATTAATTGGTTGAATGACATACCTAATATGGACAAACAACGGGCTAACCAATTTGAACTAAAAAACTCTTCCCTCACCATTACCACTTGTTTTAGATATATTAATTTCGCCAAACACCCACGGTGATTAAGGATTTCGTCCTCGATGTCATCTTAAAGGCTCATAAAACCGTGAGTAACTTCGACAATTCTATTTGGTTTTTACAAAATAAAATAGTACTCCGTTGGAGGTGTGCATGGGCTCCAGCAATTCTTCAGAGGTCACAGATCTTCTTGGTCTACTTTTAATCTTTTCCATCAAGGATGACTTCCCTAATATAGATGGGTATTTACCGAGATGATATTCCTTTGTATTTAACAAAGTGCGGACCTCGAGCAATTTATAAGTTTAAAAAGGAGTTTATCGCTCTCCTTAATATTTCAGCCTTTCCATTGAAGCTGACGCCAAACTATCTGCAGTGAATTTCCTCGGTGTTGCACTCAATATGCCGAAAGGCCTGTACTACCAGGATAGGAAGCCTAATAGCTCGTTAAATTATATTAGTAAGCATTCTACACATACAGATAGCATAACTAAGAATCTGGTCAAAACCGTCTAATTGAAGATTTCTCGTTCATCAGCTAACGAGCACAACTTCATAGATCATCCCACATATTACAATAAGGTTCTAGCTCGGAGCGACTTTTATTGTCTTTCATCTTGAGATATAGACCGAATGTGAAGCCACATTCCTTCTTAAAAGGTCTCAAAATTAGGTAGAATTCTCTAAGTACAAGCAAAATAGATCTGGACGAAGTATATGGTATGATCCATATAAGATGGATGTGGCCACACCAATAGTTAAAGCGGCCCATATTTTAATAGGCAAGCATTTCCCTCTAACGCATAGATATCACAAGAATTTCAATAGAAACAGTTAAATATCCTATTCCACATCTGCCAACATAGCAGACAACACCACTGCATCTATCGTAGCTAAATTACCAAGCCTTAGTAATATAAACAATCCTGAAGTTAGTTTTAGCTGCAATTGTATCAATAGGGTCGACTGCCCTCAAGCCCAAAAATGCATATCAAATAGTAGAATTTATAAATGTAAGGTTGATACACCCACTACTAGTAAAGCTTACATAAGATTAACTGCCGATAGATGTAAGCAACGTTTATACCTGCATGCTCATTCATTTTGAGACCCTTTAAGCAGGAATATGGCTTCACATTCAGTCTATATCTCGAGATGAAAGACAATAACATCCTATATAGTTTAAGCTGAGAGATTTTAGCTAAAGCTAGATTCAATAACGGAAATAAAATACTCTGTGATTATCGTGCCGCTGAAGCCGTGGAAATCCTTTTCGCCAACGAACGTTTTCTAAACAAAAAACCTTACCGCTTCAAACAATGATGCAATTCTCCTTGCACACCTTTCACCCAACTCAATAAAACGTCATTAAGCACTACCGTAATATCTTCCTGCTTTATAAAGGCAATGTTCGGTCGAAATGTTTCTTTGAAATATTCACTTCTGTGTCTATAGATTCATTTCTTTCACTTCCATATGATCCCACTTAATGTGAAAGCAGAAATTCATTGCTTAAAATTTAAATCTGTACTACTACTACTACTACTACTACTACTACTACTACTACTACTACTACTACTACCACCGCCACCACCACCACCATCCCTACTACTACTATTATTACTACTACTACTACTACTACTACTACTACTACTACTACTACTACTACTAACAACAATAATAATAATAATTGTTTCTACTTTTGGCACAAGGCCAGCAAATACCCAGTGCATTACTGGTACTTTATTTTATCGACCCCGTAAGGATGAAAGGCAAAAATAATATATATATACGTATTTATGTGTATATATTTCTATACGTTTATATAATTACATGTATACACGCACACTCACACACACATATATTTATATTTTTTGTATATATATTTTTATGTGTATTTGGTGTATACGTTCGTATGCGTGCTGGTACAGGCGTTGCGTGGGGTCTGTATGTGCGTGCATGTGTTTTTTGTTGTTTTTTTTTGCGTTCGTGCTTGTATTGGCATACCCATTGCGGATCATATCGCCTATGCTTGTGTATGTACGTATATGGTTTGCGTGCACATATATATTTAATTTCAATTACTTCTGTAATTTATTTACTTTATTATTAACTCTGAAGCCGGGAATCATTCGGTTTCCTAATAGAATTTTAGTATACGACTTGAGTTATACCATATACGTGGTTTTGTCTTTGCGTGAAATTGTTCTCACCGGTTCACATAATGACGTATCATCTTCGTTTTTTCCGTTCATTGCCAGAGAACGTCTCTATGAACCACCTAATAGAATATTAGTCTACGACTTCATTTATACCATAAACGTGATTTTGTCTTTGCGTGTACTTGTTTTCACCGCTTCAAATTATGACGTATTATCTTTGTCTTTATCCGTTCTTTGCCAGGGAACGTTTCCACGAATCAAAGTATCGTCTTCTTGTCTTCCTTCGGCTTCAACGTTTTTTGAAATATTTACTTCTGCGTATACAGATTGATCTGTTTTAGTTTCAGAAGATCCAGTTAAGGGTGAAAGCAGCGATTCTTTGCTTAAACTTTAAACTGTTATTTTAATAAATATTTGCTCTACGGTTCTAATATATTTGATATATCCTTATCGATCCCTCTTTGGATTTTAGTCTTCAAACTTATTACTATTTGGCTCCCTCGGTTGAGCACTCTATTGACTAATATTCATCATGCAGAAACAACATCTGAATATTTCTACAAAGAACATACCCGAACCAAGCAGGAAAACATACCTAAAACTCATGATACAACAAACTGACGCGTTCATTAAAAGGTTGCGATGGCGTGCCTTTTATTTCGATAATCAGGGAAAAACAGACAACAAAAAGGATACATTCGGGTTTAAAACCAATAATAACCCGCCGAGTAACCCAGCTTTGCTACGGGTTGACTGCCCCCTATCCGGGAAATGCCTCTCTAGTAACATTGTTTACAAATGTAAGGTTGGGACACCCACGCCCCGTAGGGCCTACATAGGGTTAACCGCCAATAGATTCAAGCAGCGTCTTTACATACACACCCATCTCTTCTTAACCCTTTAAGAAGGAATTTGACGTCACTTTCAGCTTGGATCTGGAATCTAAAAGACAACCACACCCAATATAATTTACACTGGGTGATCCCAGCT
>OZ024740.1:372921293-372926293 GCA_964016885.1 Eledone cirrhosa
TCTTCCTTCGAGTGAATTATTTTTATATCTACGTACTCTGATGTGTTGATCAGAGGTAAATAATGTATTGGAGATCGAGTGACGCAACTTCAAGCGATTAGCGACCTCTAGACCCACATGATCAATGAAACAATTGTCAGTACTTGAAGTAAAGCCCCTTATTGTACAGCCAACCATGTTACTCTTCATATATATATATATATATATATATATATATATATATATATATATATATATATATATATATATATGCGTGTGTGTGTAAGTATATATATATATATATATATATATATATATATATACGTGTGTGTGTAAGTATATATATATGTATATATATATATATATATATATATATATATATATATATATATATATATATATATATATATATATATATATATATACGTGTGTGTGTAAGTATATATATATGTATATATATATATATATATATATATATATACATATATATATATATATATATATATATACGTGTGTGTGTAAGTATATATATATGTATATATATATATATATATATATATATATATATATATATATATATATATATATATATATAGAGAGAGAGAGAGAGAGGGAGAGGGAGAGATAGAGAGAGAGAGAGATAATGAGAGAGAGATAGGTAGCTAGATAAATAGATAAATATTAATAAAGTATAATTATCTGACGTAATCAAACATTGTTCAAACCTTGTGTCATGTAATAATTGTTTCTACTTTTGGCACAAGGCTAGCAATTAACCAATGCATTACTGGTACTTGTGTCATGTAATAATAAAACGTTGAATAATAATTTGAATTAAGCACTTTCGTCTGCCGTCAAATTTATAATGATTTATATTTAGATATTTTTAAAAGTTTACGAAAGCACCATACTTGACTGTATGAATCTATGCATGCATATATGTATATATATGTGTGTATGTAAATTTTGTACAACGGTCCGTCCAAAAATGAGTGCCCTGTAGCTGAAGTCAGTTTTGGTCTCCGTATCTATCAGATACAACATCTGACGCAGCTTCTGTAAGGTATCACCGAACGAATTATGGCACTTCGGTCGCCACTGAGTTGCACGTATTATTGGTGCTGATGCGCATGTGAGGAATGTATTTTATGATGTACGTGTATATTTTTCCTTTTTTATTTTTTGACATGCGTTAGTATTCTTTTAGATACTTGCGAGCCTTATATGTGTCTGTGTATTTGAGGTGTTAATTTCCAGCTAGTGGTAGGTATAGATTATATCCCTCGGTTCGCATCACATTATTTATTTCAGGTGTGTTGATTTCATCTCGCTATAATCAGTATTTTCTTGTAGTTTATAGAGATTCATTAATACGGGATTTGGAAATCTAATCCACGATGAATCTTAAATATTCGTATACTACTTTAGTTTTCTTTCCTGATGATCACATAGCTTTCATTATATTGCTTTATCTTTAGGCGTCGTTTTAAACATTATTTTCTATTCCCTAATGTGGTATTGTAACTGCTGCGCACGTATAGTGTGTAACAGTTATTATAGTGTGAAATTGCTTAATTATATTGCTATGGGTGATAGTTGGTATTTATTTCATATTTGCCGTTAATATTAGTCGTTAGCTGCTAAATAAAACAGGTGAGGTTTCTATTTGATTTATGTGGCGTTGAACTCGTTGTTCTACAGAGTCTGAAAAACGGTGCTTTGATGTATGATGTAAACTACACATGATATTACAAATCTATTCACCGCATCCCTTATTATGATCAAGTACATCAAATAGACTCCAGCGCTGAATATTCCGCATTTTTATATGTATGAAATCCAAGATGACATCATCACATAAGACATTTGGTAAGTGATTAGAAAGAGATTTAACATAATATGGTTGCTCTCTCTAGAAGTAATTTTGTAGGTATAGATAGAAAAGAGGTTTTGTGAGAAACTGCAAGTTCTTAAAATGTTGTTGATGTGAGAGTGAAGGCGATTTGAAAAATGTTGTTGATGTGCGATTTGTTGTAAGGCGATTTGAAAGACACTTTGCATGCAACCATTTTATGATATTTCTCACGTTACTGCTTAGTATATTTTGTATGAATGAACTGTCAAAACCTTTGTTGATATCAATAATAATTAAATTGGGATGTAAGTGAATTTATTTTATTGTTGAATCCAGTACACATTTTCTTTGGTATATGTTTAAATAGTCTGGTAGTTAAATTTAGCTGTTTGATGATCTTGTTTTTAGCGAGAAATTTTACAATCCTGCAACGTTTGGATATGTACATAGAAGAATGATAGGCTTGTAAGATGACATTTAGTGTGAGCTTTGATGCGCTTTAGAATTTGTACAAAAGGATATAACTAAACAATTTTAGAACTTTTGCTAGGGCCAATCGTCACACACACTGTAAGAAAAAATGACTACTGGCATTTTATGTATTTGCGAAATTCATTGAGAGAGAGGAATCAAATCATAATGAATTATGTGTAATTCATATAGAATGTGGCACACAAGCAAACACCTGGATCAAATCCTGTTAGCAAAATGCAGTCCATTACACGCACAAATGTTGATGCAACAGATGATGGAATAATTATAACATTTAAGAACATGAATATTCCCTTCGACTGGCCTCCACGTAGTTACATAAACTGCATTCACACCCTTAACCAAAGAATAAGTTTTTAGAATAAAACATAGAGCCATACGCAACGTTCCCATTACAAGCCTTGCCTGATAGCATGACTATGACTATGCCCATATGACATTCATGATATTGTCAAAACCAATAGTATCATGGGAGGAAATAAATCGTTGGAAAACAAATAATTCGATCAGGTTTAGTTACACGGAATATCTAAGCGGAATTGGTTAATAGTATCTCTTAATTAGATACCAAAACACACAATCTTTAGAGGAAAATGAAACTTGTTATAAAACCTTCACCATTTCCCAAAGGAATTATTAAGTAAATGAAATTAAATAGCAAGAGATTTCTTGAGAATCTCTGTTACTGAGTTAATTAAAAATTAGTTTTGTCTACTTTTAAGCAGCCCAATACACCAACGACAAATAACACATGTTTTTTCTCAAGTGCATTATTGGTGCAAATGAATTAAAATGATTATACGCCGGAAATCGAAACTGCATAAAATTTGGAGTTCACTGGACAATTCATGCCAGTTTGTCATTACTAGAAACAGATTCTTATACAATTCTGAGAAGTAATTTACTAGCTTATACACTGGATGAATGATATCTGTGTATGGACATGATAGTGATTTCATGAGTGAATACTTTTCTCTGGGCATGAATGTGACACATCATAATTTTCTATGACATATAAAATCGAAGAACTCGTCTATGCTAAGCAATATACCAACACTAATTTACTGATATTATTGGTCCATGCCTCTTGACAAATATTAATCAAAGAGACGATATTCTGCTCCATTATAAAGCAATATTTCACAAAAAAAATCTTCCTACTAGATAGTTTACGAATGAAGATCAACATAAAAATGTGATTGTGATGAATTTATGTCCCAAAGTAAACTTTGAATTATTCTACCAGCATAAAACTTTTCAAAATAACTATTAACATGCGTTTAATAACATATTTAATCTAGGTTTTAAATATGTAGTCCGCAACATACAGGTATGATAAGCGACTCCACATTAGAACTAAAATATAGCATAAACATATTGTTACTGGATTTGATACATAGAACAGTCACATATCCTTCACGTTACACATCCTTCACGTTACACACTACAATTACGAAAATGGTAAGAACATAGGATAATGTCAACCCAGATATGTTATATCTGAGCATATAATTAAATGTGCATGCCTGGAAGGACAAGGATTGGGTTGAAATTTCCTTCAATGTATCTTCAATAAACGTTGCTTCAGATGAAATATTACCATTTGCATTTAGATGCTAGAGCCCCAAATATATCACCGTGTTGTGTTTCCATTTGAGTTATACGTGGAATGTCAGGTAGTATGTTGGATACAACTGAGTGACATAATGTTCTTTACATATGATTGATTGTCTTTGCACACCTCCTCCACCTAACATCACCATTTGCAACATAATCATTAGAATGATTGTAATCGTAGCATTAGGTTTATCGTCCTCTTCATTATCATCATCAAACCATGAAAATCATATCCCGCTTTAATCTGCTCATCAGCATCTTCATAATATTTACATATTTAAACTTAGAACATATGTTCCTTCTTTTAAAATAGATTTATACAGTTCTACATCGCTAACATTTCTATTGCTTGCAGAGTCCAGAGATGATAGGTAAAAACTGTAAATATTCATAGAATTATTTATATGAATACGTTTGCAGTTGATTATATTTCATTAATCAGTCGCATTAAATGATTTAAATGTATCCTACATTCAAGACTAGCAGTAATAGATTCCCAATAAAAATGAGATATAATCATAGACTGTTGGCAGAAATCGTATCCAGTGACATATAGCTCCCTTCACCTATATACAAATGTCAGCTGATGAGATTCTGCTAGTCTTAAGTTATACCATAATTAACCTTTAATTACCAATTGAAAGTGTGTTGAAATTCTTTTAATGTTTCAATTTTAAATTAATTGATCGCTCTTCTATATTATGTTTGAATGTTGTTTCACGGCGATGACGTAATTCATTTGCTTTAATTCCGTTTATTCCTGTTACTATTGAGTAAGTTGATATATATAAATGAAGGCGTTGTAAGAATGTGTCTGGATTGCATGTCCTTTGAAATAATATTTAGATTTCCATGTATGCCTATTTATTATTCAACACACCTAACTGCATCATACTTTACATGAAGGGCACAAAATCATTTACGAAGAAACATAGAAAAGCTTGTGATAATTAATATACTTTCATGATGAGCTTACGTCGATCACATTGAAAAAATTCAATCCCAAATCATGGTCATTGTCATGAATATTATAAACCTTTCTAAAGCCGCCAGCAAT
>OZ024740.1:372931293-373016293 GCA_964016885.1 Eledone cirrhosa
GGATGACGAAACGCTTCTCTGTACGCTTCTTCGGAAAGTATCTTTATTCCCTTTCAGAAACTAATTAGTTGGGAGTGAAATTTTAGTAAGTAAGTTAATTTTATAATTTTCTTATTTTACGTCTCTCATATTATTGTTCTGCAACCCCATGCATTGAACCACAAAGTTACTAAGACAAAACCTATATATTTGCTAGCATAAGTATGCATCTGTGTATATATATATGTTACTAGATATACTAATTCTTTATATATATATATATATATATGTATATATATATATATATATATATATATATATATATATATATATATATATATATATATATATATATATTTATATACATATATATAAAAATGTATATATATATAAATAAATAAATATATATATATATATATATATATATATATATATATATATATATTTATATACATATATATAAAAATGTATATATATATAAATAAATATATATATATATATATATATATATATATATATATATATATATATATATATATATATTTCGTTTCTGAATTTGTTTAGCAAGATTCTTTATATGTATATGCCTATCTTTGGAAACGTGAACATGGGCGCCTTACCATCATAACCTTCATCGACATGAAATTTATATTTTAGCCAGAAAAGAAAGGAGAGTAACAATTACATTTACTACACCTTCCTCGGGTGATAGACGTGATATTCAACTTGATGAGGTGATAGACGTGATATTCAACTTGAACATTTCCAAATTATTGTTCGTATGGCAGCGAGGAAGATATTATCCGAACACTTTGGGCGGAGTGAACTTAGTTATAAGGTGGTATTGTAAGTCCATATTCTATTTAAACCCACCTTCACTGACCAATCAATATTTTATTGACACGAGACGTGGTATAACACAGAAAACAGAATAAAGATTACTTTGGTTATAATATACGAACGAATATTGTAGAAGATTCGAGAACAGTGAATCTTATTTCTATAACCTCAATAAACAGAAGATCTAAATGTCAGAGCTAGTGAAAATATATGCTATTTTCAAAAATACACAGTCACTGATCGGCCTGATTTTCATATTAGCAGACTGGCTGATCAGTCAGATCTGCATATTAGCAGATCCACTGACAGTTTGGCAGGTGAACACTGAGCTGTACTGATGGAGGGTGATACCCAGAAACATTAGTGTCTGCAATTCTGTTCGCATGCGAACTCAAGAGCAAGAATGAAGTGTTCATTCTACTGAGATGGCTATATAATTAAGGCTTGTTTGCAAAATTGAAACCGAACCGAATGTTATTATTAATATTCGAAAACCTCAGATAACAGTTATTGTATTCAGCCATGTAGTGCGAAATTTTCTTTTTTATTTGAATTTGGCAAAACCGGCCATTTATCGCTCGTATACAGGAAACTGACTGGCCAATCTGCTGATATGCAAATTTGGCTGATCAGTGGATCTGCTAATATGCAGATTAGACTGATCAGCCAGTCTGCTAATATGCATATCACGCCGATCAGTCACTGTATTTTTGAAAATAGGATATATTTTCACTAGCTCTGACGTTTTGGCAGGTGAACAGTGAGCTGTACTGATGAAGGGTGATACCCAGAAACATTAGTGTCTGCAGGTCTGTTCGCATGCCAACACAAGGGCAAGAATAAAGTGTTCATTCTACTCACATGGCTATAACATTGAGGCTTGTTTGCAAAATTGTAAACGAATCGAGTGTTATTATTAATATTCGAAAAGCTCAGATTACATTTATTGTATTCAGCCATGTAGAGCGAAATTTTCTTATATATTTATATATATCCGTGGATATCTCTGTGCATTTGGCTCCTTCAATATATTTTTTCATAATTGATTATGATATTTAGTTGAGCTCTTTTTTCATCTAATTACTGCATCACAATGGAAAAACAATATTTGGGTACCTCGTTGAAGAATATTCCAATTCCATCTAAAGATGAATATATACTCTTGCTAATACAAAAAACTAACCAATTTATTAGGAGAATGCGATGGAGGGCCTATCATTTTGACAACAAAACCAATACAAATGAAATGAAGTACCGCTATGGATTCAAAACTTATAAACATCCTCCTCATAATATTCAACTTGAAATATTTTGAGAGCGCCCTACTGAACATGATTAAAAACATAAAGTTCAGAAAACACAAATCTGAATTCCAAAGGGATTAGACTCTACTCTTCTACAACTGAAAAATTCAAAAAAGGTCCATGTCCATTCTGACAAAACTGGTAATCTGTACCATACGGATATCGATAAATATGACCAGTTCATATATAAAGAACTAATAAATAACTATAAGAAAGCAAGCACCACCGCACTGATATCCTTGAACAACATATCATGTGATATAGTAAAAAAACTCCATATTGAAGATAGAACTGAGCCTTTCACACCTAAAAGCCCGCACTTCAACCTGAAGGACCATAAATCTGACTCTAATTCGAACCAATCTATTAGACTGATATGCCCATCAAGATCTGATATCGGTAATATCAGAAAGAAAATTATTGATCGAATCATTCCGCAAATTAAAAAATTTGTAACACTTCCATTATGGGATAACACTTCCCAAGTTATTGAATGGTTCATTAGCATCGAGAATAAAAACTCAGCTTCATTAATTTAATTCGACATCGATTCTTACTATTCTTCGATTTCTCCAATTCTTTTAAAAAAGCACTGTTCTTCGCCAGAAATAGATCGGATTTATCTACTGAGGAAATTAACATCATAACTAACGCTAGAAAAACCTTACTAAACTTTCAAGAAGAACACTGGACAAGAAACACGTATAACAACTTATTCGATATTACGATGGGATCCATGGATTCTGCTCAAGTTACAGACCTCATTGGACTATTTCTCCTATATAATATTCATTCCTCTTTACCCACCTCAAAGGTGGTCTTTATCGGGATGATTATCTATTGTTATCTAACAATCTTAGCAATTCCAATATAGAGAAAAACAAAAAACAAATTAGAAAATTCCTCAAGGACTATTACAACCTTAACATCACCTTTGAAAACAATTCAAACGTAGCTAATTAGCTTGACGTTACTTTCGACCTCTCTACGAATATTTATCAAACTTACCACAAACTCAACTAGAATCTACACTATGTACATTCACGCTCTAACCACCCTGGCTCTATACTCAAAAACTTACTATATAACATATCTCTTAGACTTTCTAAATTATCTTCCAATGAAAATATATGTTATAATAATGCAACCTTCTACAACGAGGCCTTAACTAGAAGTGGATATAAAGAAACAAATTCATATATCCCCAACACTACTATGGACCAAAATATAAAACCTAGCAAAAACTACAAACACCAAAAAATACCATTGAAACAAATACTTAATGGGGTTATTCCTATTATACCAAACAACCGAAAAACCACAACAGCTATTACTACACGATCTATGACCAATGTTATCAACTCACATATGAATACCAAGCATTCAAAATCTCAATCTTCCCAATAATAACACCAAATATATCCACGGTAGTTTACCAAATTCCACAAATACAGATACTAACCATAGGAATTCTTCTAGAACACAGCACATTAATATAAGTGGTAATAAGAACTTAACTAAAAACCGCAAAAGAAATATAACATGGAACAACGCACCCTTCAAACTGCAAACTATTGGACACGTCCCCCAAAAAATTCTTCGAAATTCTACATAAACAATTTCCACCAAACCACAGATAGCACCAAATATTTAACAGATATACTGTTAAATTCTCATACTATACATCAAACAATCTCCAGAAAAAAATAAGCAACTATAACATTTTTAAATTTAAAAATAATATGACCACACCACCACAACATAATTTAAATAGGACTGCACCTTTTAAAAGGACAAATAATACAATCCTTCAACCTGGAAAACATAACCACCCAAGTCACCAACACAAAAACCACATAACACAAAATCACAATACAACCCTAGCACTAAATCACCCACAAAGCAACCTTCATTCTCCCGCTAACATTAATTACAATAGGAATAGCTCAAGGATTAATGAGAACGGTATAGGTACCCCCAACAACCATCTTACGTATGGTTGTAATTGCAGAATTAGAAGCATTTTCCCCTTAAATGGCAACTGTTTGATTAATAATGTAATATATAAATCCACTTTGTCTACTACTGACTCCAACAAAACATATATAGGATCTACATCGACCACATTTAAGAAAAGATTAACGCACACCCTAGTAGTTTTAACAATACTAAACTAGCTAAGATAAGATCTTTAGCTGACGCAGTAAATAACTATAAAAAGAAAAAAATAGATTTCAAGCTATCGTGGAATACCATTCTACAAATAACTCCATATCTTGGGAACAGGAGATAATGCAGGTTATGTTGAGGGGAGATCTTGGAAATTACTAAATCTAAGGACGATTTATTGAATAAAAGACAGGAACTGATTATAGTTTGTAATCACCGTATACGAAAAACATTTAAATACTATAAACATAATTAAATATTCTAAATAGCAACTCACTATAATTCTATGTAGCGTAACATTTGTTAGTAACCCGTTCCCCTAATTATACGCATTCATGCTTATTTCTTACCTTTTAATTTGTTATCTTCCTTAGATTTATGCGTTAATGAGTAAGGGCAACAAGGTTCACAACCACCCATAATTGAATGAGTAAATATGTATCTATGTATGTATGATATGGGAATATATATATATATATATATATATATATATATATATATATATATGTGTGTGTGTGTGTGTGTATGTGTGTATATGCGTGTATATGTGTATGAGTGTTTAAGTGTGTGTGTACATACATATATATATATATGTGTGTATAGGTGTGTATATGTAAACATATATATAAATATATGTGTATATGATTGTGTGCACATGTGTAGATGTATGTATATGTTTGCATCTATTCATGCGTATGTATATTTTTAATTGAGTATCAATATAACTATACCTCTATCTATACTGTGGGTATAAGCACTTTGTGACCTATGACATTTATGCGTTTTGACTATGTCAACATGCATTTATCTGAGTTTGATTATTTATACATGGACATACTTGAAAGTATTTTAAGGCGTATCATAAATTGTATTATACTAAGTACAATTTACCACACCGTACTATATTGTGTTACATTATATTATATTATTGTATTACTGTATTTCATTATCTTGGTAGAGGGTCAGACGCCATGCTTTGACGCATAGAGTTACGGTTCTTGCCATTCTGAGTTCAAATTCCGCCAAGGTTAACTTTGCCTTTCATCCTTATGGGGGTCGATAAAATAAAGTACTAGCAATACACTGGGATAACTGCTGGCCTTGTGCCAAAAGTAGAAAAAATATCTTATTATAATTTTCATCTTTTAATATACCATTTTTCCTAGTCATGACCTTAATTTATATTAACCTAAAAACTCCATACCACACAACTCAACATTTAAATTTTACATTCCTTTTAAACTTCACTATACCATATACATTCAACTGTCAATTTGACAATCCCGTTCTTCTTAATATATTCTTTATAGCAATTCCCTATTAACACCATTCAACCATTCCTTTCAAAGGGTCATGACCTCAACTAAGGTGAATTATTTTTCATCTTAACATCATATGGAAAAAACAATCTGATTGGTTTCTTCTTCAGCTACCTCCAAATAAGGTCATAGAACTCAACTTAATACTAATTTACTACTAATTTTGAATAAAATTTTTATTGCTTTTGACAACAGCTGGTGATATGCATGTAAGTAAATATTTTTCTTATCTGATATTTTGTAACTAACCTTACATAGATCGATAATGAAGTATAGTTACGATGTATTATCATCACCTAGAAACGATCGTAAAGCAGTGCAGTATATTTCTAATGACTTGATTTTTATTTCATTGTTTTAACTTATATATAAACCTGAATTATCAAAGATGGGTCTGCGTCACCAAATTTGAGTTTATTTAGTGAAACTAAATAGGAATGTAAAGGAATAGAATGACATACATTGTATTGTCATATATTACCTCTAACATGTGAGTTATACTGGAACTCATTTCGGCCTGTGCGGATAGGAATTACTGTACGATACAACTTTAACCGTCTGTTGCCATTCGGTTTAATAAGCAATGTTTCTTTTAGAAATATTTGATAAATCATTCAAAACATTTAGCAAGTGTTTAACATGACTTAAACTTTACAATCTGAAAGGGCCATGCTTTATTGTTAGTGTTAATTAAGATAATTGCTGCAGGATAATAGATAACTATCTGTAGTAGGTCAGCAGCATACTAGTTGTTATTTAAGTAAACTATATAACTAAGTAAAGTTTGGCAAGTGTTGATAACAGGAAAATAAATACAGAACATTGTTTTGGCACACTGCTTCGCTGGAAGTATTTTCATTTTAGTGTTAATTAATGTTGGCAACTGATAGTCTGCTAAGGGAAATACGAATATATTTCGATCAACTCATCTATAACATTGTCTGTACAAGGATTCTAAAGGAAGCGCCATGCAATGCGGTATCTAAACGCAGGTAAAACAAGCGTCTAATCAAATATTACCATGCATTGTAAGTCATGCATAAAAGGAATTACATTATAAATTTGTTTTCTGGCTTTATTACAATAGACTGATAATGCGAAGACGAAATGCACATGAGCAACAATAATTCTATAGTATTGACCTTAGAGTCCTTTCTGAATGTTCTGGACAAAATCCAAACGGAAGAGTCATATCTGAGATCCAGAATTTCCAGATGAAAATTTAAAATTTAATTACTTCTTGTGTTACGTTTATTTACGGTGTTAGGTTTTCTAGTTATTCAACATAATCAACCCCATTTACCCATAAACGGATTTTATTTGCTAATCAGATGTAGAATGGATATGGGCACTCATTTTCAATTACAAAAAAGCAGTTACTACTTTATAGGATGTTGGAGTGTCAGTATCGGTAACAAGTTGCTTCGCGGATCAGTAACGGGCCCTTTATATTCTGTTTTCAAATCCCACCGTGGGATTATCACCCTTATGGTGTCGGTAAATTGAAACCGCAGTACCGCACTGTCGTCGATTTAATCGATTTCAAAATTGTTAGCATGTGCCTCATTCAGAAATCATTATTGTTATTATCAGTAGAGCGTTTGACGATATGCTGTGGGTATAGAGTTACGCCCAATTACATTCTGGTTTCAAATCCCGCCGAGGTTAATTTTGCCTTTCGTGATTACGGGGCCGATAAAATAAAGTACAAATAACGCACTAAGGTGAATATAATCAACATTTCCATTCTCTTCACATTTCTGTCCTTTTGAGAAATGTGGGAAACAATTATTACTATATGTTTACGTTTTATATTATACTACATTCGCTTCTACTAAGTATGCAATTATTAGTATAAAGGCCTAATCTGTCTGATACACATGGAAATTCAATTGTTAATTTTCCTCTTACTTTCTAATCTGCTATTAAAACATTGAAAATATCAAACGTCGAAAGGCACTATATATATATATATATATATATATATATATATATATATAACTGTTTCTACTTTTGGCACAAGGCCAGCAATTATCCCAGTGTATTACTGGTCATTTATTTTATCGACCTCCGTAAGGATGAAAGGCAAAGTTAACCTCGGCGGGATTTGATCTCAGACCGTAAAGGGACGTAACTTTATGCTGCAAAGCCATGGGCGTCCGACACTCTATCCGATACTGCCAATCTTCCGCCCATATATATATATATAACGAAGGAAATGTAGTAAGGACCCAGATGGACCATAACGCACCAAAATACTCAATACTTAGGTTAGTAGAGTGGGTAATAAGAACAAGTATGACCCCAACGGCTTGAGCTCTGCCGTTGGGGTCATACTTGTTCCTATATATATATATATATATATATTATATATATATATATATATAGTGTCTGTGTGTGTGTGTGTGTGTGAGAAGAAACATAACAGGTATCAAACTTAAATTAAATCATTTAAGTGACTTGACCAACGTGCTGATCAACATAGGAATATATTCATTCCTATATATACCTTAGTATGTATTTACTCAACATATGTCCATAATATTGCCGAAAACGTAGACAAAATTCAAAATACAGATGGGAAAACGTTAAAAATGTTATGGAAGTCTAAAATACGCAATTAAATTCATACTTAGTAATAAAGATTATAAAATGCAGTATCTACAGATATTTTCCTAAGCCATTACATACTAATACACAAATACTACTCACTAATATATGTACCCTATAGCTACTGTTATAGGTACACCGACTACATCATATAAATTTAATAACACTTATTAATTGAAGTAACAAACATTATAAAATCAACTTTAGTAGAATAATGGTAGCTTAATTCAGTAATCAATATATCAATAATTAAGAGAAGTCTCTAGTAACTGAGAAACTAATAACAAATTATATCAATAGAACAGAAAGCCTCAATAATGATGATATGTATAAAGTAAATCAGACACATTCACACACACACGGACGGACACACACACACACACACACACACACACACACACACACACACACACACATATATATATACTTATATATATATAATATAACGAGTGGTGTGTTCATAGACCGATGATGTTATAGAATAGGGGTGAGAACTCTTTATGACTGGAAAAGTAGTTGCCACCGGCTGCTACGAGGAATCGAATACCGAATCTCCAAGATACCGACTAAATGTTCTTAAATCATTGAGCCAAGAGACCGTGACACCTCTTACCGTTATGACTTAGCTAGCTGAATCATTACTTTTAAATGTCGTGTAATATCTTCTGTACATAGCCGCTCTTTCGGACATTCAGAAAGCGCTGAAACAATGAATCTTGGAATTTGATTTTTTCATATATACCAAGATAATTAAAATAATAGTCATTGAATGATATTACTTTATTTTATTCTAACTCCATATATATTACTTGAGTTCGTTTTAAATAGCTCCTATTATATCTGCTAACACTAACTTAAAATATTAAGAAAATATTGATATATTAAGATATATCGTGTGTTTCAATGAGAATATCATCTGGCTGAGCATCTTGGCTCGCGTAATCGTCTTCAGAATGAAGGTGGAACGTCATAGTTATTTCAAACTTTATAATTATTCTTGCAGTTCACTCGTCCCCACTCTCTCTGGCTCACTCTCCAACAGCCATAGCTTAATGATACTTATTTAAATGTGAAGAGTTATATGTGTATACAGTAGCTGTTTGCTTTTTCCATCAATAGTGACAGACAGCCAGGTAGTAATTATTTATTACCAATACAGACCGGTATAAGAATAACAATAATTACTTTTAATAGTATGTTCAACGTTATCTAACATACAATATGCCGAGAGCAATAAACTAAAGTAAATACCATAACATAAACCGGATTTATAAGCATATTTTCATATTCTTAAAGAAAATGAATCTATTTTAATAATGTAAAGCTTTATATAACATCTATAATATAAGCGCAAACACTATATTGGATGTTATATTCGAAACAAACCAGGTATCATAAAATACACTTGACATTACATTTCATTAAAAAAATTCGAAGAAATTGTAGATAGGTGTGAATTCACAGAGACTTAGACGGAACGGATATTAAGTAACGCGTTGTGTGTTTACTGTCCAGAATTAAAATATCTCCATACAGCAGAATTGTTAATGAATGAAATCATTTATAGTATGTACGAAATGCTACCCGAAAACCATTTGCAGTTAAGAAGTTATACGAAGTCCCTTATGTAAATATTCCAACAGGTCACCAGGGCTACATTCCTTAAAATAACAATTATCAGTTAGGTAAATGTTGTGAGGCCATACCTATAAAGTACTGGTTACTCTTGAACATATGTATGAATATTTTATTAAGCAGCAAAAGCATATATGAAATGAAATTCTGTCTTATATCAAATCATCTTTAATAATAATTCTAGTAAACAAACGTGTTTTCAATAAGGCAATATCTCTAGCTATAGTGAGTAACTAAAGTCTCTCTCTCTCTCTCTCTCTCTCTCTCTCTGTATATATATATATATATATATTCATATACATATATATGTGAATGTGTGTATGTGTGTGTATAAATATATAAATGTATATATATATATACATTTATATATATATATATATATATATATATATATATACACACATACACACATTCACATATATATGTATATGAATATATATATATATATATATATATATATATATATATATATATATATATAGAGAGAGAGAGAGAGAGAGAGAGAGAGAGAGAAAGAGAGAGAGAGAGAGAGAGAGAGAGAGAGAGAGAGAGAGAGAGAGAGAGAGAGAGAGAGAGAGAGAGAGAGAGGGAGAGTGAGAGAGAAAGAGCGAGAGAGAGAAAGAAAAGGAGAGATATATGAAAACCATATGATATGAACATGCTAGAGCGCTTGACAGTAAAATAGATAAAATAATATGTACTGCTTCATATGTATTACCATATTGGATCAATAATGAATTTGTATATACTATTGGTTCCTAATATCACGGCGTAAGCAAGTTTGTGTTTAGAATTGATACATGACTTTATGTATTTGCCTTTTAGCATTTATTTTATGTGCCCATTTTTTGCTTTTGCCTTCAGTTTTTACGGGGATTCTACACTACGTGACTATGTTTAGATATATGCTGCATTTATTATAATATTCCTCAATAAAGAGAAAATACAATCTGATAAAATACCAAATTCAGGAGATCGGCTGATGAAAATATGTTGCTGCATTACTTCACGTTCCTTTAATTATGCGTTCAGCATCCACTTTTAATCTTTCTGCTCCCAATAAAATAAGTATTAGTTAATGACTGATCCACGGTATAATGGATCATACCACCGCGTAGAATGTGTCAATCTGTGTATACATTTGATACAATTACGTGAAATTTTGCATGAAAACATGTCAGCTGAGAGATTTCCAGAGTGTAACTGTTCTTGGAAAGAATGATTGGCCTGAGTGTATATTTCAGTATTTGCGGCCAGAGCTAGAATAGAAACGGGGAGGATCGGCATGCGTTTTTACAAGGCAAGGGCAGCTATGTGTTGATGTAACTAATATATACATGAATGACACTTATGTGCAGAAAATTATGATGGATTATATCTAGTTATGAGGAAGACTATATTCTTATAGGATTATGTGATTATAAGAACAGCCAAGTTATAGCTATGTCTACTTCAGTTGAAACAACTGATAATTGTAGAGAGTGAGAGAAAGAGAGAGTTAAACGGACATATAAAAATTGTTATAAGGTAAAGCCCTTGCTTAATATAATGTAATATATATTCAATTATTATGCGTGAATACTGTAATATACCGTGAACTGAGCTATATATAGAAACGTCGATCAATGTTATGATTGGAGATTTCTAATCCAACTAACACCGAATGGAATGTTTCCATAAGTGATTTAAATATCACAAAGTCCAATCTAATTTTATTTCTGTTAAAAGCAATATCAGTGACATTTATGCAACACCTAACGAAACTCATAACCATTTCAGTATATGTTCCATGAATCAAAGTAAACATGCCATTTCCCATCCAAATATTCTCAAAAGGTTTCGTATTTTGTGTTAGAGTAAACAATTTCTACGCACTTGTTTGGCCATGACAATAGTCTAAGTTAGTATTAAAAATGTGTAACTCACTCAACATTTCAAAAATTAGATTGCTTATATATTTATACATATAAACACACACATATATACACATACCCCCCCCCCCCCACACACACACATACTCACTCACTTACACACATGTATATATTATGCATATATACATGCAGATATTTTACAACTGTCACTACATATAATCATTCGAATCTACGACATGTATTCCTTTATGTCGGAGCTGTAAGTTTATTTTACATATCATGTGTCCAGTTCCACAAACATATGTACCATATTTGCCTAGCATCGAGGTTTTAAATACATATTAAGAATTAACATTAGAACATCAATTAACATTAATACTAAAAATAGACAATGCATTTATCTGTGTTTATTTATATTTTGTTGTTTACAATTTTTGGATTCCAATGTAAGTCCAAGTTACATATTGCAATATTGTCCATCCATTTGCAATAGATTCCTAGCTTTGTCAAGTAGAGAGAAAACATATGTCTACTATGGGCCAATCTGCATTGAAAACAATTTACCCTCCGAAACGTTTATATATCACAGACCAAAATAAATGTAACGAAATCATCAATAAATATACTAGAGAATAATATGAACCCTATATACAACAAGGGAAGATGTAATATGAATTGAAAAATACATTTTTATAGAAAAGGGAATAAATAGATACATTGTTGCAAACAGAAATTTTCACGTCAGTGGCTGCCTTTTTCAGACCGGTATTCTGTGCAGACCACAGACTAACAACATTCTATACGTTCACAATACGATATAAAAATCGTATAAAGTGCGTCCCAATTGCAATTCCTCTTAATGTCTGAATCTCTATTCAAACAATAGACATATTTCACATGAATATTGTTAAACACGGCATCACGCAATCAATAATCCATTTCTATGATTTCAATGTTTATACCATTGGGCACAAAGGTCGTATATTGTAAGGTAATATTGTGCTAGGGCCTTTTGACTTTAATGTGTTTCTTAGAGAAGATTTAATATGAACTTGCATGAACTTTGAAGTCTTGATCCTACATATTATTTCATTTTTTTGCGTGGTGGTGATGGATTTATTTGGTGGATTTATTATTGTCCGTAGTTTTCTATAATTAGCTGTATGAAGAAGATAAACTGGTTTTGTGTATGATTGAATTGATGTTGCGATCTCCTATCGTTGAGAGCATACCGCTTCTTAGAAGGAGTTTATTGCTATTCTTTCACTATATTACACGCATATAGAAACACGTGTGTGCCGATATATACATCTACATCAGTGAGTGTGTGCATCTTGGCATTTGTATTAGTGAATAACAAAATTGATTAAAGTGCGATGATTATTTTTGACGTATTATGTCTTCCTTAGATATAGATAACTGGAGAATGTAAACGGCTTAACATGAAAGACATATAAGTAGCATCGTACAAAAAATGTAAAGATCTAATTCATTTATTATCCCGGATTATAACAATTTTACCAGTAAGATTACATATTCTCAGCCGAAGAAAATAGAAATCTATATGGCACCAAAAGAAAACAAATCAACAAAGTTTCAGAACAAAAGCATAATTTAATGTCATGCATTTTTGTTTACAGTGATTCTCTTAATATGTGAATAATATGTAGTAGATTGTGATACTTACCCCCCATCAGGAGATGGAATGCAGACATCAAAATACGGAAGTCTTTCATTAACGTCATAGCGATGTATAGGCGATAATTCATTCCCGTGCGGCGGTCAATTCAAATGGTTATCTGATTCAGGAAATAAAATAATTGAATTAATAAATAATGAATGAATAACCTTGTTAAATATATGACCGATTACAATATAAACAACAACAATAACAGCTTAATAATACTTTTTAAAATCATATTCGTAAATTCTGCTGGTTCAATTGTTTATAGACATCTATAATACGCTTATATTGATCCGGAAAATATATTTCAAGAATTCAAATCCGTAGATGAGCTTTCGAATAACGCAGGAATAAAATTTGAATTCACTGATTTACATCTGATCTCGCTCATTAATTATGTTTGAAGTAAATCTATAACACTTTCACAAATTTTAGAATCGTAAGGGAAATATCGATACTGGAAATTGTGCAATTTCATTCGCAAACTTCCCTTTGCAGTCACCCTTATTACCGAACAGAAGAGAATAGTCTCAAAGAATTTATGATACATAAGGGTATCTGTTTGCATTTAATGACATTTTACATTTTATTTTGAAGAATTTAAATTGTTCTCTCAAAATGTCACACAGTTTTATAGTCTGTTTAAATTGCGTAGTTAATAATTTAAGATTCGTAGATTCGTTTATCAAAACGGGAGTTGAGCTTAATCACACGTCATGACAAATAATAGTCTTGATCTTAAGTTACAAATAGATTATTTTCATTTTATCATATATATATATAGCCGTCTAACCCATGGTGGAAGAACGGACGTAAAACGGTGATGATTATGATGAGGATGATGATATATATATATATATATATATTATAAATAAAATTACATACACTCAAATTATACGCGTAGCCTTAGATTTCGGGGTCCAGTGAAGGCCACTTCTGTATAGTGGAGGAGCCTCTTCAAAAGAGGAGCCTCTTCAAAAAATACGAAAAGGAAACACCTTTATCCGACTAAATTTGGTTTTTAACTGAGGAGAGTCACGTTTTGTGAACAGGTGGGTAATAAAAAAAACCTTCAAATAACAGATTGTTATTTGGTGGGGATATGGTGTGTTTAAATATTTTTGTGTCGATATGTGACAGAGAGGAATCAAATCATGGTTGTGGGCTTCCCCTTGGACAAACAAGCATTTACACCCCTGAACGTTGCTTCCCTTGATTCCCCAGTGTACATAAAATAACATTCCAGTGAGGTACTGCATTCGATGACATCAACTATTTCCTCAACATCCTTTCGTAATTTGTTCAATTGCTTTCCTGGTACCCTTCCAACATACACTTTCCTTTCTCTCTCACGTACCACCCCATCAACCTACAACTCTAGCGACATATCCTGCAATCCTTCCGCATCCTCTCTTCTGAAACCGTCACTTCTCGCTTTTTTCCAAACTCACCCATTACTGATTTTAATCGCACCAGCAACCTCCGCAACCCCCTGGTATGCACTTCCTTCTTGTCCTCTCCCACGACTACAGCTGTCTCTTATCCTTGCACTCGTCCCCACTGCAACATTTGTCCCTTCATTTCCACCCCCTGCACTCTAACAGTCCCTAACGAGTTTGTATCCGCCACTCTTTCACCTGCACATCCACCCACTTTGCCTATGCCCTCCGGTGTTCCCTTTGCGTGTCTCTATACATCGGACAAACGAGACACCGTATGGCGGACCGTTTTGCTGAGCATTTGAGGGACATACGACTCGGTTTGGATAATCCTGTCACCAGTCATTTCTGTTCTCCTGGTCATTCCTCCCTACACATTTCAGTCCCGGGTGCCCTTTCATGGATCAGAGGCTTCGCGCACCACGTTGAACAGTGTCTGATTCACCACATTGGGTCCTATTCCTCTCTTGTACTCAACTCACCTCCCCAATTTCTTTAATACTCCCTCCATTTTCAGACGCGCTTGTACATCCATCCCTAGATTCCTATCGCTCTCTAATGATCATTAACATCTTCTCTTATCACTAATGCAGACCGACTAAATATGCTCACTCCGCCTTTCCTTTCACTGCTCTGTATACACACATACACACCATTATATTAACATAGTTTTGCTCATAGCTTCGTACTTACATGCACACACACTCTTTTTCTTCGAACGAACGTGTAATAACACACACACTCACGCGCGCGCGCAGACACACACACGCACACATTCACATCACACACATGCTTACGCACGTGCACAAGTATATCACTTTTTACAAAACGTTTTTTTTTCCATTTCAGGTACACGCGCTCCAAAGTCATTTTCTAAAAAATAAGTCATACACAAAACGCCAGCACCAACAGTCTTGCAAGAGATGCCAACATGAATGGACCTGTTATCTTTATCTAAAGACATATTTTCTAATTCCAACTGGCCCGTCCCCTCAATCTATGTTATTTCTCATTTTTTTCTTCTGATGAAGGCCTAGCGTCCGAAACATTAAGACCCTCTTCCTTCTATTTCAAGCGGTAACCTAATATATTCCTTCCATATACTGTACCGATTGTGTTGTTATTTCTGTTTACTTTTTACATATATACATATATACACACACACATTATATATATATATATATATATATATATATATATATATATATATATATATATATATATATATATATATATATATATATACAGTATTTTTCGTAGTGTTGTAATATGAATATTACACACAGTAGATGGACAGCTCACGTAGAGTTTGCTCGACGGTTCCAGTTGTAGTTTCAAAAGTAATCCGGAGAAAATATAAGGATTTTAATGGATATAGTTTAGTTAAAAGGAATTTATTGACACGTGTTTCAATAACAGTTACACAACCTGAAAACAGCTGCTATCTATAAAGTATTAGTTATGCAGACATTCAATATTTCAATGTTATTATCAACTGTCATTTCATCAGAATAATTTTATTGAGAACCTGTTTAGTTTTTATAGAGAATATTAGGAGGGAGGGTGAAGTTGTTAGAAGAATAGTTAAGGGAGTGGTTTTTTGATAGCAGTGAGAATTTTTGGTGGCAGTGAGTAATTAGATTCCAATCTGTTGTTTTGACATTTTTATAGAATATATTATTTGGCATTGGTTATTTTTCTAAATCTATAGAAGGATTAGAGATAGTATATATATGCATGGTTGGTTTTGTGTTTGCACTTAATTAACATTCAGACTTAAATTTTTCTTTCAAGTGTACGTATCCTTTCGCCCACGCATTCACACACAAACATATACACACACCTCTACAAAATACATATATTCACATACACATACTTACATGCTCATACTTACATACATATATACATGCACGTATATATATATATACATATATATCCATATATATATGTACATACATACGCATTTATGTGTATACATTTTCGTACTCAACTTATCTTTATATACACACATATAGACACGCACATATATACATACATACTCCTGTATATGTGTGTGTGTGTATATATATATATATATATATATATATATATATATATATATATATATATATAAACACTTTAATACATGAATACACTTACATCTAACTATAGACATCAAACATATATATATATATTTACTTATTTATATACATTTTCACATATATATACATACATATGGTCGCTTTTAGACACATTCCTTATAGCATATTCACATGTCTGCATAACTAATACTTTGTAGATAGCAGCTGTTTTCAAGTGATGTAACTGTTATTGAAACACGTGTCAATAAATTCCTTTTAACTAAACTGTATCCATTAAAATCCTTCTATATATATATATATATATATACCGTATATATATATATATATATATATATATACCGTATATATATATATATATATATATATATATATATATATATATATATATATATATACATATATATATATATATACCGTATATATATATATATATATATATATATATATATATATATATATATATATACATATATATATATATATATATACCGTATATATATATATATATATATATATATATATATATATATATATATATATATATATATATACATATATATATATATATATATACCGTATATATATATATATATATATATATATATATATATATGAATGTATAGTATATTTGGCAATATACCATATGTTTAATTAAACACATTTTGAAGACCATACGCGATGGGTTTTAAAGCAGTGACTATGTCACTTACTTCTTTTCGGCGAAAGA
This sequence comes from Eledone cirrhosa, assembly GCA_964016885.1. Lineage (NCBI taxonomy): Eukaryota > Metazoa > Mollusca > Cephalopoda > Octopoda > Eledonidae > Eledone > Eledone cirrhosa. Next base: position 372,948,952 of record OZ024740.1, read on the forward strand.
AGGGAGAGAACTAACAGTCTGTTTCGCGGTTTTTGGCCGTCATCAGAGCCACGCACTCCCTGCTTAAGCCAAAAATTATAGAATTCCAGTAATATTGATTATACAGAGCGATTGCCGGTCCAGCAAAAACTAGGTATTAGGATTGGTGCTCGATGATCACCAAACAGCGTGAAACAGACAGTTAACTTCTCTCCCTTCTTACACCGAAAAGAAGTAAGTGACATAGTCACTACTTTAAAAGCAATTTCGTATGGTCTGACTGTTTTTAATTAAACATACGGTATATTGCAAAATATACTATACATACATTCATGTATACATCGCTATTTCAGAGCACTAATCATAATACCCAATATATATATATATATATATATATATATATATATATATATATATATATATATATATATATATATAACGAGGGAAATGTGGTACGGAACCAGATGGACCATAACGCACCAAAGTACTCAATACGTAGGGTAGTAGAGTGGGTAATAGGAACGAGTAGGACCCCGACGCTGAGCTCAAGCCGTTTCGACGGCTAATTCTGGACTAAATGAACATTTTTATCCTGGTAAATGAATAGCCGAGCTTCTCAGGGGGTAATATTCCATATATGGTAAAAGTGATTGTCACCTTTATCATTTATGGAATATTAACCCCTGAGAAGCTCGGCTATTCATTTACCAGGATAAACATTTTCATTTAGTCCAGAATTAGCCGTCGAAACGGCTTGAGCTCAGCCGTCGGGGTCCTACTCGTTCCTATATATATATGTATATATAAAACTCTGTTCACAGATCACCTCAAAGTTCTTTCATTTCTGTTCATTTACTAAAATTTCTACCATTCCTTCCCTTTAATAATCTCTCTCCATGCCTCTTTATCTCTCCCTATCTCTATTTCTCTCTTAAGCTTACGTGTTAATTTCGACTTCAATTCATCTGGAGAATAGCCAAATACATCCGTTGGATTTGTGACCAAAATGACAAGGCTGGAGGCAGAGAATGTGAGGCAGCTAGTCGCGTACCAATTTGGAAATTTGTCTCCCTCGACAGGAAATGAATTCGTTTAAGTACTTGTCATCACCTCGATATTCACCAAATTGTTCCAATTGTGAGGAAAATCCTGCTGCATCGAGTCGTTTTTGTTGTTGATGTAGTTCAGAACGGAGTGTCAGAGGGAGCCAAGCTTCACTTAGGAAAGTTAATTAGTGTTGTCCGAACTCCTCCACAACAGTTCGAGAACAGTATTTGTGTGGCTCACACAAACAAAAGCCGATGCCACCGATTTCATATTTTAAAGCACACATTGATTATGAGTGCAACACAATGTAGGATTCTGGCCCTCGAGTTCGACAAAGTAATCGTCTAGATGTTGACAAAGCATAACACATAACGTGTAGAGGAATTTGGTGAAAGTGATTCACTTCCTCAGAAGGATGAGCGCATCGACGACGCTCAATATTACCGTCATCCTCGTCAAATTAACCTGCTTGGTCCACAGTCACTCCCCCTTACCCATAGGCAGATTTCACACAATGCAGCCTCGACAGATGAATACTGCTTGATTATGGCTGACAATTGTTACAACCAGTACACCAAGTGAACTATCAATATATGGAACATTACATTATGTAACATTCCCTCCTTATTTTTACTTATATTCCTTTGAAGTTCCGATGAGCCGCTCTGTTTTTAAATATATTAATTATTTTCAACTGAACCAGATCGATAACGATATATAGTCATCTGATCCAGAAATATTATATGGAGTAGCGAAACAATTGTAAACGGACATTATTATTATTAATATTATTATTAGTATTCTCTACATCAGAATATATATATTCCTTACATCAAAATAAATATGTTGACAATCTTTTAATAATGTCTTCCTTGTGAAATTTGTGGTCTTGTTTTGCTTAACTAATGAATATATATATATATATATATATATATATATATATATATATATATATGGTTTTGTGAGTTTGTGAATACAAGCTTACGTGCGGGTACATGTACGTGCAAGAGTGTGTGCATGTGCGTGTCAACTGAGGGTTATGTGTTTCTTTACGTAAATGATTTTATGTAAGGGAGTGGTTATTTGGACTCATCATCATGATAATCCACATCAACGATTTCCGTCCGCTCTCACTTCTCTCTTCGTGTATTATGAGAGAGATTGTATACCCGATTCTCATGAACAATTAATGTTGTTATAAACTGGTGATTATGAATCTTCATATATCAATGTGGCCAAGATAAATGCAACTGAAGCTATGAGTTCTAATTGACAAAGATAATATGGTCAGAAAGGTCAGAATATGCGCCATGGAATGTGAATATCAGTATAAAATCAGCTTATCCGCGCCCGACCGACTTGCTTTATATAATTCATATTATATTTGAAGCGACTTTTGAAAGCATACTGTCAAATGAATTCCCCCCTCTCTAAATATATATATGCAGCTTTCCCTATATATATATATATATATATATATATATATATATATAAATATATATATATGCTCTGTTTTCAGCAACCCTGATGTTTCCGATCTGGGCCGTATCATTGATATTAATGCCCAACACACTATATCAGACATAATGTTTGGCGCTCCTGATGTCTTAAATTAAACACAATTCAGCCGTGGTCACCGACAGGTTCCCTGCTTGTGACTTGAAGGTGTGTCAACACCAACTTGCAACTCCTATTGCTAATCTGTGGAGGAACTCACTGGACACTGGCTATATTCCTGAAAACTTTCTGTCCCAGTCCGTTATCCCAGTCTTCAAAAAGGGAAATAAGTCCTTAGCAGTGAACTACCGTCCGATCTCACTCACCTCTCATATTATCAAGGCATTTGAGAGGGTGGTGAGATCACGAATAACCCACTTTCTTTAAAGCAACGGCCTGCTGAACTTCAACCAACATGTATTCCGTAATGGAAGGGACTGCTTAACGCAGCTTCTGCATCAATTTGACGATGTTTTGAGAGCCTTGGGAGAGGGCTCCAATACTGATGTCATCTACCGTGATTTCAGCAAGGCCTTCGACAGGATTGATCATAAGATTCTACTGAAGAAGCTATCCAATGTTGGTGTCTCTGGAAGGTTACTACAGTGGATCAAATGTTTCCTGACAGGCAGAACCCAGCATGTTGTAGTCGAAGGAGTAAAATGAAGCCCTGCCAAAGTCAGCAGTGGCGTCCCACAAGGCACTGTGTTGGGCCCACTTCTTTCCATCATCTACATTAATGACATTACTGACATCATCAAACACAGCAACATCAGAATCTTCGCAGATGATTCCAAGCTCCAAAGGGTCATCAATGACGTGAGTGACCGGACTTACCATCAGTCAGACCTACTGGCTGTTATCCAATGGGCAGAGATGAATAATATGCTGTTGAATGAGGATAAATTTGAATAATCCACTTTGGAAAAAAGGATGCACTGATACTACGATACTCTCTTCCTTCGGGTGAAGCTCTAGTGGATTCCAATAACATCAGAGACCTGGGAGTAATTGTGTACAACAATATAAGCTGGGTCACTCATATAAACAGCAAAGTTGATATAGCCCGCAGAATTTGTTTCTGGATTCTCATAACTTTCCAGTCGAGAGATATCGACACTGTTGTCCTTCTCTTCCCCACTTTTTCCCGACCCCACCTTGAATACTGTTGTCCACTGTGGTCACCCCACACGAAACAAAGTATCATGAAAGTTGAAGCACCCCAAAGGTCAATTACAAAAAAGATAGTTGGCATGACAGGCCTTGACTATTGGGGTCGATAAGAAAACCTCAAACTTTATTATCTTCAATGTCGCCGTGAGCACTACATTATCTGTATGATGTTGAAAATATTCCATCAGCTTAGCCCAAATGATGTTGGCATCACCTTTAGTGTACACCCAAGGCTTGGGCCCCGTACTATCCGACCACGACAAAAATCCCACTCGCATCACATAACAACAATACGGCACAATTATTTCACCTCAATTGGCCCTGCACTCTTTAACATTACACCAAAACACATCAAAGCAGAGACCGACCCGATCAAGTTCAAGAAGTCGGGTCGTCGATTTTCAGCCCCATGGATTTTATCTATTACATTCACGTATTATATTTCGAATACCTGATGATATCACCGGATTCATACGGAACCCGGTCATTGAAATGATCATAGTATAATAAACCTTTCAAGGATTTACACAAATCCAGCATCCTGTCATTTCAGTGTCCATTTATTATTTAGTGGATGTGTCCATTTATTATTTAGTGGATGTTGCTTCACTAATGTTTGTCCGAGTAGGGCCTGCGGTGTACATTTGGTTCACAGATGTTTGTTCATACTGCGTGCCCACCGGGGTGTTATGGTTCCGGCAGGAGGACCCTGTTCGTAGTTTTCATGTCACAGTCGCCTCCAATTCAAAATACGACGCCTGTACCCTGTGTTTACAAATAATAACTGATTCTGCTCGGCTGTTTAAGAGCTCATGGGGTGTTCTTATGATGTAGTACAGCTCCATGAGGCAGAGCTGGTATTTCCCCCTGAAGTTGTAGGGTGCAGCCCTACTGACAATATCCCAGTGTGTGGAGAACTTATGTTGACGTCTTGCAATGTGGTGACATAGTTGGCAAGCGATGTTGAGTGCCTTAATTTTTGGTTCCTGAAAGAGTGGAGATGTGTTCTAAATCTCGTTTTAAACTGGCCGGAGGTGGCTCCTCTATAGTTTTTAACTCCGCTAGAGCTAGTTACGGTGCACCTATAAACAACCTTATCAGTCAGGCAGTTTATCAGGCAGTTTATCCCTACATGTTGGCCCTTGTGGCTAATAAATGAAATCATAATTATTATTATTATTAGTAGTAGTAGTAATAGTATTATTATTATCATTAGTATATATATATATGTATATATATATATATATATATATATATATATATATAGTTATGTAATAAACAAATAAGGCAATTATTTAATTTACCATTTGTTTCTTAAAAGAAAAAAAAATTGCTTTCAATCATCTGAATGAAAAATTCCTGGTGTATATATATGTATATATATATATATATATATATATATATATATATATATATATATATATATATATATATATATATATATATATAAACACATATATATATATTATTTTAGTTTTGCGAGTTTGTGAGACACGCTAAGTTCAGATACCATGTGCGTTATTATATATACGCACACTATTCAGTTTTTTTAATATATTTATTAGTGTCCAGGATACTAATTCTTCACCCACTGATGAGCAAGTATTCCTCTTCACAATTAATTTTGCGAATTAGCATTACCAAAGCTCTCTGGGTGATTGGTAGTTACCAGAATTCCGGTTTGTATTATTTTCTTGATTTATTCTTAAATTGAGTCTGGCAAACACTATTGTCTATAGTTAGTATTCTTTTCACCTTAGCGAATCAGGTCCCTTACGATTTGAACACATATATGTATATATCTGTGTTCGTTTTTCTTTTATATTCAATTATAATATACGGCTCGGAAATATCTCTTTCCTAGAGCTATTTTATTCTAAGAGACTATTTTGTGTTTCCAACTCAATATATACCTTTGATATATATATATATATATATATATATATATATATATATATATATATATATATATATATATATATATATATATATATATATATATATATATATATATATATATATATATAGAAAAGATGAATATAAAATGAAAGTGCTTTTTTTTTAAAAGGAATTTATTAGGTATTGACATATGTTTCTGTAACAGACGGAATACCTATGAATCGCTGCTTGCGTAATCATATAATGTTAGCAAGTATTCGATAGCAAATGTATAATCAGTTGTCACTTCTTCAGAGATATTGGATAACTTGGAAAAAAATCAGAAAAATTGAAGTATTTATATTAGTTGTAATAAAGGAAGAAGAGAGGGGATAGTATATGACAGATGGCAATTCAATTTACTGGTAAACAAGTATATAAAGAGTTTCTAATGAGAATACAATGAGTATATGGTTTATTTTATCTAAATAAGAATTTTTGAGAGTGCCTATTTTAATCTATACTTGACCAATTGAACAATGGACAGGGCTGGTCGTTTGGTGTAGTAGTATTAATTATAAAGTGTCAATTAAGGAAGAGGGAGATTTTCACTGCTACTGAATAACAACAATGCTGGTAGCATTAGGGAATTGAATTAAGAAATCTCATTTTATCTATAGCAGTTTATATTAAATGGTAAAGAATAGAAGAGTTGATAGAATTAAGACTAATAGAGAATGTTAGTATGTATTTTGACAATCAAACTGAGATGGAGACAGGCGTTCAATCCTGGTAGTATTTATAATATGAAAATGTAGATTTTAAGCGATGGTTACAGTATAACGATCGCTCTATTCTGTTATTTAATAAAATATTTTTGGATTTCATAATACAAAATAATTCAATATTACACAATTTACAAAATTCTTGTCCGTGGATAATATGGAGGGGCAGCTGCTATTATATCCCATTTTAGGTTAAATTGTTGGTTATTTTCGCGCAGCTGCCAAGTCTTGTCTGCGAGTGTTGTTACATAACGATAGTTTTCATGTTTTATCGAGTAACGATGTCTATAAAGGCGAGATTTGAAGGAGGTGGCTGTAGACCCCACATAGTACCACTTCTGGCAATCCGATTTGATAGTACATTTGTATATGATGTTGCGTTCAAGACACTGATTGTTCAACGGACACATTCCACGGTTACAGTTATAATTTTGCGTTGTTGTATTGGCATGGATGGGTTGATGAGGTTGCTTAGGCAGGACGGGATGTTTTTGTTGTTTTGTGATGTTATAGCTGATGTTTTACGTGTATTATTATGTGTTGGAAGGCGTTTATACAACCGTTTTGCAGTAAGCTTTTTTATATGTTGTTCAATAATAGGGGTGGTTGAATATGAAAGTCGAATAGTGTTAGGGTTTAAGATTTTATTATATTTATGTGATGTTGGAAAGTTTTTTTTAACTAATCGAAAGAATTGTGAGGGTAGATTGATTTTAATAGAGTTGTTATAGACCGGGTGTACCATATATACTCTTTACATCGCCTTCCGTTTGGTGGTGTGCGACTATTAGTGTGTCTATTGCGGTAGTGTATGTATGGTGGTGATTCTATGCTATTTCTACCTCTATGAGATTTATTTTGGGTGTTTTGGTGATCGTCGACTATATATCTATATTATCTAGGTGTCCAGCCTTCCTAAGTGCATCATCATAATATCTGGCATTTTCTTTGAAGGTTTCCTGGTTGGACGACAGGCGGGAGAATCTAAGGGAAATATTTCTAGGGATGGATTTAATAATAGAGGGTGGATGGTTAGAACTCGTACTTACATATTTAAGGTTCTCATTTAGTTTATGGAACGGTTTAATCGTTTCTGAATTGAGGTTCATAGTAACATCAAGGAAATTAACCTCTTTGAGGTTATATTCAAATGTAATATTTAATCCTAGTTCCTTAAAAAGCTTTCTGATATTTTTACGCATCCTTTCTAAATTCTGGTTATTCATATGCTTAACTAATAGGAGCGCATCGTCACGGTAGATTCCACCGTGGAGATCCTCAATTTTCCTTGTAGTCTGTGGGTGATATACATTCCCACAAGATCAGTTACTTCCGCCGAATCATTGGAACCCATAGTAATATCAAAATTAGAAGGTCTATCTTTGCGAACCCAGTAGCTATCATTAAATTTAACAATAGTTTTCGTCGCTTCCATAATTAATTTCAGCATCCGTAAGGTCGGAATTAGCCTTAGCGAACGAAAGAGCTTCATGTAGAGTATCAGGTGAAATTGAGGAATAATATTCATTAATATCGAACTGAATAAATTTTAATTTTTTCTTATCAATAATGCTATTAAACCATCTTATTGCCTCATGGGTGTTACCCCATAGTTTAATATCTACTTTAACCTTAACTTGGGGGATAATTCTGTCTAGTATATATTTGTTAATTTTGCCTATATCAGATTTAGAGGAGCATATGAGTATAATTTTGGGGTCAGTATCGAAGTTTACCTTGTGGTCCTTCAGGTTGAAGGATGGTGTAGCTGGTGTTAAGGGTTGCATTCTATCGTCAATACAAAGTTCTTTAACAATTTCACATGCCGAGTTGTTGATGTTTTTAAGTGTAGCTTCATTAGTTTTCTTGTATTTTGTATGCAATTCCTTACGGATGAAGTTATTGTAAGTGTCCACATCCATGGTATATACGTTTGATGTTTTGTCTTCTCTAATAATAATTCCATTGGCGTTTTTTAGATTATTGAACAGTGCCGTGATGTCATTCTGTAGTTTATTGTTTTTCTCTTTTGTAAATTTGATCTCCATGATCATATCCATTAGGTATTGTTCAAATACATCCACAAGTGGGTTTGAGGGTGGGTTTTTGTAAGATTTAAATCCAAATTTATCCTTGTTAAGATCCGATGTTTGGTTTATACGGCTTTTGTCAAAATGGAATGTTTTCCAACTGATTCGTCGAATAAAATCATTGGTCCTTCGTATCATACCTAGAATATATTCCTTTTTTGCCTGAATAGGTATGAATTTTAACGACATATCCAATTGGTGCCTTTCCACTTTAGAGGCGTATGCTGAATTAGTTGCTCAACTGTATAGGAGATTAATAAAATTTCAGGTTATCAATAATGTAGTGATAATATATCGTCACGTTAGAGATGAACAGCGTACGTGTAGGTTTGCTCAACGAGTATAAATTATATTCCGGAGAAAATGTAGAAAAGATGAATATAAAATGAAAGTGCTTTTTTTTAAAAAGGAATTTATTAGGTATTGACATATGTTTCTGTAACAGACGGAATACCTATGTATCGCTGCTTGCGTAATCATATAATGTTAGCAAGTATTCGATAGCAAATGTATAATTCAGTTGTCACTTCTTCAGAGATATTTGATACATTGGAAAAAATCAGAAAAATTGAAGTATTTATATTAGTTGTAATAAAGGAAGAAGAGAGGGGATAGTATATGACAGATGGCAATTCAATTTACTGGTAAACAAGTATATAAAGGGTTTCTAATGAGAATACAATGAGTACATGGTTTATTTTATCTAAATAAGAATTTTGGGGAGTGCCTATTTTAATCTATACTTGACCAATTGAACAATGGACAGGGCTTGTCATTTGGTGTAGTAGTATTAATTATAAAGTGTCAATTAAGGAAGAGGGAGATTTTCACTGCTACTGAATAACAACAATGCTGGTAGCCTGCTGGTATATGCATTAGGGAATTGAATTAAGAAATCTGATTGTTCAACGGACACATCGTAACTGTGTCCAACCAGGAATGTGTCCGTTGAACAATCAGTGTCTTGAACGCAACATCATATACAAATGTACTATCGAATCGGATAGCCAGAAGTGGTACTATGTAAGGTCTACAGCCACCTCCTTCAAATCTCGCCTTTATAGACATAGTTACTCGATAAAACATGAAAACCAGCGTTCTGTAACAACACTCGCAGACAAGGGTTGGCAGCTGCGCGAAAATAACCATATCATTGAATGATATACGCGTCTTCTTATAAGAGTCAAATTAGGTCCAAATTTCAATCAATCATATTAACCTTTTTTCAACTTAAAGAGAAATTAGTATTTACTCGCATATATATATATATATATATATATATATATATATATATATATTCATACATATGCGTAAGACAACCTTACAATTAGGGATTAGTTCATTTTACGTAATATATACTGGTACATGTAACATGAAATCTAGTCCCTGATAGCACCCATAAAATCATGTTACTCGTTATACCATTTATCATGCAGTAACTTTTTTTAAGAATCAAAAACAATAAATGTTTATATATCTAGAGACTAAGGGAAATTAACTTGGTCTAAGTGCGGGGTGAATTAATGTTGCAGTTATATCATTTTATATTCCGAAAGAGAATAATATAACTGCATTGAAAGCATGATTTACCTCACTAGGAAACCCGTCTGCAATTTAATATTTTTATTTATTGAACTACAGATATATTAGATATATGAGAATATCATTTTTGCCTTTCTGTCAAGTAAGTACATTTTATAAATATAACTCCACTCAGTTAGCATAAAGGATATAGAGACTATGACTGACTATATAAAGTATAGTATTTTTACACTCCAACACAGGGATATAGAATATAAAAAGAAACATGTTAAAAAAGAGGTCATGCATATACGCACGCACATACACACAGACACATACACACACAGACACACATGCACGCACACACACGCACACACACACACACACACGCACGCACATATATATTTATATATATATATATATATATATATATATATATACGGTTCTGAGCACAGAAAAATCATTTATCAAAGAAGTACTCGATGCATTAGAGGATGCAGAGTTTAGAATTTAGATTTAGGAAGGACATACTCATCCTTAGAAGTAATCTAACAATGAAAACAATACCTTCCATGGAATGACTTATTGAAGAATAGGAAGCTAGATTGTCCAGCTGCAGTGGAGAGCCTAATGTCTTCTTAACATAATGAGATTCGTGGTTGATAGTTTTTAAAGAAATACAGTGCTGCATAAATATAGTTATATTTTTACATGTCGGTGTTCTATGCAGTAATTTACGCCTGAACTACAACAGAGCAGATATGAACGAAAAACATGGAGTCACGTAAAACGTTCGAAATAGGTCTTCATTATGCCAAACATTCAGTTTCTTGAGTGGTTGAGAAAATTTGGACTTCCTCTAATTTTATCAACGTTTTCTTCCGTTTCACAATGGGTTATGCCAATCTTATATCCACAAGGTTGAACGATGATTGAACATATCACTGTTCTATTAACTGTGTTCCGCGTAGCTTGAAGATATTGACTTGAAATATATTACGCTTCTCTGCAGATAAAGTTCAAATCTGCCGTCACTAATGTTGTGTTTCTCCTTTCCAGTTGTTAAATAAAATACATGTCAACAAATTTGGTTGATTCTCACTCTCTTTCAGATTCTTTTTATGGTAATGGACCAAGAATAGAATATTCCAATCGAGCAAGCCCCAATTTATCCCCAACATCCCGGAAGAAAAGTAATTTGAAAATTGTATGATCAAGTGGTTTCTCTAAGAATATCGTCCCATGCTCCCTTTCATAGATATTAGTTCTTCTTCCGTTACATTATGTAAACTGTCTACACTCTATGCGGTATTTGATACGCGTTTTTCTGCTCGCTACCAATAACACAAGCATTTGTACACAGACAAACGAACGCAAACACTTGAATAAACACATAGACATACATATATAATTTATGTGCCAGAAACTGTATCCTTTAATTGTCCTTTTAGATATCTTTTATGGGCTCCATTTTAGTCATTTAAAATTTAGTATTCTTTGTTCCTTGAAAGTAGTAAATCTACCAGTATTAAATATCGGTATACAAAGAATGAAACGAAATAAATTCTCTACAATAACGTCGCTGAATTGGAGTTTTACCTATTAGTGGAAAAAAGATATGCCAAAGTCGTTAATGTTCCTTTTTCCTAAGTGTTATATGCTATTCCTTCTTTTAAACTAGGATGAAATATAAATTAGATTCGTAGTTACTGGTGTTCGCCAGCCCACATACGCTGTGATTCTCTTGGGAAATTTAGTAAATATATACTGATAAAAATGAAATGGTTTTCCTTAAATATCTTCAAGTTTACTTTTCAAACGTATTATCTCCGATTGAAATCAGTTTAATATCTTTGAGTCTGAGTTAATTTTCAACAGCTTCTATCATGTTCGTGAAATTTTCAAACTGTTTTTTTTAATTTTTTGGTTCGTGCATTTAAACTATATATTTTTCCAGTAACATGAAGACAATGCACATAAAAATAACATGAATGAATTAATTTAAATGTTACCAATATGCAGGATAATCACCAAGTTAACAAGAGCCAGAGTTTACAGCAACACGAAGGCAAATATTGACATGATTGCATATACTTCCTTTAAACAGAACTCACATATGCAGGCACATAAACTCGGACACACACACACACACACACACACGCACACATTCACACACACACACACACACGCACACATTCACACACACACCAAATATATATATATATACATATACAGGGTCCACCTGGTTTCTTACCACACTTTCTTTGTACATATACTTATATATACTTATATATACCTATATATATATATATATATATATATATATATATATATATATATATATATATATATATATATATATATATATATATATATATATGTATATCTAAACAAATAGATAGATAGATTATTATATATATATGTATGTGTGTGTGAAAGGCATAGATGTGTCCGTTGATATAGCCAAATTCACGTTTATGTGAAGTGGATGTGCGTAAGTAAAAGGAAAGAGTCAATTTACCATTAGTTTTACTCAACGTAGTCGATGGAGTTGTGTAAATTAGATATATTGGTGATAAGAGATGCATCACCGAGCATAGTTCATAGGTTCCATGACGTATTTCTCCAAGTAATATCACAAAACATGGAAACATCTGGTGGAGTTCGAAGAAACATTCATTAAACAATTATGTCTCTGACTAAGGTTGCAATACAGTTATGTAATCGCCAACGAAAGTTAGATTATTACTTAATCCACAATCTCACATTGTGTAGTTGAATACTAAATAACATCAGAGGGATTCGGGAAAAAGTGAAGTCAAGTGTATGAGGTCGTTCTAATATAGTAAATTATGTATGAACACAGATACATAATCGATGTATCTATGGGCAAATTTACTAGAAAATTTACATCTAAATTTAAATAAATATACAGGTATACATGCGTACAATACATCGGTGCACATGTTGAAGCGGTGGTAAACAAACCTGAAAGTAACCAATCGATTGTGTCAGTTGGTCATTAGGAGAAATGGGTGTGCCGACAAGTAGAGAAGTATATTTTTGTGAATACTTTGACACTGCAGATTAAATTAAGAGAGGATAGCTAGTGTAATATGCATTTGTTATGGGAAAAGAACAAATGAAAGGAGGACTATAGGTAGATATCATATTTGATATCTACAATTTAGGCTGGTTGATCGTGCTAAGTGAGATGCGTATAGAGAGGGACACAGATGACAGGTTGAAACAAAGATCTATAAATGACGAATGAAAAAGATTTAATGTAGATGTGTATGGATGCTAGAAATTTCGTGAAAATAGACCCAGAGCTGTAGGATTGAACCTAACATAGTTGTGATACTTATTGGTGCATGCGCTGTAGAATTTAAAGTTTGTGCATAGAATACCTATGTAATTACGCTAAAACGTTTTTACGTCCATTATCTGAAGAGTAATGTAGTACAAGTGATCTAAACATTAATTGTGGTACAGTGAGTATGGCAGTTAGATGTGTGTATTACTTCGGCTAGTGTTATAAAACATATATAAAGGTATGTGGGTTAATTAGCGCTATAGACGTTTCTCTACCTATGAAATAGAAGGGGAGTGTGTTAGCAGTAATATTATTCTACAAAAAGGCCTTCACTACATTAGATATTTAATTAGCTTTAACTACATTTCATACATTGTTTAATTCAATCTAAATTTGTTTTATTACCATTTCATATATGTAATTTACTTTACCTGATGTAATTTACATTCTGATGAAGCAAATTAACACGCCGCCTAGAGACTACACACATATATATATATATATATATATATATATATATATATATATATATATATATATATATATATATATATATATATATATATAAATAAGGTGTACACAAATAAAAGAAACAGTATACTTTCTTGTCATCCTGGGAAATTTAAAATTTCTCTCAGGCTATGCTTAGATGATAAGTTCGAAACATGTCTGGAGATATCCCCATAATGCTTCAGGTGAAACAAAATCTCCTCTGCATCCCAGACTTATGAAAATGTAATTAACATTTCTTGTCTATATTGATAGAACTGAAATATTTACAAAATAATTGTTCTCATCACTGAGAGTGTAAATCTAATTAATTAGTACGTCTCGATATCACATCGTGTTCCAAGTTACTACTGTGTAGTGACAGGATAAATAACATCATATTTTACAGACACTTGTAACCATACATTCCATATATAAATATGAAAATTAAAGTACTATATTTTCTTAAATATATGGCTGTGTTTGAAATCTTACCAAGTCATAGAAATGACATAAAATCCATCAAAATATGTGGTGCGTATAGTTAAAGACTTTACTGTGATAACACTACTTGAGAAAATGAAAGCATTTGCCGAATATTTAATAAGTATCCAATTACATCGTTTCCAGACTGGTAATATATCTAATTTTCTTTCCTAGCGTTACAGAAAGGTCTGACATTGCTAGTAGTCTTTTCATGTTATACATGAATAGAATCTAAATCGACTATTCGAATTGATCGGCATTAATTCGGTTTTGAAGAGGTGAATTGTATCTAAAGTAAGAAATACATTAGTAGGCTTCGGATTTCAGCTTATTCTAATAATAAAGACGTAGCAATATACATTTTATGGTTGTAAGAATTGTGTTGTTATTTAAGTTTCACCGATTAATGTTAATAATTTTCAGTTGATGTGAAATAAATCTAATCAGCTCAATTATGTTATAGTTATAAGTTTGATACGAAGAGTTATAAGTTTGATACGAAGCTGTAATGTTGCAAATACAATAGGAAAAAATAGAGTGACCAATGCTGCTTAATGTACATAACAGAAAAGCGGAAATTTGTTACATTTATGAAGTTAATTAATGATCCTTTGCGTAATTCGCATTAAGATAGTCACTTTCGTTGGGGTTAACCTGATTCAAACAGGGAAATTATAATTCATTACTATTGAGTTTAGAGTTTCCTATAAAGACAAGATACGCCCTTCATAAGTATAAATTGAGAACAGGTCAACGGTGATACATTTACATAACAGGCAAATAATTCCAATATATTCAAAAGTGAATGTAGAGGAGAACATAAACACTGATATTTAATAAGTCTGCAGTATTACCAGCCAACCATAAGCAGAATAACTTACTGCAACAGGAAATATTTTTAAACGTGAAAAGTTTCTCTAAATTATAATCATTTAAGATGCAGAATCTATTTTCTGCTTTTTTATTGCAATAGCATTTAACGTATGGTATCAATTGTAAAGTATTTTCAAAGAGAAATTGCAATGCAATTATTCTCAACTGCAAGTTTAGAATATGAAGTAAAACAGATTAAATATCTATATTTATGTAGAAAAAAGAAACATATTTCGAAGAATATAGAAAGATAAAACTAAACTGAAATAATTTAACATTTAACTTGTTCATATTCTACTTTGTTTTGGGATATTATTTATATGCTCGAGTAATCGTCGATCGCATGTGAAAAGTCGATTTCCTATTTTGAGGCCCCAAATCTGAAATTTTCAGTAAACCTCGTATAAGCGTCGACGCTAATAATTCACGCATAAATGTCAACATTTTAAGGCAAAGAATCATCATGTACGTAGTAATAACATTCTTACAAAATCGCCATGAATTTAAAACAAATTTATATTATTGCGAATACATGTCTGAAAATAAAGTCTTATGTTGAACTGAATGAATTATAAATAGAAATGACAAACTAATATACCATAACGCACCTGTGATGAGCGTGAGTTTAATCCCGAATATGACAATACTATGATTGGAGAGTTACCATGCGAAACACACCGAGCAAGTATAGGCCAGTGGAGAGTATTGCAATAGGCAGTGGCATACGGTAGATATATTAGCCATGGTAATTATGAGGTATAAATTCATTGCACAAAGCTGGTCTGATGAGTTTGATGGATTCGAGTTAACGAGCAAGTGTAAATATTTATAAGAACTACACGGCAATGTATTTAGAAGGACGTGTGATTTGATGCATAGAATCCGTAATATTACTGTAATTTATTGGGTTTTTTATTCGTTTAGAAATCCCGTTGAGTTTCTGCTACTGATACTGTACTTTGGTTTCTAGCTTGACTTTCAAGCCCCTCGAAGACACAAAAGACACCATAAATTTAACCTTTAAAAATGGTTTTGAAAAAGTTCGATATTTATACGAGTATATATATATATATGAAGTTGGTCACCCAGGCTGGCAACTGCTGGTTCTGGCTGCCTTCAGGTCTGAAACAGTTTTCTCTAATTTTTAGCCCCTTGGATTGTTTACCATTATTATATTTCTTTATTAGATGGATTGGCAGTATCGGTAGAGGGTCGGACGCCATGCTTTTGAGCATAGTTACGTCCATTTACGATCTGAGTTCAAATCTCGCAGAGGTTGACTTTGCCTTTCATCCTTACGGGGTCGATAAAATAAAGTACCAGTAATGCACTGGGTGATTGCTAGCCTTGTTCCTAAAGTAGAAACAATTATATTTCTTTATTAGATACATTTCGTAACACCTGATGATCTTACCGGATTCTTGCGGAGCCCGGTCATTGAAATGTGCATAGTGTTTATAATAAACGTTTACGGAATTTCACCTGTCTAGCCTCCTGTCATTTTACTCAATAATAATTAACCCCGTTTTCGCACCACCGACACTATTTATCATAAACGAAGATGGGTGAGTTGCATTATCTCCCGTGCTTTTCCTAATATAACATCACGGTTGACTATAAGGTATGACCGGTTCTATCCACCGATAAACCAATATATATATATATATATATATATATATATATATATGTGTGTGTGTGTGTGTGTGTGTGTGTGTGTGTGTGTGTGTGTGTGTGTGTGTGTGTGTGTGTGTGTGTGTGTATGTGTGTGTGTCTGTCTGTGAGAGAGAGTGTGTGTGTGAAGGCACATGCATACCAATCCTGATGTCAGTTCGATTCTCGGACCTGGTGAGATATTGTATCTTTGAGCAAGACCCTTCATTTCAAGTTGTCCTAGTTCACTCAGCTGTAGAAATGAGTTGCTGCATCACTGGTGCCAAGATTTATTGGGCTTTTATTTGCACAAGATTGGTGGCGTGGAGAGCTGGATGCATTGGTGACTGCTCTTTTTCTACAGAAAACATAGCCTGGACTTGTGTCACGAAGGAGACCTTTCTTGGTGCAAGTAACATGGTCATTCTTGACCGAAAGAGGTCTTTAACCTTATCGTTGCCCTATGCACGTTTGTACGTTGCAAAATGCTATTGAAAGGCTTAACAATATGGCAAGCACTTCAAAAGTCGTACTGTAATTTGGATTACTGAGCTACGATGTTGATAAATTCTTGAAATTATCCTCGACAGGCAATGAATCCTACCATGTTTTCTTAACATTTTGCATGACTTAATGTTGGTACTAGGTGCATTAGAATGTCTAAAACAAAGTAGCGAACGAACATAGAACATAAGCAGTAGATTTAAGAATATTGTCCACCCAATACAGCTAATTGCCTCTCTTGAAGCAACTCAGAGGTGCGCCCACTATTCTGTTTGTATCCTCAACTTACTTTACATATTCTTCCTTAACTACATCCATCGCAACATCATTATCTATGGATAAGTTAACATGCATAATATTATTATCATTGTTAACATGCATAATATTATTATCAAAGTTAACATGCATAATATTATTATCATTGTTAACTTTAGTGTAGTTGTTTGATAAATACGTTAATAGCCTAATTTTATCCATTATGGCCTTCACTTTCTCTTCTGTGCGAGAGGCTATCGGAAACAACGTAACGACCTTGTCTGGAACTTAATAATTCTGGAATACGTTCCACGAAGTACGGAGTGTTTGTTCCTCGTTTAGACATTCAAACATATGTGCGCTTCTTCCTCTGATAAAATCAGCGTTACGCACAATTTTAAAGTCGAGAATACTTATCCTAGTCACATACAGTTTAATGAAACTTCTCTATCAGTGAATTGTTTACGCATAACACATTCCCTATGTATAACATCAACTGTGTAATGTCTTAAGCGGTGCTCTACGCTATAACCCTAGAATATTATGTTTTAAATTATGTTGATATCAGCTACTATAAGGAACCTTGTGGAGCACATCCTATACAAAATCTCTATACAATCAAATGAAACAAAGTACGTACCTCAATATAAACACATTCTAAATGCAAAGTAAATTACTAAAAGTCGCCTACGCAGCATCAAACACACACACACACACACACACACACACACACACACACACACACACACACACACACACACACATATATATATATATATATATATATATATATATATATATATATATATATATTGGTAAACGGAATAGAAAATGCTGACAAATTGTTCACAGTTGAAAAATGGTTTAATTAGGAATAAAAGAGTATTAGTGATTGTTATAAAACATATATAAAGGGTTAGTATTCAGTTGTGGTTTTAAGTTTTTAAGTTTTTACCGGTTGCGCATTTCTAAATGCTTTTCAAAAATAATTTTGAGATAGAGTGTCCGTGCTGTTTGCTCTGATCTGATTAGTTTTGGGAATTCTACCTGTTTTTATGTTAAAAAAGTGGCTCCAATTTGCAAAAATTCTTGTGGTCAAAACAGTTTTGATTGGTCGGTAGAGGTCACGTGAATGTAAAAAATTGATTTTGCGCCAAGACTGTTTTTATGTTAAAAAAGTGGCTCCAGCAAAATTTCTTGTGGTCAAAACAATTTTGATTGGTCGGTAGAGGTCATGTGAATAAAAAATTGGTTTTGCGCCAAGATTGAGAAATGACCCTTTCACAACAAATATGTGTGTGTGTGTGTGTGTGTGTAGTAGTAGTAGTAAGGTGTTCGATGTTGTGATAATGGTTAGCAGCGATGTGTGTCAAATGGCTATTAAGATAAGTGTGTGTGTGTGTGTGTGTGTGTGTGTGTGTGTGTGTGTGTGTGTGTGTGTGTGTGTGTGTGTGTGTGTGTGTGTGTGTGTGTGTGTGTGTATAGCAGAGTAATTTGTGGTGGCAGGGATGGTCAGTAAGAATGTGTCTGAAAGCAACGGGGGGTATTTTAGCATGTCAAAAGATATTTTTCAGCTTTTGTCTTATACGGCGAAGTGCGTGTGTGTGTGTATATATAAGTCTCTTTGTATGTTGATGTATGCGTGTGTATGTGTGTGTGTATATATATGTGTGTGTGTGTGTGTGTGTGTGTGTGTGTGTGTGTGTGGGTGGACCAGTATTTTTTCCCCCTGGTAAAATGGTGTACATTATTCGATTTTTTCAGTAAAATCGGTTCTCTTAATAGAACATCAAAAATCTTAACAAAAAAAGGTGTGAAATGATATTCACTATATATATATATACACATACATATATTCACTATATTGCATCTGTATTATTTTTGACCGTCGGTCAGTCAATGGCAACATTGAGGACCGAGTAAGTTAGATCGCAGATAAGAAAGAATGGGAAGAATTAAATAGATTAAAAACCGACAGAACCATTGCAATTAAAGAGGCTGATGAAGGGAGTACAGAAGTCCTAATGGAGACAGAATTCTATATCAACTTAACGCTCTCCACTTTGGAAAACGAAACATACTACGAAAAGGCTGAACACTACAATCAACAGAAAATTATGAGAAACCTAAAAACTCTAATCAACCAATACAAAGAAGGACTCACTAACAAGGAATTCAGTTTCATCACATACTTCACAAGTAAATCCAGCCTTTCTACGGTATCCCTAAAGTACATAAAAGCGAATCAATAAGTAAGGCATGCAAGGAAGCCACAGACATAGTCATCAATGTCCCCTCACCCAATGATCACAAATTAAGACCTATAATAGCAGGCCCCGCTTGCAAAACGCACCGTCTTAGCAACTTCATTGATACCCTTCTCAAACCCTTCCTGAAGCACATCAAAAGCTATATAAGGGACGACCTAGATATGCTCAATCACCTCCCTAATATGCCACTTTCTGAACAAACCCTACTAGTGATGTTCGATGTAGTCAACCTACACTCCAACATCCCACACAACCTAGGAATAGAAGCTATCCAATTCTGGCTGGATAATTTCCACAATGAACTCCCACAACGCATCAAAAAAGATTTCGTGATAGAGGGACTCAAATTTATCTTGGAGAACAATTACTTCGTTTTCAATAACAAACCCTACAGGCAAAAATCTGGGACCGCTATGGGAACGAAAACAGCCCCCACTTATGCCAACCTAGTCATGAGATACCTGGAAATCACCCTCTACACTAAAGTCCTAAACAAATTTGGAAACACCCTCCACTTACACATTGAAAGGAACTGGAAGCGATATCTAGATGACTGCTTCATCCTTTGGCACGAAAACATCGAAAAACTTAAAGAATTTCACACCCTTATAAATGGGCTCAACACAAATATTAACTTCACGATGGAATACAGCCATCAACAACTCCCCTTCCTCGACATCCTCATTAAGATCCATAACAAAAAAATAGAAACAGACATATACTACAAGCCCACAGACTCCAAGCAATATCTCCCTTTCAACTCTTGCCACCCTAGACACGTTAAAATTAATATTCCCTACAACTTAGCCAAGATAATCTGTACTATAGTCTCCAATAAAAACATCTGCTACTTACGGCTAAAAGAACTAAAGGACACACTCATAGGCAGGGACTACCCTGCATCACTAATTGACAATGGAATCCAACGTGCCCTAAAACTCAGTACCCAGGACCTTAGACACCCTAAAGTAAATCAACCAAAACTAAAAGCTCTTCCATACATCTCCACACACAACCCCCTCAACAATGAGGCCTTTGACACCATCCTCCAGAACATCCCTGTATTGAAAAAGGACCATAGAATGAACCAAATTCTACGAACACACGATATCATAAAGAGCAAAAGACAATCCAAGTCAATGAAAAACATCTTAACACATGCCAAAGTACTGCCAACCACAACAACGAAACCCACAGTAAAAAAATGCGATAGACCCAACTGTGGCATTTGCATCAACCTAATAGAGGGTTCGGAATTCTATTTCAAAGATGGACAACGTTTTATAGTAAAACACAATTTCACATGTGCATCGGAAAATCTGATATATGTATTAACTTGTTCATGTTGTCGAGAACAATACATAGGCCAGACCAAAAACAGCCTCCGCCAACGCATGACTGTCCATAGATCCCAAATCAAAATACGGGAATACAGGAAAATACCACTGAGTGAACACACTGATACCTGTGCCGCCCAAAATCCTCCCAACTTCAGAATATTTCCCCTCTACAAATTTAAAGATAATGCCACCCACACCCAGCGCATCAGCAAGGAATCTTACTTCATTAACAAATACGGACCCCGTCTAAACACTTCTCCCTAAGACGAACCCACAACATACACACGTCAACATACATACCTACATCAGCACACATCTCTACCCACATATAAACACAATGACATACGTAAACACAGATGCTCTATGGTGCAACACAAAAAAATATATGTGCATATATATATGTATATATGTATATATATATATTGTTATACTTGGGGAGGGTCATATTTGCGTAATATTGCCAGAATTAATAACAGAACACACTCACTGTTTGGTTGGTTTTCGCTTCTCGCTGTCTTTTATATCTGCGATCTAACTTACTCGGTCCTCAATGTTGCCATTGACTGACCGACGGTCAAAAATAATACAGATGCAATATAGTGAATATATGTATGTGTATATATATATAGTGAATATCATTTCACACCTTTTTTTGTTAAGATTTTTCATGTTCTATTAAGAGAACCGATTTTACTGAAAAAATCGAATAATGTACACCATTTTACCAGGGGGGGGAAAATACTGGTCCACCCCCACACACACACACACACACACACACACACACACATATATATACACACACACACATACACACGCGTACATCAACATACAAAGAGACTTATATATACGCACACACACACACACACACACACACACGCACTTCTCCGTATAAGACAAAAGCTGAAAAATATCTTTTGACATGCTAAAATACCCCCCATTGCTTTCAGACACATTCTTACTGACCATCCTTGCCACCACAAATTACTCTGCTATACACACACACACACACACTCACACTTATCTTAATAGCCATTTGACACACATCGCTGCTAACCATTATCACAACATCGAACACCTTACTACTACTACTACGACACACACACACACACACACACACACACACACACACACACACACACACACACACACACACACACACACACACACACACATATTTGTTGTGAAAGAGTCATTTCTCAATCTTGGCACAAAACCAATTTTTTATTCACATGACCTCTACCGACCAATCAAAATTGTTTTGACCAGAAGAATTTTTGCTGGAGCCACTTTTTTAACATAAAAACAGTCTTGGCGTAAAATCAATTTTTTACATTCACATGACCTCTACCGACCAATCAAAATTGTTTTGACCACAAGAATTTTTGCAAATTGGAGCCACTTTTTTAACATAAAAACAGGTAGAATTCCCAAAACTAATCAGATCAGAGCAAACAGCACGGACACTCTATCTCAAAATTATTTTTGAAAAGCATTTAGAAATGCGCAACCGGTAAAACCTTAAGAACTTAAAACCACAACTGAATACTAACCCATACAATCACTAATACTCTTTTATTCCTAATTAAACCATTTTTCAACTGTGAACAATTTGTCAGCATTTTCTATTCCGTTTACCAATATATAATAACTTGTGTGTTACACCTCTATTCTTTTAACTATATATATATATATATATATATATATATATATATATATATATATATATATATATATATATATATATGTGTGTGTGTGTGTGTTGTGTGTGTGTGTGTGTGTGTGTATATATATTACAGAAAAAAGTGAATCAGTGTTGCGACGAAAGGAATTTATTGGGCATATTACAATTGTTTCTCGGGCGACAAGCTCGAGGCACGACGATATGGTGATCAAACCTGACTCTGAGATCGCGCGGCCCTCGGATACGTCTCGATTCTACGAAGCAGATTGTCTTTTAACATAGAATTCCTTCGTTTGTTGATTTAGATCCTGTTGGTGTCATTCCATGAGAGGTCAAGAATTGTACACGTCAACGGTATTTCTAGCCACTCATGTTTGCGAACCTGTCAATCAAAATTCCTTAATGTCTCAGAATTACTACTGTGGTGGCAGACGGGCTGTATCTTGAACGGCTGGCATCACTTCGACATCTTCATTGTCCCTAGGCGCCTTAGCCTACAGCGGTCAGGTGCACACCCGCAATGATGCTGTATGCGGCAGTCATTGTAAATAATGTATGGCGGGAATTTTTTTTAAAAACAAATCATAGGGATATTTAGCATAACATTTTTAGGACACATACATATTTCAAAAAGAAAAAGAAAAAGAAAAAACCTGTATTAAGAACGTTTTTAAATGAAAGCTTTCAACAGCGTTTCAAACAGAAAGGCTATATCAAAGCTGTTTTCAACAAATACACCGAATTCTCCACTGACATACTGGACTCAGGGAAACGCGCATAGCCAAGACGCCGCACATATATAGACAGATGAGAAAGAAAAATCCATAGATAGTAATCGGTACCCCCGTGCAGTCATGCTCAGACAAATACATCGACCCAGATATGCGCACACCCGTGCTCATGCATGTCTGTATTGATACACATACATACATGCACCCGCGTGCTCCCACACCGGAGGCATATACTGTGTGCACCATCTGTGCAGCTGCGCGTGTGAGGACGGATGAGGGGGTACTCATCAAGTATATACCACCAGTTTGGGAGCACGCGGGTGCATGTGTGTAAGTGTGTCCATACAGACATGCATGAGCAAGTGTGTGGGCATATCTGGGTCGATGTATTTGTCTGTGCATATCTGCGTGGGGTTATGGATGACTATCTATGGATTTTTCTTTTCTCATCTGTCTATATATGTGCGGCGTCTTGGATATGCGCGCTTCCCTGAGTCCAGTGTGTGACTGTAGAATTGGGTGTATTTGTTGAAAATAACTTTGATATAGCCTTTCTGTATATATATAAATATATATATATATATATGTATATATATATATATATAATCGTATGCTTATTTACTATACGTCTACATTATTATAGAAACAAGTTCATGAGTCAGCGATTTAACTTTATTAAAACGTAACCGAAATGTGAGGATAGATATCTATAAATATAACATAAAACCATGGTTAGTAATTATATTTATGTACATGTTTGATAACATCAAACGTTTGATAAATCCTGAAGCATTAATTACGATTTCCATTTGATTATATATGAACTTTGCTTCCTGCTACATATAAAATACACAAAATATGATTGACACTATCTGGCTAAGGTGTATTTTGTACAATTTAATCAAACATTTCCAACACTGTCACATCTTTTTGGCATACTTCCAATCTCATACCCATAACCATTTTTAAATATGAAAAATATATTAATCTCATTCACACTTCTCAATTTCTCTCTTTCACACTTTTCCTCTCTTCCTATATTTCTACCTATCTATCTATATCAATGTACACGCCTAGCTCAGGAAGAATATACAAGACGTCACGACATCATAGCAAGGATGCTCCATCTGGCATTTTGTGGGAAATATGCACTTTCTGTGCAGAAAAGTGGTATGAACATAACACTGAGGGCGTTATCGATAGTGAACATACAACGATACTGTGTAACTTTGCGGTACAATGTGACCATGCGTTTTGGGCATAGGAGATTGTATATTGTATTACTTGAGAAGAAAAGCAAACAGTGCTGCATCTTAGATATATAGTATCGAGCTGATAAAATGTATGCGATAAAGAAGAAAAACAACTGATCGATATGATAGTTTAGATTGGGAGATTAAGTGGTCATTGAAAATGTTAGTGGGAATAGCAATAATAGTTGTAGTCTTGGGAACAGTGAGTAAAGTTCTTGAGAAGTACATTAAACAAATAGGGATTGCAATACAGATAGAACACTTATAAAAAAAACAGCATTGCTTGGAACAGGTCCAATGCTCAGGAATCTAGTCTAAATATAAGGGTTGTTATCTCAGTTCACTGGTAGTGAAGAGATAACACTGTAATACATCTCAAGCCTTAGAAACTGAGTGAGGTAACACAAATAAGAAACAGCTGAGCAAATATAGACAATCAAACACCCCAAACGACCCCGATATTTATCCGTCATACTTATATGTATATACATAATATATATAGTTATTTATGTAGTTGTTTGTGTGTGTGTGTATCTTAACGGCAGTGTAGCGAAGAGTTGTGTTACTAATAATTGTTTCTACTTTTGGCACAAGGCCAGCAATAAACCAGTACATTACTGGTACTTTATTTTATCTACCCCGTAAGGATGACATGCAAAGTTAACCTTGGCGGGTTGTGTTACTAATAATTGTTTCTATTTTGAGCACAAGGCCAGCAATTATCCAGTGCATTACTGGTACTTTATTTTATCGACCCCGTAAGGATGAAAGACAAAGTAAACCGCGGCGGGATTTGAACTCAGACCGTTGTGTTACTAATAATGATACTTAATAATAATGGCTTCTTATATGGGCACAAGGCCATCAATTTTTGGGGGAGGGGAAAGTCGATAAAATCGACCCCAGTGCGTGACTGGTACTTTATTTGATCGACCCCGTATGGATGAAAGGCAAAGTTAACCTCGGCGGGATTTGAACTCAGATCATAAAGGACAGTAACTCTATGCTGGAAAGCATGGCGTCCGACTCTCTACCGATACGGCCAATCAATCGCCCTAATGATACTTAGTAATAATAATATATGACAAGAAGTAGCATTTTGACATACTTAGGAGAATATTGTGATACGTAGAGGAAAAGTATAAGAAAATGATGTTACGTTTGGAAGGTTAAAACTAAATTGAAACGCAGGCCCAAAACAAATTCTATGAATGGAGTTCGGGATTGTTAGAGTCACCTAAATTATTTCGCTACATGTATCAGTGGAGAAGGTATTGAGAGGAATAAAATGAAGTAAATGAAAATGAAGCATCATAAGGAAACGCTAGGATGGAAAGGGAGGTTGGAGGAGTGACTAAGTGAGACTGAAATAGCAAAATGCAGATAGAGACTAAAGGGGTGGCTACACCTCCAAATTTATAGCCGGGTTGGGGAAGAGAGATAGAAATCAATCTCCATAAAGAAGAAGAAGAAGAAGAAGAAGAAGAAGAAGAAGAAGTTTGAGTGGGAGAAGTGTACATGATTGAGACAGTTATTGTGCGTAATATAAAAACGAATTGAGAGCCAAATGAAAACGCATTGCTTTGAGAGTAGAATGTAATTTGTAAAAAGAAATGGTTAAACGAGAGGTTTCTAATAGTAAAAAAGTTATCCTACAAAATGAAATATACTAACATGACTATAAATTAGGATAAAATATATATAATAAATATAACATTCAAAGAAACAAGAAGAAATGCTAAAATATGTATGGACGTAACCAATGATTACTTTCAACGAATTAAATTGAATTTGCCTTTTTATTTATTTACATTTTTTTGTTTCCTCCTCGTAACTCTAAGATGTTCCAAAAGCCTAATAAATAAAAGACAATAACACTCTACCAAATGCCTACCGTACAATCAGTCGCAATACAACCTCTTCTAGCTCTGGCAAGTCATCATTATGGCCAGCAAGATATTAATCAGTGCACAAAAGAAACTAACACATTGTTCACCAATCAGAATAAAAATGAATGGAACAACGCACTATTCAATATGTATTGAATTTTCGCCAACAAACGTTTTTTTTAGTGGCATATCATATATACACACAGTCGCACAAATATAGTTGCACATACAAATACACAGAAGCTCGCATATGCACAAAAGGTATAAACTTAGTGTAAGCACGCCAATGTATGCTTCTGTGTTCGTTTTGAATTGGAGACTCTTTCTATGTATTAGGCTTCAATTAATTTGATTTTATCTAGGGATACGTTACATTTTAGGGTTGTATGATACATAAACATTCCTTCTACACATTTCTATGTGTGTACGTGTGCGTTTACAAACGGACATACTCAGAAAAACACAAAATAATTCAGACATACACACACCCATATATCTACACACACACACGTAACCCCCGACCACCACCATATATATATATATATATATGCGTGTGCATATATATATATTTCGGGGAAATAGCACAAACTCAATTTGTCTTTTTCAACACACACACACATATATATATATATATATATATATATAGTATAAAAGAGAAAACACAGGTAAGCATTAAGAGAAGGATTTTATCCAGGTATTTACGACCGTTTCATTGGTAAGTACAACCTTATATTGCTATACTGCAAATAGCAGCCACTCAATTATAATTGTTGTTCACGTCCAAATTTTCAAAATAGTGAGTAAGTTACTCTTAAAATAGTTCTTAATATATAGAGAAAAACATTTTTTTTGAATCGTATTTACTAGTATAGAGAGAGAGGGAGAGGAATTAGAAGGTGAGGGGAAAAACGGAATAGTAATGAGAGAAAGGAAGGGGGAGAAGTGTTAGGAAGTAGAGTGACAAACTGAGATGGAGGGGGGGGGGGGTAGAGGTGGTAGGATCCTTGAACAGTTTTGATATGTAGACATCATGTCGTGGAATGTAGTGAGTTAAAGAGAATTAAATTGATCATAGTGTGAGGGATGGATAGAGAGAGAGAAAGAGAGAGAGAGAGGGGTAGAGATAAAGAGATAAAATATATATATAACAAAATAAAGATAAGATAATAATGACAAAAATAAAAGCAAAGAAGGAGAGAGAAAGAAGAAAAGAAAAGATAGCCAAAAAGGCGAGGGAAGGAAGGAAGAAAACGAATAGAAGAGGAATGAAGGAGAAGGGAGGGATATCGGTATTGGTGTTTGTGGGTAATTAAAAGGGTTTAGATACAATAAGAGGGTATAAAGTCTAAGTATATGCAGTTTGTCAGTTGGTAGTAAGAGGTTAAGGGTTCGATTTGCACTTGTAGTACGAAGAATTTTCTTTGAGTCTATGGTTACAATAAATTGATCTTTCGATTTTATTGTTGAGTAACTTATTCTTCGAACTCCAAATGTGGAACAGTTCAAGGTCACATAATCGACAGTTTCTCATACCACTCCGATATGTGGGCGCGTTCGATAATTTTTTCCATTCAGGGTGTATTGATGGTTACTTTCCATCAGTTGCCAGGTCTTGATTGCAAGGGTAGTTACATAACGATGCTGGGAATGTTACAAAACGTAACACACTTGTACAGGCATCGCAGCCCACCAATAATGCCAAAGTTGCCTATGACAAGAATTGTAACTGCCACCTACCTGAAACCTGTCCATTACATAATGAATGTATGCAGTCTAACCTCGTTTACCAATACACAGTGGAATCAGACAACCAGAAATGGCATTACATCGGAGCGACTGGGAATATATTTAAAGCCCGTTGGTATACACATCGTTACGCAATGAAACATTCCCAGTATCGTTATGTAACTACCCTTGCAAACAAGACCTGGCAACTGAGGGAAAGTAACCATCAATACACCCTGAAGTGGAAAACATTATCGAACGCGCCCCCATATCGGAGTGGTATGAGAGGGCTGTCGATTATGTGACCTTGAGCTGTTCCACATTTTGAGTTCGAAGAATAAGTTACTCAACAATAAAATCGAAAGATCAATTTATTGTAACCATAGACTCGAAGAAAAGTGTTCGCACTACAAGTGCAAATCGAACCCTTCACCTCTTACTACCAACTGACAAACTGCATATACTTAGACTTTATACCCTCTTATTGCATAAACCCTTTTAATACCAACAAAAACCAATACCTATATCCCTCCCTCCACCTTCATTCCTCTTCTATTTCTTCGTTTTCTTCCTTCCTCGCTCCCCTTTTTGACTATCTTTTCTTTTCTTCTTTCTCCCCACTTCTTTGCTTTTATTTTTGTCATTATCTTTATCTTTATTTTATATATATATATATATATCTTTATATCTCCCCCCTCACTCTCTCTATCCATCCCTCCCACTATGATCAATTTAATTCTCTTTAACTCACTACATTCCACGACATGAAGTCTACATATCAAAACTGATCAAGGAATCCTTCCACCTCTACCCCTCCCTCCATCTCAGTTTGTCACTCTACTTCCTAACTCTTCTACCACTTCCTCTCTCTCTATACTATTCCGTCCCCCTCCCCACCTTCTAATTCCTCTTCCTCTCTATATATATACTAGTAAATACAATTCGAAAAAAATATTTTTTTCTATATATTAAGAACTATTTTAAGAGTAACTTACTCACTGTTTTGAAAATTTGGATGTGAACAACAATTATAATTGAGTGCTATTTGCAGTATAGCAATATAAGGTTGCACTTACCAATCAAACGGTCGTAAATACCTGGATAAAATCCTTCTCTTAATGCTTACCTGTGTTTTCTCTTTTAGACTTTATACTCCAAGATTGAACGGAATTCTTACAAACTTGTGGAGTTACCCCTAACCGTACGTTGAAACCATACATTAAAACTGGCTTTCTTAACCACGAACTGGATCACACTAAGCAATTTTCTACTTCCCTAACTATATATATATATATATATATATATATATATATATATAATCATACGAGGTTCAATAACCCGTATCGACCGCTGGCAACATTTGCCTCCGTTTGTGAGGGTATTTATCTAAATTTATAACCTATTCTGTAGCATCTGACTATATATATCGTTACTCTCTCCGTCTGAGCTTTCTAAATCTACTATAAACGTACTCTCAGCGCTACTTAACTTCGAAAGTTCGAGCTTGGCATACTAGTTTACATTTTCAAAATAGCTTTTTTATTGAGCTTCTTAATTTAGACGTTCGTTTGTTGTCAGATTTACCTCATCTAATTAGTTATAGTACACTGCTGCTTTCTGAGAGATACGACGTTCGATCCCTGAACGATGGCTGGCAACGTTAATTATCCGTCTCTAAGTGGTATTTACGCTATTTAAAAAAAAAGAAATTATCGTATCTGGCTGTACGTACAGTTATTATCTACAACTGAGCATACTACATAATATATAAACTATCCACACAGACGCGCGCGTGCTCACACACGCACACGCACACACACACACACACACACACACACACACACACACACACGAAATAGCATTAACACAAACTACCCTGAACGTATATTTATATCCACAACACACAAACAACACTCACATATTGATTATTTTCAATTCATTCTTTCGCTATGCGTTCATTTAGATACATATCAATTTCAAAGCTTATATCCCAAACATAACTATTTCCTCTGATGAACGGGCCTGACGTTTCTGTAAGGATCGTCTAGTTTCTTGAAACCTTTTGTAAAGGAATAATTATATTCTGTTGTTTATTATGTATTTAAATATGCCTGTACTATAGATAGAGCACTCTTCTTTACCTTTTCTACGGAAATACTTAACAAAAACACACACACACACACACACACACACACACACACACACACACACACATATACACATATATATATATATATATTCGTGCGTGTATCTGTCTTTATGACGTGATTCAATTATATAAGCAGCTGCACTTTGACAGTTATTACAATTTACATATGTATTGTAATGAAAGTTTGAGATCAAAAGCAGCGTCCTATCAGCTCAGTGTTAATTTTTGGTACAGTGAAAAGACGAGACGGAAAGAGATTATGAGTTCAATTCCATCCAATTTATCGTTGATAAGGCCTGAGCATTTCCACGTGTGTGTTTAACAACATAAATCGTTGTTTCCGACCATCTATTTGAAGCCTTCTCGATGAAACATGCGCTCCTCCTATCCACCAAAGTGGAAATCGTGGTTTGTTCCCAAGCCACGATCCACTACTCGTGCCCTATCATACGACGTCGCTCCTTCGCGTAAACGTGTGTGCGTTGTAGCTCTAACAACGCATCATTCATTCTTCACGTTGAAGGTGTGGTCGAGGTTCAATATCGCCACAAGCACGTCAGTTGTGCTTTATTTCCTAAAGGTATCTTCTAGTTTTCTAACTAGCTCTCCCTTTTGATAACTGCTCCTTCACTGAACCTCAGAATATAATACATCATCTGTTGTAGACGGATGCCCTGCGTATATGATATTTGTCCGCATCATGAGATGCATGCCATTCAGAAACAACATAGCATCCATATTCAGGCGAGTTCTGGAAGGCGTACACGGCTTAACTGCTGACAATATGCGCGAAGTCACATGCCTCAGAAATTATGGCCTCCCTGGTGGCCACTGGATGTCTGTTCAGTGATCAGAGAACTTTACGCCCGTGACTATGCTTCCAAGATGATTCCCGGCCGTTTGCATTTATACTGTCCTGAATTAGACCATGAAGACAATGAAAGTGAGAATGACCATGTACCTTCTTTGTGTGTATAAAAGATGGATATTCCACCTATCCGGCTAATTGTAAGTATTTCCACACAAATTTCACTATATATTCATTTGGTGTGCGATCTTCGGAAGTCTCCAATTGCATTGGGAAATTCCACTTTAAGTTTCTGCCTGTGTGTTGCGAAATTTGTATGATTTTTTTTTTGTATAGTTATTGACTCTGTGATGTTATAAATTTTTCTAATGTGTGCTTGTGGTATATGTGATACATTAATTTTTTGTTTACTTTTATGGCTTTGAAATTTGTCTGTGTTTGCTGTTCTTGTTGGGGAAGTTGGTTGTGTTGTATTTGACTTGGTGGTTTCCCTGGTGTCTATGTCGGTGGGAATGGTAATAGTGATGTGATTGATGTTGGTGTTATTTTTGTTGATACTATGGCTTTTAGTCTGTTCTGTCTATAATTTTGTCGAAGTCAGATGTTTTTTTTCTCTTTGATTTTTGCCATTACGTGTGTGAGGGTTTGCTCCACTTTCTCATCTCCACAATTCATAGCAGACTGTGCCAAGTAGGGAAGAGGCATGATCTACACGTGCATTGTTTTTGTTGTTACTACAGTTGTCGCTAGTTTTGATATTTGTTCTGGCGTCTTTGCTGTTGTTTGTTTTGCTGCTGTGGATTTTGGAGTTAAAACTGCTGCTGGTGATTATTTTGCTAATACTGGTGTTGATTTTGCTGATCTTGTTTCATATTCCATGGTCGCTGAAGCTTTCGTTGTCAATGAGATTTTGTGTTAGAACGAGGGACTGATTTCCCTCCCCCATGTTCTGTTGCAGGCAGAAAAACCACCAGGTCAATCTCTATGAGAGCTACGTGAATCTTTGGCTGTCTGTCTCACACGATCATGGGAATGCAAGTTCGATGCGAGGTCTATTATATCAGGGATTAGCTCGATGTACTTTTTTTCTATATTGTTGAGTACACCCGTCAGAATTACGCACCTGTTTTTTTCTTCTGATTCTAAAGCGTTTTGTCATCGTCGTTTTGTATTTGACATCACC
This sequence comes from Eledone cirrhosa, assembly GCA_964016885.1. NCBI lineage: Eukaryota > Metazoa > Mollusca > Cephalopoda > Octopoda > Eledonidae > Eledone > Eledone cirrhosa. Next base: position 372,981,524 of record OZ024740.1, read on the forward strand.
AAGGACGTCAAACATAACACGCTCTATGGCAAATCGTTTTCCTCTGGTGATACGAGCTCTATGTCCTCCCACACATCCCATGGATTTTGGGATATTGGCCATGCTAGTTCACTCCAACTGGCGTGACGGTTGTATGGTATATCACCGTACAAATACTTGTTTTCCATCACAGCGGATTGTGTTATAAGGCTTATTTGTCACAATTCGTTTCCACTACCTTTACCTCTCTTACTTACTCTTATTTGAGAACTATTTTCCCTCTACTTTTTGTCGTTCCCGTGAAGGTAGCGGCTGGCTGAGACGAAATACTTCTTGTGTTGCTCACTGTGAATTCAGCTTACTTTGAAACTCTGTCGTTGTTTGATGGTTGATTGGTTAGCTGGCTTGCTGGCTGGCTAATTTATTGAATGCCTGACACGCTGGCTGGGTGATTGGATTTTGTGTTTCGTCTATGCTAGTGTTGTTACTGATGTTGGTAGTGACATCGGCTTTTTATAATGTCAGTATTGACAGGGTGATGTTAATATTGGTCACATTTTGACTTCAGCTAATGTCTGACACATTTTCGATAAAATTGTAGTTGCAAATTGTAGTTGCTCCATTTTATGGATGTGGGTGGGGTTTCGCCTATACTACATTGACATCGTTTTGGGAGCAAATATATAATGTTCGGGTCAAATCCCCAAATATTATGAATTCGGCTTTATTTATAACAAAATATAGGACCCTATGTATCATTGTAACCAGATCAAGAATAAAACAATTTAAAAACTATGGAGAAATCTTATTGCGATCCTAGTTGTTTTTCCCTTAAATTAGAGTTCGAATTACGATGGAAAGTTCTACAATTGTACCAGAGTGGGGAGAATACACCGGTAATAAACTACAGTTGGTATACAATTTGATGCAGCTTGTGTTCGTGAAGAGAAATGTAATTTGTAGAGGAATAAATGTAATGTAGTTTTCGAAATTGTTTCTCTAATAAATGTATATAAAACAACTAATAGGAATCCGCCGTTTCAACAGAGGAATTTAATACATTTATTGACAATAAATGTTTGATGGCGTTTGGTTTGAATATGTGAATATACAATCAAGCATCTTCAAATTAATAGAATATACGCGATAGATGTTTAGTTGGTGAGTACAACTTCTATATAACATGGATATGGTGTATGAAAATAAATTGTATTCAAATTACACTGCATTTAAATGAGAATTCATTGTAATCTCGTTAAAAATTTCGTTTTCCCTATATTGATGAAAGGCTGATCCTATTGAAATAAAATAATAAGAATTAAAAGGAAAATATTCAGTAGATTATTTGTTTATTTTTTTCGCCTCAACGTTCGCAAAATTACTAATGTTTAAACTTCTAAATTGCATATTTTCTATGTAGTCACAAACGAGTATACGCAGACTATTGACTATGTCACTGTGTGTCTTACTATTCATTATATATATGATAAGGATTATGCTTCTGTAGCATATTCCTGACTCATCATAACATACCCTTCACTATAATGTTTAATCTTATTTAAGGATATTATGTGTACAAGTATGCACAAATAGCTCACAAATTTCAAATGCTTGTAATATTCAAATTTTAAGTAGATATCTTGGTTCAATAAAACATCAGTTTCAGAAATATTTGTGCGTAATATCGAGTCATTAGAAATTGGGTTTTGAAGTTCCCATTATGCAAACTTGTAAAGTGCCTTATCACACAAACATATCCAAATGAATTTTAAAATATCATTAATTATGATACACTGGTCGTTTGAAGTCATAATTGTGTGGTTCAGTCCCCGGCTAGAGTGGCACTATTCAGCTGATTAAGTCACTCTCGGCAGCAGAAGCAGCAGCATGAGAATGGTCTGCATGTACAAGGACAGGCGTCCATTCAAGTAGTACGTGCAATTGTTTAACGCTTCATAGAACCCTAAGACAGGCATCAAATATTCGATGGACTGAAGGGAAAATAATGAACGGGGGAAAGGGGAGATTTAAATTAAGAATTATTTGGCTTTTATTGATTCTATTACATTTGTATATGTGTGGAATTGAATAAACTAACAAAATTCCGAGTGCGAATTATCACTCAGAACCAAACAAAACTCTATAACTATTCAAGACAGGAAGAATATATATGTACTATCTTCAACGTAAAAGCAGCTTATATAGTATAGATATGTAAATATATGAACAATTTTAGTTTAGTCGATGTTAGGAATATAATTGTTTCTACGTTTGGCACAAGGCCAGCAATTACCCAGTACATTATTGGTACTTTATTTTATCGACCCCGTAAGGATGAAAAGCAAAGTTAACCTCGGCGGGATTTGAACTCAGAATGGCAAGGGCCGTAACTCTATGCGTCAAAGCATGGCGTCCGACCCTCTACCGATACTGCCAATCCACCGCCATTAGAGTTTTTACTTTTGGCACAAGGCCAGTGATTACTCCAGTGCACCACTGGTACTTTATTTTATCGACCTCGTAAGGATGAAAGGCAAAGTTAACCTCAGCGGATTTGAACTCAGAACGCAAAGGGACATAACTATGCTGTAAAATATGGTGTCTGACGCTCTACCGATACTGCCAGGAATATAATACTGAATAAACAGATTTGGACATGACATTGGGCTGTGTATCAATTTCTCCTTTTTTATTTGACGGCTTCATATAAGATAGGGAGGGGAAAATGTGTATAATTAATCGAGTATGCAAGCGAAGATGCATATAAATCTGTACACACACACACACATATATACACACACACGCACACACACAGCTACACACACACATATATATATATATAGATAGATACAGGATACGTGAACGTACATATAGTTCGTGTTAGGCACTGTTTCCTTTTTAACAAAACTACGTGTATGGATTACCTGAAAATTTCAGTGTGTTGGAATACCGCCATAATCTTAGGTTCATTTACTTGGTTGTTGGTGTTGTGACAAATACATCTATTCATTCAGGATAAAGACACGCAATGGAATCAATGACAAATGTCAATAGTTAGAGTGTATTTCAATGTTACAGCTACTCTTATTTTCATGGGTGATAGGTATTAGAGCAATTATTGCTAATTTTCTTTTTGAGGGAGCCAATAGATGTTTAACTATGTGTTACTTAGAGATACCTCGGAACACCTCAAGGTGTAAAATGGTTATGTACAAATATGTATGAGATGGATCGGTTTTTACGTTCTTCTGCTATACATTGTTTCCGTTTACATTTTCCTCGACAACTGAATTTGCAAAGGGACCGAAACACACTTTAGTTCACTTCATTTCTTCGCAGACAGGATGTGTCGTTGCTTTTAAGAAATGATTTATCCAGTGCACCTTAGATCCGAAATATTTCACATATTTCTCTAAATAATTCATAACCTCTTACGTATGTGTAAATATGGATGTAGGAGTGTTTGAGGAATCTACCCCCACAACACTTTCAGAAATAGAACAGCAACAACAACAAGAAAAAGAATAATAAGAAGAAGAAGACAACTTGGTCAGAGAAACTCAGTGCTTACATTGGTAAGCCACAGTGTAAACACACCAGATTGTTCACGTTACGCACTTTGCCTAGTCTCAAGTTTATAATTTGCTTTATTCATGTGCACATTATCTGGTTAAAATCATATCTATAACAGTTTGATATTGAATCATATAATAGTGCTCAAGTATTTACAACTTACATGACTATAGAATATAATCTAATAAAGTTAAATAAAATGAACTACATAAATGATTATCTTTTTCACGGCGATTGTGCTCTCGTGTGCCGTATTAGTTAACAGAATTGTTTAACAATACTTCCAGTGATAGTAATGTAAGCTACGGATCATTCTGACATAATTTCCTGTTTCGTTTTTGATAATTTCAAGTGCCCTTATAAAAACTGGTATTTTATCGAACTTGAGATGCCAATTTCAATCTGCAAGACTATATTTTCTGAGCGTGTCAATTCTATTTATTTTTTTATTAATATATAATAAGTATAAATTATCTGTGATTCTCTAATGTGCCAACAGTCTTTTCGCCTTCCACATATTTGAGATATTTTATTTCAGCTAGTCTTTTCCTTTTTACATTCTAAGCGAGTATCAGATGTATAAGGTCTGTCTATAAACTGACACGTGTTCGGATACAATTATGTATGTTCCTTGCTATTTCCGTAGGTCACAACACGTATATTTTTATTATCTGTACCAATGTTTGAAAATAATCCCCCGTCTGCAGTTTGGAAAGTATGTATCCCGCACATATTCGGCCCTTACGAAATCATATGTATTTAAAATATAAATACGTCCTAGAGTTTAGAAAACCATGGAAGCAAAAGCATAGCTCCTCCACTACATGTAAAATCAGTCACACTTGCTCAATCGAGGAGAACAAAAGCCGAAACGCATTTTCCATCGATAATTGTAATTGTGAATACCTTCCTGTAACTCAAACAAATGTAAAAGGAAAGAGCAACACAATTGTATTTCGAGCGTAGCATGCAGCAAGAACAATGTGTAATAAATTGTAGTAAAAACAAAAGCAACATCACCTAATGCAAATATAAAATCTGAGGCGAATATACCACCCCCATAGCCACCAGCAGAGCAACCATAGACAGTAACGCATATATCTACCACCGTCGGCTAAACTAGGACTACCGCTACAATTAGAACTACCGCTACCGTTCGCACCACTACAGCAATGACAACAAAAATGCCTTCTCACACTTTGCCCATCGTTTCTAAAGCAGCTTGAGTGAAAGGCACAATTCACACCTACAACGAAGCTCATACTACCAGCATGAACAACAGCATTAGCACCAACATCAGAAGTCGCCGCAAACGTCAATAGCTGGAACATTAGAGGTAATTAGTGTTTCATCATCATCTCCTCACTGGGAGCACTATACCCACTCCAACATATCCGAATAAAATGTTCAACTCACAAATCCTACTCCTCGGGAGAAGAGTCCAGCAGAGAAAAAAGAAGCATTGATCTCGTAAAAATGCTAAAAATAATACGAAAAACTTAGACGAAGCTACAATGTCCCGCAACCCAATGACCCACAAACAACAAGCATCAAAACAACACCAAGAACACCCCCCCCCCCCAAAAAAAAAACCATACAGCCAAATACATTAATGAAGGTAGAAATCACAGTGATATTAATGAAGGCAATCACAATTACAACTAAACCAGTATCTAAGAGGAAAATAACTACTTGGATACAACAGAAAATTAAACCAAATAATAATAGATAAATAATTACAACCACCATGTCAAATGTAATGAAGACATTCATAACATTGCACTATAGAGGAGGGGTTCGAGGTAATTTTATTATTTCTTACCCGATAAAATAATGAATTATGTATCGGAGTTGCATAAGCTACAATGAAGCCCCTTGAATGCACTAGAACAATTATTGTTATGCAAATATTCAAGTCGTATATATCATAGTAAATAGCTAAAATGTCTAAAATAATTATGTCTGCAGAAATATGCAAGTAAAATTAATAGTCGGCAGGGTGTTGAAGAAATAAACAGTGTGTATATAGGTCAGTATATATTTACGTAATAAAAACTAGATGTTATATTTCTTCATATGATTGTTTAGATGATATTCAATTACTATCATATCATTAAACAGGATTATGTCATTCCCCACCTCACTCAACATTTGGAGTTATGGAACTGCATATATTCTAACATTAGCTGTGTTTGATAGTTCTCCTATGTCTCTTCCATTTAGTAGAAACATTGAGAAACGTGCGGCGGATTTTCCGTAATATATTACTTTACAGGAAACTTGCAAGCAGTTGATGATGCAGGCAAACTAATGTACGTAGATGATACTGTCATTGTCTTTATATATGGCTGCCAGATAATCATGTTATATGGCTGTAGTTTCATATTCCTCCTATAAACATTTGCAAAGTTTGACCTTAACCACTTCTATTCTTATCCTAATCACAAATATTATTCCTATGAGAGTCTCGCATTCCCTACTTCTAACGCATATGTTGTATTAAAAAATGGTGAAATATTTGCACTGGAATGTCCTTCTTCAGTTTCTTAGATCAAAACTTAACAACGACAACAAATAAAATAATGACATAGCGTTACATGTAGTGCTTAGGAGGAGATGTAAATATAAAATTCGATAGGATATAAGAAATAACAAACATAATTTGAATGATGTGTTTTCTTGTAGATTTAAGTTGTGGAAATAGTAGGACACGGGGCCATATATAATGATATAATGATATATTCCAAGCAAAGGGACAATAATTCGGATACCAGAAAACTATCATAAGGCATCATTCTGATTGTCAAGCATGTAGAAGATGTTGGTGTTTATTTACTTTCGGGTCCCAAATAATGTGCGTTGGTACAAGCGGGTGGGGGTTGAACATCGTTAATATTTCTAGGTTGTCTCCTTTGGTGTTTTTTTAACAAATAGAATTAATCATATTGTTTAAATATGGAAAACCCCAGCCCATCCTATTTAAACGTGAGTGGTTTCTAGTAGTGTTCTTTTTTTTGTCATGTATAATGTTTTTTAACGGATAAAGAAAATATTTTGTCGGAGGCATGTTGCCACTTGAAATGAAAATTCGCCTGAGAGAGGTTAGCAAAATTTAATAAGCGATGTGTTGGAATAATAGTGCGAGGGCAGTGTTTTGAAAAGAATCTGCAAAATTAATATGTTTGAGGGGAGGTGGCGGTGACGAATATACTTGACCCAAGAGTACATATCAGCTGAGATTCGTTGTTTGTATATGAGGAAGTATTAAAAATATGAAATATACTATATACCGTACTCGATTAAAAAAAACACACACACAAACCACACATAAATACATACATATTTGTATGTTTCTCTCTCTCTCAACGCTGTTCGTACTGCACTGTTTTTAATTGTTTTTGTTTTTTGTTTTTTTACTTATATATATATATATATATATATATATATATATATATATATACATATATAAATGAAAAGTATAGAAATTATTGTAGCAAGAAGCCAACAGTATTCCATATATATATATATATATATATATATATATATGAGTGTGTGTGTATGTATGGCTGAGCATTCCTTAGGTATGTGTACCTTTAACGCAATTTTCAATGGGGTTCATCCTGATAATACATGTGACAAGGCTGGCTCTTTCAATTATACTACTTTCCCACTTTTACTCACAATATACGACTGCCCAGAGATCTCCATAAACACTTGCCCAGGCTCCGTTCATATACTGAAGAAAGCGCGCGCGCACACACATTAACACTTACATACAAACACACACGTGTACATATCCACACATACTGGCACAGATACACGTACATGCGCACACACAAGCATACAGTCATAAATTTATGAATGTGTAAATATTTATAATGGTTCAGCCAAAAATGATTGAGATAGGAGGTGTGAATTTAATTTAATGTTGTATTTACAATTTGTGTGCACTTAAAATGTAATGATAACACAGCTCTTAGCTCACTCTTAATGGTTATAAATGCAGTGGATATAGAATTTTAGTTCATTTCTCCTCTATACCTATGGTTTTTAAATTCAATTCAGCGGGATATTTCCCAAATAAATGTGATATGACATTTTAGCGTGGATAGACGCCCTAGTGAGATCACAAATTCATAAATTATAATTTCGAATAATTGCTGTAGGCATCATCTCAATTGTAAATTTACTTGCCAATTCATCTACTTATATACTAGGAATAAAATCCTTTATATGTTTACTGTGCTTGAATATATCAACAATTTTTAATTGAATCAGGAAATAGGAATTTTCGCTATAGGGGACTAGAGCTCAATTTTCAGGCAATCTAAAATGAGAGTGATCATTTAGTTACTTCAGTATTATATGCATTTGGTTTGCTGAACCTTGTTACAGTACTGCATCTACAGACTCAGTTTATCTCGAATATACGATGTTGCTACATATTGAACATTTTGAACGCATATTTAGAAAAATAAATATATACATTTTCTGAGTGTTGCCGTTGTTACTCGATATAACGTTTATTTTGATGTATACGTAATTCTAATAAGATCTCAAATTGTGTCAACTGTAATTAATACAATATAAGATAATTTTGAAGCGGACAATACCTAGAAAAACGGCATATATATTATTTTATCATTACCCTTCTTTTCACCTGTTCACAACATACTTAAAGGTTCAACAACGAGATATAAAAACAAATTCAAACAATGTAAATCTCCAAAAGTGGGGACTTCCGAGGGTCACACGAGGAGAAAGCCCACAAAAAGCAACGGTCTACCTGACCACCAGCAACAAGTAATCTCTGCCTGTCTACAGCCGCATACTTAAAGCAGGACAATTCACTCGGGCCATTCTCGCCTCTCTCACACATCTTTAACCAAAATGTTTGGAAGGCAGCATTTCCATTTTTCCGCAGATTTTTTTTCTTTAAATGAAACCTGAAACAATTCATCAGGGTTTCACTGAAGGGTAATGTACTTGTCTTCAGCCCTTTTAGACGTGTCTACAAAACGATCTCTTTCATCATGATTACCAGACAGAAAAAGATTGCCGGCCATTCCCAGATAAAGGAAGGCAACTGGGCAATCTTCACATGGACTCAGCTTACAGCCAGATCTACCCTATACGTGACAGAAGGTGTTCGACATAAACCCACAAGCCAGCAATGCTCGTACACTGGACGAGTGTGTTGCAGACGGTTTCGTCGTCCTGCACGTATCGGGACAGGCCCAGCTTACGGCACTTCCATGCATGTAGTGTTTATCTCGAGCTGGCAATGCTCCCGTGTAGCACTGCCAGGCCAGGGATCTGTGGAAGATATCAATGTACCCTGGTCAAAAGGATCGTCACTCTTGCCTTCCTCATCCCCTCTATAGAACGCTAAGTTGCAGTTTACACTGATCGTACTGCTCGATAAATTAGAAGAAATACTAACAATGTTTCAAAAGGTATATATTTCCGAAGAAAGGAGGGAAATAGATGTATTATTAGTATAGAAGATTATGTAGACATGGAGGTAGCAAGTGTATGAGAACACAAAGAAGCATTAATTAAAGAATTAAAAGGAGAAGAAATGATCGAACGTAAAGTAAATGATGTCATACTTGCTACTAGAATGAAGAGGCACAAAAAAAAAAAATAAAAAATACCAAAAGAAAAAGACCAAAAAAAATCGCGAAAACTTCTATGTGAACATTGAAGTGGTCGGATGAAAGAAATGTTAGGACTGGAACATGAAATGCTATATGAAGAATGTGAGAGAAGGAATGTTAGTAGCTGTACAGGATCAATTTTATAGTACAACATAAGAATAACATGCTGATGGGGAAGAGGTAACAGATCCATGTCAAATATGTCGATCAACGAATGTACAGTAGTAGCACAAATGCATGTATATTTTAGAGACATGTCAAAATGGCTCTGATTGTCCATTGGAAAATTTGTCCAAACTTATACTTCACTTGCTCTGAGAAATGGCATAGTCATCAAGTTGAGAGGTTGATGGAAAAGGAAAAAGTGAAACTGTTTTGTGAGTTTCAGTCACACACAGTCATTGAGCACTGTAAGCCAGATATTGTTTTGTTTCGCAAGGTGTGGATTACAGTTGTTGCATGTCGATTTCAAACCAACGTATAAAAGGAGAAAAACAATACTAAGTGTGTATAAGGCAGCGTCAATGTTTAAGGCTTAGATGGGAATTGTGAAGACTCTGTACTAAATGTAAGGAGCAACATTGGCATAATTATACTCTTAAGAATACTTTTCAGAAATTTATACTGTTTTCCCAGATTTTCATTTTCAACATTGGAAATACCTCATTTAGTAATATCAGGTCGAATTGATGATATATCTGATGAGATTGGGAAGAAAAACAACCTGTACGAAACTTGTTTTCAGATCGTTTGTATTTTCTGGTTAGCGATTTTGAAACATGCCTTCCCCAGAAGCAAGTGCTGTACTTGAAAAATAAAATCAGTCATCATATTACCAGTTATCTCATCATACGAGAAAATATGTCATTGTCAGAAGTCTTGATGAAATATCATCGTGACTACGAAATCAGCCGCTAGTAATATTTTGAAAAATAATCACGTCCTAATTTAACGTGGGATAACGACGCTAGTAGAATTGAAGACCATGTTGAAATAGCAATTCACCTAGCAATGTAGACTAGATTAAGCTTGTTGCTTGGGAGAAGGAAATTGAATCTTCATTTGAAACATCTTTCACAGGAATGCCCAGCGATTAATTTCCTTCATAATAATCGAAATACAAATAAATTAGAGTAATTGTATACTTGATATATTTTTTTTAAGCATACACAATAATAATTTGTTTTTGTGAATATATCTCACGTTTATGTAACTGTTGATCTGCAATTTTGAAATTTGTGCTTTATTTACTTAACTTTAGCCTGTTCAGTAATTAAGTCATATGGTAACATAACACATTTTTCGCCAGCGACATATCTAATTATGAATAATAACCTCACAAATCGAAACCCATAAACAGATACATAGAAGAAAAGTGTGGTTGTTAATAGTTTGTAATTGACAGAAGCATGCTTGTCATCAAAATAGAGTATGATTCATTTAATGATTGTATAATATATGGCGGAAGGCGTTATCGGCTGGTGCATACTCGAGATTAATTCACATTGGTACAATTGTTCTTTTCTTACTTGCGGTATGCCACATGTCCGTTCTTAATTTACAGTATTCTTAAGAGGAATCAAATTCAAGGATGATAGATTCAAGAGCAATCGTTTATTATGCCATGTTGCATCTGATTTATTCGATGTTTTTCAAAGGGAACCTCAACTCGTTACGACAATTGAACAATAATATCTGGCCTGTAGGATGTATTTTACAATTTTAATATCTGGTTTTCGTATCACCCCTTACCTATGGACATGAAACTTGGGCATCAACCGAAAGAATGCGATTGCGAATGAAAGCGGTCGAAATGGGGTTCCTCCGATGGGGGAGAGGGTCTTTGGAATAACGTTATTCGATAGAGTGTCATTCGAGTTAGAACCGCTACTTCTCCGAATTGAGAGATCACAGTTCCAATATTACGGGCATGTGGGTAGAATGTCTCAGGAAGGATTTTACGTGCAAAACCAACCGATGGGAGATCCCGTACAAGATGGTTCGATAAAATCCATGAACTTGGCTGATCTCTGTTGGGCATCCAGCCAGATCAGTCGGAGACGGTTGTGTCTGTCAGGAGTGTTTGAAGACTATGTCCCCATGGCTGTATCAGAAATTAGTGAACGAAGAAGAAGAAGAAGAAGAAGAAATATTTATATAGACATTTATTTCCGTGATATTAATGTATCCGTTGGTTCTATTTTCGCTGTTGTAGTGCATGTCCAGCCCTGGTCTGCTGCATGTATATATATATATATATATATATATACATGCAGCAGACCAGGGCTGGACATATATATATATATATATATATATATATATATATCGAAGGAAGTGTGGTAAGGAACCAGATAGACCATAACGCACTAGAGTACTCAATACTTAGTGTAGTAGAATGGGTAATAGAAAATGTTTAACTCCGACGGCAGAGCTCAAGCTATTTCGAAGCGGCTTGAGCTCTGCCGTCGGGGTTAAACATTTTCCTATTTGACCTTTTCTGTTTCCAACGGAAATTTTAATACTTATATATATATATATATATAAATATTAGTAAAAGGAAAAGAAAATGCTGAAAAATGTTTTCCAGTGAAAAATAGTTTAATTAGGAATAAGTATAAATTAGTAATTATATTAATATATATTCTCGCCTGCCCTCTAGTCCAGTAGTCGCAAGCGGTAGGAGGGACCGTCCTGACGAAGGCCAGTTAAGCCTGAAATGCATAGACGGTTGTCCCCCTCGCTTCTGCTGGACATCACCAGAGGGCGTTAACCCACCGGTGTTTTCATAGCTACGGCTTCCTAAAACCCTATTTCTTTGGAGATACGAAATATTTATACATATTGTATAAAGCTATGCTTGAAGCGAAATCCTATTTCTTTATATATATATATATATATATATATATATATATATATATATATATATATACTTATACATATATGGAAATTCCTCCAAGACGAGTCAAATTTTGAGTTTCACATATTTTTCTTACTTCAGTCGATATTGTAAATATTCTTGTGTAGCGATGAGTTCTATTCTATTTGGCTATATCTGGTCATGTGATATACCACATTGAACGTGGCAATCTCTTATAGATAAAATTTAATAAATGGTAATTTCCCTGTTTCATTGGTTTGATATTTGACTCGAAGAATGTGTACCCATACCGATTAAAGACGCCTTTCTAACCGGTAAACAAGCGCCGTAACGAAACAGGATACTTTCGGGGTGCATAAGGTTGTATTACAACAGTTACATGTTGTTCGGGGGATGACGATTACACGGGAATGTGTTTAGGATGTTAATGTTGGGTCATCTATGATGCGCTGTTGATATATTAATAAATGATCTCACACTTGTGTGAATTGTAGAACTTTGGGCATTTGAATGTGGGCTGTAAACAATTGCTTATTTGTGTATGTTCGTGGAGATTTCTATGTTATGAGATGGAATAAACGAGAATAATATTTATTTTACTTATATCTCGTCTGAGGTATTAATTTCACTGAATCCGTTTATATGTAATGATGACTATACTAGTATGACAGTTGTAGGCGGATCTATTGATTATACCATTGTCCGAGTGTAGATCAAAGAATATTCTAATTGTTACAGCCAAAGGATTCCTATTTATGTATACCGGTGGTTGAAATTCCTATTGCTGTATATTATGCCCGCATTCGATTATCTCTATGAACAGTCTTTCCATGTTCTCAAATATCTTTCTGGTACTTCCGTTGTAATCTTGCTAAACCATCGTCAATAATATAGTCTAGAGTTATGCCGGGTTCACTTTATGAGAATGCCAAGATATAATAATTCACAACATCTAATGGTTGATCCATGTGGAGATTCGGTTTCCTTTTTGCTGCAGAAGAAATTCACGGCCGCTTTTCGTTTATACAACGGTTATCGTAATGATTTGTATCCCTTAATGGATTCATTTATTATAGAGAGTCGAATTGGGTGAAAGTGCAGATTTTCAATGCCGTTGAAGCAATTGTTTACGGAGGTACTGCAAGCGTATTCCTCTTATCCCATTATGCTACCTTTGTTAACTATTCGCTTTTCGCCATTGAATAGGTTAATTACCTGTCTTTTAAATTTAAGGAGGTAAATGGTCTTGTGATGCCTGGTAGATATATATGATGAATGTAGAGCTACTTAGCCATATATGCCAGCGTCCGATGCTTCAATATCTATAATTTTATACATGGGGGCTCGTTTTTATGATTTCACGTAAATATAAATCATCAAAAGTTAGATACCAATTGTAATTCAGACATGCAAGTGCATGCCCAGTACAATCCAATAATGAACACCTCACATAACTAAAACAGTGCAACATTTGCAGTCACATAAATAAAGACGAAACGAAATCACATGTGCATGAGCACAAAACATTGTGGCTGAATATTTTACTCCAACACATATTCAACATACAAGTCAATAAAGGAAAAAAAAGAAACCTTAAGAAAATAATAGAGGAATAGAATTCATTACTTAATTGTATATATTTACATAACATTAAGCAAATAGAAACATCTCAGTTCGTAACATATGCTTGAAAATGGGTTCACTATCGTAAATAAACTGTAAATTTCAAATTAGATATATTGTTGAAGAGGCAATACTGCAAAGAACTGTACACAAAGAATTAACAGAAAAAATATGAAAACAGGAATAGAATTCAGTCCAGTGTGATAAAAGCAATAACCAGTGTAAAATGGATCTCATGTACAAATATGTTTTCAATACTATTCCTAGTAAAAGAATACGAAAATATCGCCAAACGTCAAATAACCATATGGAAGCCAAACTGCACATTATAAAAAGGCGGTTACCGGAAAAAAAGATCATAAAAAAAAATCTGTTACTAGTTTATGAAGGGATTCAAGACAAAGACTGTAAAAATTATCAACCGAAGATAGATAGTTCCGCCAATTTTGTCATTCAATAACGCATCATGAATGAATGAAAAATCTATTTCGTATTTAAAAGAAATTGAAAGCACGTAAAATTTAAATTCGTTAATAACAAATGGATTTGTAAAAATTATTGCCACTGCACGGCAATTCTCAGGAAAATCAATTACTTTTCGTGACAATCAGCTAACTCGCAATCACTCTTTCTTTACATTGGTCTTATTGCTGCAGCATCATACTCAGGTAGATGTTAAATCTCTCACAATTTCTGTTTTCAGAAGTACTTACACGTATATAATTTTATTTCTTAAAAGTTGTTTCATTACTTTCGTTTCTAAAAGTTTATCCATTGCATTAGCAATAGCAAATTAAATTTTCTTGTTAAGAGGTGGCCTATCATCTAAATGTTTGTCTTTGTCGCGAAGGAAAAGATAAAACGTTCAATATTCGCATTACCCAACGTCAAACACAAACGCACGTACTCACACACACATACACACCACACACCGTACCTATATGTGTGTGCGTGTGAGGGGGGGGGGGGGGGGTGTATGAGTGTAACTTATATAGAAACTGGCGATCGTAATAATTAAAAACAATGTGGAATTTACTTAGCCATCACGCAAACTAGACAGAAATCTCATGTAAGAGAAATCTATAAATTCCATATATTTCCTTAACTAGACATAGTTGTTATATATCTCCCAAACTAAAATTGTATTAGATAAGAACAACCCACCAATCTGATTTAAGAAATGTATACATACCTGACAGTTATAAATACACAAATGTAACTGCTTATTGGTTCGAGAGCGACGAAGCTGATAACACTCTTGCTAACAAAATCTGAAACATGTATCCTATAAATGATCTTGATTTTGAAGCGCTGTGAGCTTTTAAAATTCAAAAGTCCGAGAAAGGCAAACGCTGAAATTAGTTCTAATAGGAATGTTGCATTATAAAGGGTAGTTGGAAAAATTTGAAAAGTTAAACTTAGGCTCGGTAAGAATTGAACAGACGCGTCTACAAATAATGGTATATAAGAGATGCATGGTGCGTTCCCTCCTAATCGGATTTGAAGACTTTTTTCCGTAGAAATATCCTCATACATTATCTATAGCGAGAGACTGTTATTGCATAATCTTCCTACATAAATATAGATTGAGAAGAATGTAAGTATGTGTTGCAGCATGAGTAATAACGTTATTGCCTTTTTACAATTGTTTCCATATCGATCAACTCAGAGTACAATTAACTGACGGGTCACGACACATTTCAAACATCTCGTCAGATATGCGAGTTTATAAATGCAAAGACACACCCACACACTCACACAAGCACACACACACAGACACACACACACACATATATGTTAATCTGTTATTTTAATAAATATATATATATATATATGTATATATATATATATATATATATTATATATATATATATATATATATATATATATATATGAGCAAAAGGAATATTTAGTTTCTTGGTAATTCACCAAATATATATATTTATAACGGATTCGAAGCCATCGGTAGATTTTCTGGAGTATGATTGCGCACCTCGTCGAGTGCTCCAGCCTGCATACTGAGGTGTCGGTAAACAACCAACACATACTCAAAATTTATATATATATATATATATATATATATATATATATATATATATCAATGATATTAATAAATAAAAACTATCTTTATGAAACCATATTTATCTTATTATATATATTTCAAGGGTACCAACATTTTTGTTACGCTCTCATCAGACAAAATACAAATTGTTTTAAAGTTAGTTACATATCCCAAAACAAGAACTTATCGTTTGAATATTCAAAAATAGACATTGCATTTTTGAAAATAGCATATATTTTCACTAGCTCTGACAGCTTGGAAGGTGAACATTGAGCTGTACTGATGAAGGGTGATACCCAGAAACATTAGTGTCTGCAGTTCTGTTCACATTGTAACACAAGACCTAGAATGACGGGTTCATTCTACTGACATGGCTATAAAATTGAGGCCTGTTTGCAAAATTGCAAACGAATCGAATGTTATTATTAATATTAGAAAAACTCAGATTACATTTATTGTATTCAGCTATGTTGAGCGAAAATTATCTTTTTTATTTGAATTTGGCAAAGCCGGCCATTTATCGCTCGTATACAGGAAACTGACTGGCCAGTCTGCTGCTATGCGAATCTGGCTGTTCGGTGGACTGGCTAATATGAAGATCTGACTGATCAGCCAATCTGCTAATATGCAAATCAGGCCGATCATTCACTGTGTATTTTTGAAAATAGCATATATTTTCACTAGCTCTGACAGTTTGGCAGGTGAACAGTGAACTGTACTGATGAAGGGTGATACCCAGAAACATTAGTGCCTGCAGTTCTGTTCACATTGAAACACAAGACCTAGAATGACGGGTTCATTCTACTGACATGGCTATAAAATTGAGGCTTCTTTGCATAATTGCAACCGAATCGAATGTTATTATTAATATTCGGAAAACTCAGATTACATTTATTGTATTCAGCCATGTAGAGCGAAAATGTTTTTTTAAATTATATATATATGCAATTTCAATTGTTCTCCACTGCTACAGCAATCCTGAGTGATTTGCATTCTTCATTCTTGAAATAGAGGATTGAATATTGACCTGTTATAGAAATGTATAGCAAAAATTAAACTAGTATGGATTCAGAGGTTAAATGAATGCATAGAATCACAAATATGTTCGTTATTGCAATATATAATTCTAACAATATACTTTTCTACAGCAGATATTCGGAAGCACACCGAAATATTTATGAATGTTAAAATGTTCTACGCACTTACTCACACATTCAATCCCACAAACACACAAACACACATACCTGCGTAGCTGACATTCCGGAGCTACAATGCACACTGCATAGCCATTATAAAAAAATATTTACACTACTTCGGTTTTCACTATGTAGGTGACACATCCTAACGCACTCGCACGCGAACACCCGCATGGACACCCCCTACACTCACACGCACACACATACACGCACACACTCACACACATATATATATGCAAATGTATATTCATTTTGTTAAGGCTAGTCACTCATGTTACTCACTAATTAGCCTTATAAATAGTTTATCACAGGGTCATCAGACACACACGCAAACACACACATACTTGCACGCACCTCCCATATATATATACATATATATATATATATATATACGGATCCTACCACAAGGGTTTACACTCTTGAATACCAATGCGATTTCAACTCGGAACCGGGCCATCACTCACACATACACATCGACAACTATTCAGAAATGTAGACACACACAGACACTTACACCATTTTTACCCACACGCAACAATACATTTCACACGAACCCACATCGCCAACTCCTCACCACAAAACACACACACATGTGCGCATCCTCACATGCACCCACACTGCCTCCAGATCCCGCATGATCTCCACCACCCCATCCGACCCCTGTCCATCCACACGCACACACATGTATTTAAACATGTATGTATAGATTGTTGGACAGATGGGTTGATGTTTGTACTGTGATTCAGTACGGATGGTTATAAGCCTAGCCCCATCAGAGCTTTTCACGCTAATCTTGCCGTTGTTTCGTTTCACATGAAATACATTTGAGAATGGAAGGGTTATTTAAACACATAGGTCGTTTAAGAAATTAGAGAAATGAAATATTATTATGTTTTAAAAATACGGTAGGAGATTATTTGTGGGAGATAAATTTGAAGCACGAATTTCGAAACATATGCATATCGAAAGCGAAATATTTATTATAAGTTAATATTGTCTTGAGTTTCTTATTTCAAAGTTGGTGCTAGTTGATAAGTACACATGCACAACCCCCTTCCCACACACATATATATATGTATATATATATATATTGTTATGCTTTGGGGGGGTCATGCTGCCAATAAGAAACACACGCACCAGTTGCTTTCACTCCAATTTATTATAAATAAAATTTATAAATTTCCGGTTGGTTGGTTGGTTCTATAACCGGACGGTTGTTCATATATTGTCAAAGATCTTTCGTAACACATTCTCTGACCTCTTCAGTGATTGGGTATTCTTTTTTTTGTTTTGTGTCTCTCCTTTGTTCTGACCGGAAATTTATAAATTTAATTTATAATAAATAGGAGTGAAGCACCCGGTGCGTGTGTTTCTTTTTGGCAACATGACCCTCCCAAAGCATAATAATATCGGTTTCAACACACGTTTTCAGATAAAGAATCTTGCTAAACAAATTCAGAAACGAAATATATATATATATATATAAATATATATATATATATATATAACTGTATGTGTGTGTGTATACGTACATACTTACATACGCATGCCAATTATAATTACATTTCTTACATATTTCCTTCCTGACAGTTTTGCTTCCTGTTTTCTGAGAAACAAATACGGGATTGGATATTTTCCAACTCTAGATTTGCGTAGCTCATTTCTATAGGAAGAAAAGCAGTGAGAGTATAAAATCACAAATACGTACATAATAAATACTATATTAATTTGCTATATTTGCTAATAACAACAACATCATATTGAGTCTCGTTGAAATAAATTCTTGATGATCAGATATGCAAACCACCTTCTTATTTTTCTGATCGGGAATTACATTAATATTCTATAAAGCAATTGACGAAATATAGAAATACTATGTACCGTTCATATTCAATGCAATCACTAACGTATATGTAACATTAAGCATAAACACGCACATAAATCATACATAATTATATATGTAAGTATGCATGTGCGTGTGAGTACGTTTGTTTTTGTACGCGCGGCTGTGCGGCTGTGATAACGTTAGAGTATGACCAAATTCTATGGTCTTTTAAGATCACGAATACACACATTAAAAAGGCATGTCCACCTAACCTAATTGTAGTGAACATGATTCCGATGTAGGATCCTAATGTGAGGGTAATGGGAAATTTATGATAATTACCCCGTATATTACACCGTCTATGTCGCCATCAGATCAAGGGAGGTAAAGCTGTGGCACTATTTCCTCTTAAATTCTATTTTCAACATACAGCTTGCACTACAATACACTTTCTATTTCGACGAGATAGCTGAAGATTGTGGTAACCCCAACAATATCGCTCAGCACAGCAGACAAAACAAATATGTGCAAAAACAATGGAATAGACGCTTGAATCTCATGAGTTAATCTGGTAATTTGCCGGGTTTGTTTTCCATGCACTAGTCGTACAAAGAGTCTTGGTGGGATTGAAGAATCAACCAACAATAGCTGAACATCGGTTGTTTTGATATAGTATACTGCTCGTTACGGTGATGAGTTTTCCAGATGGTTGCTCCACCGAACGAACTGTCAGGAAAATTTAAGGGAAAGTGACTTAGCATTCCACGGCTACGTGCGCCATTTATGTAATACTTAATGTTACAATGTTGCTCTTTAGAATTACGAATAGAATATATTTTTCTCACTTGGCTCAACGCAATATAAAACATCTTGCTGATCAATCACACGATCACGAGTCAAACAGTTTAGTCCCTACATCATGCGGCCTCAGGTTTAACTTATATATATGCTAAGCCTAATATGGACATTGACTGTAATAATGCTAAATATTTATTTAACACCCTATATACATACGTGATATATATTAGCATGTGTATTAAAATTCATATCTGGAGCTGTGAACGTGTGGATATAATAATTGTTTCTACTATTGGCACAATGCCAGCAACTACCTCAGCGTATTACTGGTACTTTATTTGACCGACCCCGTAAGGATGAGAGGCAAAGTTAAACTCGGCCGGATTTGAACTCAGATCATAAAGGGCCGTTGTAATAATTGTTTCTACTTTTGGCACAAGGCCAGCAATTACCCAGTGCATTACTGGTACTTTATTTTATCGACCCCGCAAGGATGAAAGGCACAATTAACCTCGGCGGGATTTGAACTCAGAATGACAAGGGCCGGAATTCTATGCGTCAAAGCAGTAGCGACTTCGAAGCAAATTCTCTGAGGATTTGCTTCGAAGTCGCTACACGTATCTGAGGCACTTGCGAATCCAGAGTCAGGTTCGATCCTTAAATAGATCGCACCTCAAGCCGTTCGCCGGAGAAACAATTGTAATACGTTAATAAATTGTGTTTCGATGCATCACTGATTCTTCGTTTTTCATATTATTATACTCTGCTCTGATGGAGCATAGAGTGCTCAACTGGCATACCGCCTATGGAAGCATCCAAGCAACCTTACCACAAATATATATATATAAATATATAATTACGGCTTAACGCAAGAGACCGAGGGGTAAAAGAAAGAGTAAAATATGTATTAGCAGACGTGAGCTGAAGAGAAGTGACGCAACCACCATCATATGATAAATAGACGTGTGTGTTTAGGTTGTTATATATTGCCACTATTACCAAGATTTGCTTTAGGAACTGATTTTGAGTAAATCCATCGTTTTTGTTCTACTACTTCAAAAATATTCTGCAAACCCTTGTCGTTGGGCATTACAGCAAAGATGAGTTAACAATGATTTCTAATTTTGAACTCGGTTCTCAGTGCTGCAAAGCATAGTGTCCGACGCTCTACTGATACTGCCAATCTACCGCCCTAAGTTAATGCTACAACGTTAAAAATAGGTTTCTGAAAGTGTGTAAAAATACGTTTCCTTTTCCCAAGAACACTGTAAAAGATAACTGGAATTTTCTATCGATATTACTTTCAAAGTAAAGCAATAATACATTTCATTCAAATATTGAGATGACTATTGAATTAACGAAATGTACACAAAAGAGTGTCTTATTTCCCAAGTCGAGAGGAAATGGTCTAAAATATTAATTCACAACGGTAAACAAATGTAAACAAACATGAAATGTGAAATACAGACTATGACAAAATCACCCCGAGATCAAAACGATAGTAGCTGAATTGTTTAACTGCAAAGAGATTATTATTATTATTATTATTATTATTATTATTATTATGGTGGATTGGCAGTATCGGTAGAGAGTCGGACACCATGCTTTGAAGCATAGAGTTACGTCCCTCTATGATCTGAGTTCAAATCCCGCCGAGGTTAACTTTGCCTTTCATCCTTACGGGGTCGATAAAATAAAGTACCAGTAATGTACTGAGTAATTGCTGGCCTTGTGCCTAAAATAGAAACAATTATTATTATTATTATATATATGTGTGTGTGTGTGTGTGTGTGTGTATGCGCGCACGTGTGTGTGGGGGGGGTATGTGTGTGTGTCTCTGTGTGCGTAATTATGCTGGTAGATGTGGTCCAAAATCTACCTAAAACGAAATAGAATACCACACAATAGTCATTGGAGGCTACTCACTACTACCAACTTATGTATCAACTGTTATATTATCAAATGATTCTCAATAGGAGTATTAATTACAGACGTTACAACTTCTCTCCTCACACTTCAAATAATAGCCACAAATCACTCGGATAAAAAACAATCGTTTTGTAGAATGGAGAGGTTGCATCGGATTTAAGTAGATATGCCGAGTCTGAATAAAGTATGAGATAATTTCCTTTGAGGTACCTAGCGTTCTGGGATGGTTCAATCAGTATTGATCTAAGGCTAATCAACAAGAATAACAACGATCCTACCACAACCAATACGACAATCACTTCCAACAGCGGCGCAACGATAATAACGAATGCTATATAAGAGAGAATATGAAAACGCCTTGTATTGTCACAGATGATTTTTCAGGAATTTGTTGTAGTAAATATATATATATTTTGTGCGATTACTATAGAAAATGTCCAAATAAACAGAATCCCTTATATCAAATAATATGGAAAGTGGAAGAGAAGTTTATATCATACATAAATAGGCGGAGTATATGGAAAATCGCTAAAAGAAAAAGCTGAACATTTTGAAAATTATTGTAAACACATTATAAATCTATATGCATTCAGTTTGTTTCGTAAATAAACACGAACGAAATGTATATGCGTTTGTAAACATATTATTTGAGAGGTGTTTGGGTTATTCAAATTTCTAAAGGTTATACGTATCCCTGGAATCAAATCATTTCTTCAAAATTAATGTTTTGACAATTTGTATGGGAGATTAATGCAATTTTGTTTTAGGCAAATAATTTAGTAAAATATGTTAACAATCTATTGAATGTTGTAGCACATTGTGGTGTTATTTAATTTGACGACTATGTGTACTTCAATTGAGATCCACACATGAATAATATATAATTAAATTATATTGTATTTTAAACTACTCGACACACCATGCCTTCTTCAGTAGAGTTGTATTCTAGCAGCCTTTTCGAAATATTTTTTGGGACAGGGTTTATTAGTCGATTAGCCTGTTACAAATGAAGAACTGTTACTATATTTTATCACCCCAGGAAGGGGAGAAGCTACGTTTACCTAAGGAAATGCTAAAACTCGAAATATACCACAAAATATGCTTGTCTTACCTTGCAATGTTGCTTTAAAAAGTCTGAAATATTCTCCGTAGCTGAAATATGACTTAATGTCATATTTAGTATTAGTCTAGTATGATGCACGTGTCCTTATATTTTGGTATGAACGAACGGTTAATCTTCAACTTAACTTATCGTGATAATTTATTGCATACAAATATGTAGAAAACCATTCGCTAGGAGATTTGAAATAGTGATATGGTCACTTACTTATTCTCGGCGTGTTGTTTTTGCCGAGAATAAGTAAATGACATAGTCACTACTTTAAAACTCAAAGCAAATGGTCTTCTAAATGTTTTTAATTAAATATATAGTATAATGCCAAATATACTAAACATTCCTATATACATCGCTATTTCAGAACACCAATATTAATATTAATATATATATATATATATATATATATATATATATATATATATATATATATATTATACATATATATATGATTGTGTGAGCATCGAATTATAGTACATCTCGAATTTAAAGTTAACTCGAAGGAATTTCAAGTATTTCGCAATAGACTGTAATATAAATTATATTTAGAATGTTCTCCAAGTTAACACATCCCTAAACGTTTGGTAAATGAGATTAAATACTAAATATTTTCAAGCTGTGTTAATGCTACAGAATCTCATAATTTTTAAGCAGAAAGCATAAATTTATATTGTAAGATATATATATATATATATATATATATATATATATAGAGAGAGAGAGAGAGATACATACATATAGATAGATACATACATATAGATAGATACATACATATAGATAGATACATACATATAGATATAGATACATACATATAGATATACATACATACATATAGATATACATACATACATATAGATATACATACATACATATAGACATATGTATGTGTATGTATATATATATATATATATGTGCGTGTAAATATATATATGTATGTGTGTTTGTGTATGTGTAAGCTTGTGCTTGTGTTATCCTGAAGATTGTGCAATATTCAAGTAAAAGTGAAACTTTAGTAAAATGTTTTTCTCTTGCTGTTTATTAAACTTCGATTTTTTAAAACATTATCTTCATACAATTTCCCTGATGCTATAAATTCTCAATGTTATTTTTTTGTAAATATTATACATATTTTTGTAAATATTACATATATGTTTGCAAATATTATATAAACATGTGCGTAAAGACATATGTTAAACACATAGCTGTAATTCACACCTTTAAATGAAAAGTACTTTGTACAATCAAATGAATGCGAAGCTCTCAACTCTTTCATTGTACAATTGATATTAAATTTCATTGCATATTTTTCGCGAATATCAAATCCAAATGTGTTCAGGGAGCAATTCAATATGCCTCCATATTTACATTTAGTTTTTCAAGTAAAATTAAGCCATTTCAAATTTTAATGTATACCTAATTCTTTTTTTTTGTTTTCAACGTATATATTGACGCATTGACATGTTGTCCTAATACAGTTGTGTAGGAGGAATGTCATCATCCCCTATGAATTCGAAATGATGTAATCATATTTTCATCTATCTTCATTGAAATTGGATGTAATACGAAAAAATAATACCATGACATCTAGGGGATTTGTCCATCCTACCAAATCTGTCCACGCCACCTTTATAAATATTCTAAATGTAAACCAAGTCTCAAATAAGCTGTCTGTATTGCCCTGTGCTTACAATAAATGGAAATATTAGTGAATATGGTGGGATTGTATATCCAATGTCCTATGAAAATGAGACTTTATTACAAAATTAATATACAAATATATATTAATACCCCTGTCGATTATATGCAAATATTGGCATATGACCTTGATTATATATCTGAATTGATATACTTTCAAGAGAGGTTGCCTATCAGCAATTTAAGTACGTTACGAGAAACAATAATCTATGAATCGTTTCGAGTTTGATGAGTTTCAATAAAATACATGTAAATCAACATGTTAGATAAAACAACCTTACCCTTTCTTAATGTATTTATTATTGATCTGACAATATATATATATATATATATATATATATATATATATATATATATATATATATATATATATATATATATATATATATATAGGAACCAGTAAGACCCCGACAGCTGAGCTCAAGCCGTTTCGACGGATAATTCTGGACTGAGTCCAGAATTAGCCGTCGAAACGGCTTGAGCTCAGCTGTCGGGGTCTTACTGGTTCCTATTACCCACTCTACTACCTCAAGTATTGAGTACTTTGGTGCGTTATGGTCCACCTGGTTCCTTACCACATTTCCTTCGTTATATATATATATATATATATATATATATATATATATAAGAAAACAACTATGTAACAACATTTAAGGATAGCGATCTTGTAGGTTATATTAGAGATAGAATGGGAGATGCAATATATATATACATTGTATCTCACATCGCTATTCTTAAATATTGTTACATAGTTGTTTTCTTTTTATTTCCTAGCAGAGAAAGGTACTAAGAAGCCAATGGCATTGAATAAGTCTGTTTGAAGTCTTCCACAATTTTCTTTGGTAAATAAGTATCAGGATGTAAGATTATAATATCTCTTGGTTTAGAATTACTTTATATTTTCAAATATGGTAAAACTTTGCTTAGCATCATAATAGAGCCTGCGGATTTTATATAGATAAGATCATCTTAAGACATTCCTTCTTTTTTTCGTTTTATCGCACACGCCGTTTTTAGTGGCTATCGGTAGGCTCATCATGTTTATTATATACTAGCTGAGCTACCCGGTGATACCCGTGTATTTTATGAAAGTTACAATATATTTGGCACATATTACAAAATATATATTTGACCATTCAAATATGATTGCTGAATTTTAACCAAAGTAGGAATTATAGCAGAATATCTATTGCTGTTTGGTGAATGTAAATCATCTAGATAAAAATATTAGTTTTTTTTCAGTGGTGATTTTTTGAATACTGCTCCCTATTACAGTCAGCATATATAATACTTTACTCATAGATGAATCATTAGGATTGTTTTCAGTGAAAAGGGCATGCCCCAAAACATACCTTTAGATTTTTTTTATTTATCCTTTTCTTTCTTTTTTTTGTTTTGCTCAATCTGACCCTCTGAAATTCAAACATGTAAAGACTATTTTAAAAACCATGAATAAAATAAGAAAATAAATTTAGCATTGGTTTATGATTGAATGAAGCATTTACTTACTCATTTCTGTAATTCGGGGAAAGTGTATTTACATGTGTAGACTGTAGCTTTCACCAATCTTTGCCTCTATGGCAGTAGGATCCTGTTTGAGGGAGATGTGTTTTCTATTTCTATTAGCTATACCAACAGTTATAGTGGCTCACATGACATACATAGATACATACACACACATGTATGTGCGTAAGACTGTTGTTTGTGATTTGAAATGGATTTTGCTAATATTTCTAGTAGATCGAGCTATCACATAGAACCATTCCTTTTTGCTTCATACATGTATACATACCTGAGAAAGTAAGGTGGGATTTGAAGGAAATGTGGCTGCTATTTCTACCTAACAAAGTCCTCACTTATGCTACTTTATATAGCAGAGGTACCCGGGAATGTCTGCATATTCTTCCAAAGTAACACCATGCAGTAAATTTGCGGCTTCAGAATTCCTTGCAAACTACATGTCGAAGGAATTAGGCTCTGTGTGTATTGTCATTGAATGAGGAAATACGACATTGCTCATTCCAAATCCTCTGGATAAACAAGATTCTTGGCTTTTCTCTGTAGTGCCACAATGAAGAGACAATCAGGGTTCCCAACCCTTGTTGTGCCAACATAGAGTTGACCATGTGAACAGACAGGATCTGCCAGATTCAACCCAACGACTTTCAATGATTGCCCTTGAGATTTATTAATGGTCATGGCAAAACTGAGCCTGATCGGAAATTGAAGTCTTTGAAATTCAAATGGCAAATCAGTTGACTTCAGAGGTATTCTGGGAATGAAACAATTGTCACCAGCACATTTTCCTGACATGATTGAAACTCTTAGACCATTGGACATCATATTTTTGATGATGAGTCTTGTGCCATTAGAAAGTTTTGGAGGATCCAGATTGCGAGATAGCATAACCGATGCTCCAAGCCTCAGTATCAGGTTGTGTGGAGGAATTCCCACTTGTTCATGACTGTTCAAAAATTCAGTTGGATAGTTTATAACCTGGTCTTGAGAATTGATTGTGTCAACATGATTTGTAGCCTATTTTCTCTCCCGTTAACATTTCCAGCAGCCTTATATTGATTTCTTTCACAGCAACATTTTTAGGTGCTAAGATTGCTCGTTCACAGAGCCATTTCGGATCACATTGGCTGGTCTGAATGTTTGGAAACACTCTGGCAATCAGTTCTTGTTGTCAGACAATATGGCCAAATGACAACTGGATATGGTCATTGGACTCCTTTTCAAGAAGTCCATTTCCCAATTTAAGTAGTTGGATGGAAAACTCACTGATACCTTCGTCACCAGTTAAGTGCAGTCGCATGTTGGTTGTAAGGCTCAGCAGCTGAAAGTGGGGCCAGAGATAGGATTTTTTCAGACACACATTGACCTGATCAGCTCGAGTCCCTCGAAGAATTACGGGCAGAGTTTGTCTGAAATCACCAGCAAGAACCATTGTCACTCTTCCCATTATGCCACTATTTTCTCCCAGATCCCTTATCGTCCGGCCCAAAGCTTCAATTGCTCCTTTATGGCTCATAGTAGCTTCATCCCCAATTATCACCTTGCATGTTTGCAGAAGCTTGCCCTTGAATGTTTTCGATGATGTTGTGGTAGGCGTATTTCTGCTCATCAATCAATCGATTTTCATCCACAAACTTACGCAATGCTTGAATATCGTAGTTTATCTCATGAAAAATGTCTTGTGCTACCTCCATTTCTTCATCTGGCTCTGGCATCCCGCAGTTAGCTAATGTGCTATTCATTGCCAGAACTCGATGGGAAAGGTCACAGATAGCTTGATTGTAAATCCTGGGGTTATATTCCACATACATATTGTCATGATGTCTTCGGGCTAGTTGTAGATAGTTGTCCGACATATTATTTTTGTACTCCTGGCAGAGTAGATGAGCTTCATCAATTCCACATTCTGTGAGCATAATAGCAAACAATTGTCTTATTTGACTGGCTACTTGAGTGATTGCGGCTTCTTCTAGGTACTTCTTCCAGTGTCCATTGTCATGTAGGAGTCCATGCTGTTTACATATTTCTTGGTATGTTGCGCACCCCTTCCTCTGAAGCACTTAAGATCCTCAAATGACGTTGGTCCTCGAGGAATATGCAGAAGTAGCGGTAAATAAAAACATTCTCTGTTGTTAGGATGGACATTGTAAACACGCCCAATAGCATCACTTGACTTGACTTCATGACCTTCCACTAAATGACCCTGCTTTCTTCAATTCCAGGTCTTGCAATTGGTCCAGGTGTAGTATATTGGGACTTCAGCATATAGGAGGGATCGAGCAAATTCATCATTCTGGCAGAGTTTAAAGAAAGCAGTTAGTGTAGTGTCATGTAATGCTTGTGCCAACTGATGAGCAGTGATCTCAGTGAAGTACACTCTCTGTCTATTTTCCAGATGGTCTGCGAGGTTGACCACTCTTGGGTGGCGTTGGTGGATATCAAATCCAAAGATTCGCCAGATAGCTTCATTGCTGGAGATGTATCGACCTGTTTTATACCGTTTGATCTCATCCAGCCCACCATCGTTGAGTTCTTTGTCAGTAATAAAGGTAGCCATGTCACTGCCCTTGTTGATATATTTTGTGACATATAGGATTGCCTTGACGGAGCTGCAACACACAACATTGATATGAGCTTTTAAAAGTTTACACAACAATTTGTTGTGTGGGACGACCCACTGATTGTTTATGGTCAGCTCCTCTCCTCGAACTGTTAGGCTTACAGTATTGCCTCCATGTTCTGGTCTATGCCTACGATAAAGGGGATATCCATTATTGTCAGTCCTAGTTTCCCGAATAAAAATTACTGGATAATGTTTGCTGCATTTTTGATCTTTCATGCAGCGAGTGGCTGGATGGTTGACTCCCCAGGGACCATGAATGAGTTTGGACTTGATGGTTTCAAAGAGCTCTGGATCACCACCTTTATCAGGCAACTCTGCTGAAATGATCTTATCAACATTATCTGGTCTTATCTTCTCCTTGCACTAGATTAGTGTGTGAGATTGAGGAAGACATCTCGTCTGCCAGTCAAATGTGGTCATCCAAGCACTAAGCTCACCAAAGATTCTTCCTTCTTTTAGGAGCCAGATGCTTTTCATGGGAAACCCGAGCAATGGGGTCTTGTCGATCCTTTGGTTTTTGATTTTTAAATAATTCATTTGATATTTCTGACCAGTTTTAATTGCATGTAAATGTAAGGAAGAGATCTGACTGACCAAATTTTCTGACATAGGCCGTTGCATCTTGCGTATGTTCATGCATGTAAAGGGGTCCTCCCGTGAAGCTTGATGGTAGTATGACTGCCTGGCCAATAATACTTGGGTCAACGCCAGAATTGATGGCATCTCTAAGGTTGATGTAGTTACCTGCCCTCAACTTAGTTTGATTCCTTCGTAGAAAACCCAATATTTCTGTTTCAAGTTTGGCACACATGTCCACCATGAAGTGGCTGGTTACTTCTTTGAATCGCAGAACTTGGTTGAAGTAATCACATACCATGAAATGATAAGCATATAATTCTTTGCAGATGATTGATCGGCCAGTTTCTTGTCCTGTTCCTGGGCTGATCTACCGTAGCTGAGAATGATATCCATCTTGACCATTTCAAAAGATGAGCGGATATTGGAGTGAATCATAGGCTCTATGTGTTTCACAAATTCGCTCAAAATGTCCACTTCGTTTTTGCAAAACAATGTCACGTCGTTCATGCTGATCATCAATCATTATGATGTTGGCGAAGCATTTGTTGTAACTTTATGACTATGTAGAACCGCAATCCACCATGGACATTGGTACATCTTTGTTGTGCTTGTGTTTCATTTCCACCCATGAAGTAAACCTGCACACATGTGTGAGGCTCCTGTGAAAGTGGCAGAAGGCCACCCATTAAGTGGTAACACTGTTCCTGAATGTTATAAGTTGTACAAAATCTAAAGTCAGTCACATTCCTGTCAGCCCCAAAAGATGTCATTTGAAAGCAGAATTATATTTTATGATCTATTTCTTGAAGTGTCGTGCTTCTGCTTTATGCTGAAGGAGCAGATTCTTCAGAAATTCAGGAGGTTCTTGTATTGTTTTAAGGCTCACTTTGTCTTTTGAGCAGCATAGACCTGGTGTTTCTGCTGCCCACTTCTTTGCACCACGATACTGGCAGCATTTGTTCATTTTCCCAATGTTGATTTGTGGATTACTGCTGTAGTCCTTTTGGGGTCATAAGAAAAAGCACCCATCAACCAGTTTATTTTACTTGTGGCTTGTTCTCCTGCTCGGGCAGTAGAATGATGTGCTTTATTAGCATTTCGTCTGATTTGCTGCTGTTCCTTAATTTGATGTTCTCGTGTAGCAGCCGTCCTTTGTTCCCTTTCATCCAAACGGTGTGCTCCTGCTAAAGCTATTTTCGCTCTGTTAACAGCTAGACGGGCATGCTGAACTTCACTTTCTTCAGATCGCTGTGTTTTCTTTCTGAAGATGACCTTCCATATAATGATCTGGAACGTTTCCTAGGCATTTGAAGTGATATTATTACACACCACTCGATATACTGAAGTACCAGTAATACACTGGAATAATTGCTGGCCTTTTGACAAAAGTAGAAGCAATTATACACACCACACTATTTCCTAAATAGAAACAACTATAGAATATATTGTTCACTCAGTAAACTTGTTTTCAATGATCTCTTTATATGAATGTATATTAGGTGTAATTAATTTTAGACATATGTAGAAAATATAGGGATTTCAGATTGTATTCTGAAATTATCATATTTTATCCAACTTCACCCCCCAAAAATACGAACACTACAATAAAAAAAAATGTTCTGTGTTAATTCAAATAACAGCGGAAAATAATTGTTTCTACTTTTGGCACAAGACCAGCAATCCACCAGTGCATTACTGGTACTTTATTTTATCGACCCCGTAAGGATGAAAGGCAAAGTAAACCTCGGCGGGATTTGAACTGAGAATGGCAAGGATCGTAACTCTATACATCAAAGCATGGCGTCCGACCCTCTACCGATACTGCCAATCCACCGCCAATAACAGCGGAAAATAATATATTCAAATAATATCTTTTAAAGATACCGTTTTTTTCTTTTGTCTTTTAAATACATAAACATATACAACTTCTATAAAAGCATCTGTGATTTCCTTAGACATATGTAGAAAATAAGCTTTGATGGTAACATATATCGTCTGCTAAGGAACGCCCCACCCACATACCACACACATATGTGTGTGTAAATGTATATATAAACGCAGACACACGTTAGGTAAATAATCCCTCCAATCACCCTCCCTCTCTCCTGCCTCTTTACTTTTTTCTCTCTCTCATCCTCTACAGAATAGCGAACAAAAAATAAATAAAAAGATAAATAACATTGGGAGAGTTAAGATGTGTGTAACAATAATAATTAAATAAAAGTTAATGAACGCTGGCTGCTTTCTCTCTCTCTCTCTCCCATCCCATTACTCTCTCTCTCTCTCTCTCTCTCTTTCTCTCTCACCCCCTCTCTCTACAGAATAGAGAACAGAAATAAAGAAAAGATAAATAACGTTAAGGAAACGAGAGAGTTAAAAAGTGTGTAAAAATAATAAATAAATAAAAGTTAGCAACGTTGGCTGCTTTCCCACTCTCTCTTTCATCGTCTTTCTCTCTATCCCCTTACTCTCTCTCTTTCTCTCTCACATCCCCTTACTCTCTCTCTCTCCCACCTTCCACTCTCTCTTTTTCTCTCTCATCCCTTACTCTCTTTCTTTATCTCTCTCTCACATCCCCTTACTCTCACTCCCATCCACTCACTCTCTCTCTTTCTTTCTCATCCCCTTACTCTCTCTCCCATCTCCCACTCTCTCTCTTTCTCTCTCATCCCTTACTCTCTCTGTTTCCTATCCCACACTCTCTTATCTACAGACATAAACAAAAAGGATGAGCTCTTTTGATATTCATTAGAAAATAAGATAAATTGAATTTGCTTTGCAAAGTAAAACTTTTTCGACAATTACCTGTCCGAGTGTATAATGAATATGTACATGTAATTTTTAGGAGTTTGGTCCGGAAGTTTTAGGCGGACACACAGAATCGTAAACTTGCATTTATATAAGTATAGATAGATTAAGATCAAAACTTTTTTCTCACTGTGTACTTTTTTTATACTGAGGAAATATAGTATAACGCTGAAAAGCACAAATTGGGAAAGGGATAAAATAAAACAAAGGCACTAATCTCTAATAATTTATAATTGAAATTATTTCACTTTTACATTGGTTTTGAACTACTGAATTTATTTTCATTATTTGTGTTTTGCTTCTACAAAATAATCTATGTTTTAAATATTGTATTTCATACATTAATCCGCATTTGCCTAACATTTCGATTCTTTATTCTGATATATTTTGATGCTTTATTTCAATTGTGTCGATAAGTAACTTTACTTCGAATATTTACTATATCAGATAAATCATTTTAGCTGTGAAAGTTGAAATGGTAGGCTATTATTTGCCAGCTTATTGATTCAATAATCTTCATTTTGGCAATAGGAAATAGTTTTTATTTTATTTTATTTCACGTTCCTCTTTCAATCTTTCTAGGTTGTTTTCTGTAATAACAACGTTTAATGTTTAACTGCAGAATATTTTGACATCACTTGATATAGAAAGAGTAAGAATCATTATCTTCTATACAGATCTCTAGTAGTTTTCAACTAGATGTTCTACATGTGTATCCTTTATAATGATCGAGCTGTTCAAATTTAAGCTAGGATAGACAGATTTGGGATCTGTGACAAATAATCTATTCAGCAATTGCTGAAGATAATTGTTCCAGTTTACCCGCTATGCCTGTAATTTGTTTCAGCTGGTGTAGTTTGTGTTAAGAGTTTTAAATGCCGTAAGCCCAAATGTACTGTTTTGATGGATGGATGGAATATATACGTATTTTAAGAGTAGTGTTGTTGGACTAGAATGAGAACATTTATAATAAGACATCATGTGATATACACAACGTATAATCTAATAGCAAGCTACTAACCTGTTAGTAGACAATACAATGTAGGCCATTCCATAACTGTAAATACCTGCAGTACTTACATAAACCATTGGCATACAATTTTAAATCTTCCCCCATTTGACTATTATATAATGTATTTTACAAAAATGATTACTACAATAATATCTTACTCCCTTAATACGGTATTTTTTCTTGTATTAGATTTCGAGCTGTTTCTATATTTTCAATTCAATGTAGTCGGGAGTACCACTCATTTAAATCCAATTAGAATTAATATCATCTTAACATCGAGAATATGGTGTTACATTAATAAGTACAAGTACTTAAATGTTATAGAGAGTTCGAGTTTCTCAATAATACATTACGATATGAATAATCGTACGATAATGTTTCGCCGGAGATAGAGAAGCACATTTTAATAAGCACCAGCTTCAGCACTCAGTAATCAGAAGAAGGGAGGTAAATGTAAAAGCCAAACTTGCCATCTTCAATTCGGTATTCATGCAAACTCTTACGAATCTTGTTTAATGATCGAAAGAATACGATCGTGAATGAAAAAGACCCAAACGAGGTTTCTCCGGTGTTCTTTGGATTAACGTTACTCTATAGAGTGCGTGCCTTGGAGATCAGAGAATCATTCCAGATAGAGACACTACTTCTCAGAATTGAGGGATTACAGCTCTGATACTATGAGCATGTGTTTAGAATGTCTCAAGAAAGAATCGCTGGACATATTTTACAGGCAAAGCCAACCGGCAGGAGACCTAGAAGTAGACTCCGATCATGATGATTGGCTAACATCCATGAGCTTAGCTGGTCTCGCTCAGGGATCCAACCGTATCAGTTGGAGACGGTTGCTTCTAACAGGACTTGCTGGAAGGAGAGTTTGAGGACTCTGCCCCCACGAATCTCTCAGGAAGAAGAAGAAGAAGAAGACGAAGAAGACGAAGACGAAGAAGATCTATATACATTAGGTATTTCTTTAACTATGCAATAAATTGTCTCGAAATACAAAACGATAGTTATACATTTTCCTTTTAGATCGTATCCAGTTATTCGTTATCTTATTTAAAGAAATAAACATGTAAAAACCAATAGCATGTACGAAGGCCGCATTAAAAAAAGTAATTTCAAATCACACGGCGCAGAAACTATGAGCAGAAAGGAAAATCCCATGGAGAAATGTTTTCAACAGTTCTTGCAAATGTGGAATACATGACATATGCGATTAATACCTTTTATATTGCTTTCGACTTCCTATACATGCAGAGTGAGATGTAAAATTAAAGAGTGTCTGAATGAGGGTAGTGAGCAGTACGAGGAAAGATAACACATGCAACTTAATGTTATTTCATGTTGTCTCAGGTGAGACTTAATCAGTTTACCACATGAAATGTTTTTGCATGATCATGTATATTGCTTATAAAGGCATCAGATATTAATCAATAAAGAATGTGAGGATTAGATTGAACAGGAGTGTAGAAATATATACAAAATCAGTAATAAAGGATTCTAAGAAAATGTATTATATATAATGTTTATTCTATAAAGGCGGTATAATGTTTAGGGAAACGTTTTCAGAAATAGATATATAGATGGGTAAATAACAGTTTGTATGAAACTAGAAGGAGGCCATTAGAAAGTATGCGCAAGTGTGTATGTGTTTTCAAGACACATAAAGACAAACAGAAATAATCAGAAAGCAACGAATTTAGAGGAACTGAATAATATTCAATGCGTAAAAGTAATATGCAATAACATTTAAAATGTTACAAACCAGGATTTGAATAGCAACTTAGATTAATGAGATAAAGTGAAATAACTATGATTCAGTTGGCGAATAAAGCAAGGCATTCATGCGCTACTCTACACCTGTATTCATATGACGTGGAATTAAATAATGTTTTGTA
>OZ024740.1:373023793-373031293 GCA_964016885.1 Eledone cirrhosa
CTCCCCACCATCACATGTCATTACCCTATCTAGACTAAAGTCATCGACCTGTTATCAAACTCTCTACTCTCTGTTGAATGTGTATATATATATATATATATATATATATGCGTGTATATACATCACTCAGTCAAACGAACAGATTTCAACCCCAACATCTACAACAACAACAGCGGCATCAAAAGATAAAAAAAAAGAAAAAAAAAACCTCAAAATAACAAAACACACACACACACGCACTGAACACAACAACAACATCAACTGCCACCACCACCACTACCGCCGCCGCCATCACCATCACCAGCGACCGGGCCTTAAGAAAACAACTTAAATAATAATTTTTCTGCTTTTGGCACTGATCCAGCGACTGTGCCAGCGCATCATTGGTACTCTCTTTTGTTGACTCCGTGGGCATGAAAGGCAAGGTTGACCTCGGCGGGATTTAAGCTCAGAGCGTGGAGAGCCATAGCTCTATGCTGTAAAGCAATTATAATAATACTGGACTGTAGTACGATCGGCTTCAACTATACAAACTCTTGAAAGTCAACAGTTGACATAATCTTGTAATCTTGTATCAGTAATGACGGTAATATAATATATATATATATATGTGTGTGTGTGTGTAAGTGAGTAGAGTAGCGTGTGTGTGTTTGTTTGTATGTATGAGTGTTGCTGTGTGCGCGCATATGTATGCGCGTGTGTGTATGTCGTACGTATAAGTGTCAATAAGTGATTTTTATTTTTTTATTTTTTTATTTTTTTATTTTTTGCGCGGGGACAGAAATAATCGGGCTGGATGCCCGATCGCGCAGTTAAACCACTGGGAGTGAAGAACCCCTAGCCCTTGTCAGAGCATTCTTCTAGGAGAAGGCATCTCAGGAAACTGGGTTAACTCCGACATAAACCCTGCGGCTCAGTAGTTACCGATGATGTTGATCTTTTCTTCTTTTCGGGTTATAGCTACTGTCGCTCAGAGAGTGGAATTGGCTCAGTGCACAGTCTTTCCTCACTTTAAAAATATACGTCACGCACAGGCATTGCACGAGTGCATTAATAATTATTAATAGTCTACTATTATTATTATTGTTATTATTATTATTATTACTATTATTATTATTTTTTTTTTTTTTTAAATTTCAAAATCAATGATGTTCCAGAACAATATAAAATAGATAATTGGCAATTTAGGTTCTGAAACAAAAATGATCATTGGCAATAAGGGCAGGGGCCCCAGGTTATCACAGCATGGGCCCGCTCGTCATCGTGCCATTGTAATAGAGCCAAACAAGGCATTTAGTCTTGGTTGCTGGAACGTACGGACGCTGCTTGACAGGGATTCCTTGGAGCGTCCTGAACGAAGGACCGTTCTTGTTGCAAAGGAGCTTCGACGTTACAATCTTGACATCGTGGCTTTATCTGAGATGAGGTTAGCTGGAGATGGTCATCTTACGGAATTTTGTGGAGAATATACATTCTTCTGGAAAGGAAGAGATGAAGGAACCAGAAGAGAGGCTGGGGTAGGATTTGCTGTTAAGACTGTACTTGTGAACAAATTAGAAGAATTCCCAGTATGGATTAGTGAGCGTCTTATGTCCATGAGATTTCCGCTGGACAAGGGAAGCTATGCCACCCTGGTGAGTGTGTATGCTCCAACGAGTTCTGTCGATGAGGAAAAGGTGTCCTTTTACCATGCCTTGAAGGGTGTTTTAAGAAATATCCCTCAGTCAGACAAAGTCATCGTGCTTGGTGACTTTAATGCTAGAGTGGGTAGGGATTTTAACACATGGAAAGTAATCGGAAGGCATGGGGTGGGAAAGTGTAACAGCAATGGTATGCTCCTGCTGCAGATGTGTGAGGAGCTGGATCTGTGTGTTACGAACACCATGTTCCAACAAAAGAACAAATTCAAGACCACATGGATGCATCCTGCATCTAAGGAATGGCATCTTTTGGACTACGTCCTAGTCAGGATGCGTGACAGACAGGATGTGCAGAGTGTTCGTGTTCTTCGTGGAGCTGAGTGCTGGACGGACCACCGCCTGGTACGCGCAAAAGTGAAACTAATCACTAAACGTAAAATCCGGGGTCCTGGTGTTGCCCTGCCCAAAAGATTGATTGCTGCTCGTCTTAAGGATAAAAATGTGAAGAGGACATTGGAAGAAGAGATGCAGGCTGCAGATCTTGGTGAGGATTGACCGACCCTTAAAAAGTCGGTTTATGATGTGGGCAGGCGTGTTCTGGGATTTGCGCAGAGGAAACATCAGGACTGGTTTAATGAGAATGATGTACATATACAAGACTTGTTGGCTGATAAGAGGCGTGCTCTGTCACGCTACTTGACGGTAAAACCACAGGAGAGGAATACGTTGCATGAGGAACTCAGGGATGTAAAATCACGTGTTAGGCGGAGTCTTTCTCAGATGAAGGATCAGTGGTGGAGTGAGAAGGCTGGGGAGATACAAACTGCGTCTGATTCCAATAACACAAAGCTGTTGTACAATCTCTTGCGTGAGGTCTATGGACCGTCTTCTTCTCTGGTGAGACCACTTCGCAGCAAGGATGGCAAAGAACTTCTTTGTGACTCACAAGGAAATCTACGAAGGTGGCGAGAGCACTTTGATGATCTTTTGAATCAGCCGTCTGTCGTCAGTGAAGATTTCCTCAATCTCATTCCAGAAAATCCTGTGAAAGTAGCTCTCGCAGAACCTCCGACACTTGTGGAGGTTGCAGTGGCTATTTCGAAGCTGAACAGTGGAAGATCTACAGGTATGGATGGCATACATGCTGAGCTCCTACAATATGGTGGTGAGAGACTCCTGCAACATCTTCACTCTTTGTTTGGCAGGATATGGGCTAATGAATCCGTACCTGAGGACTGGAGAGATGCAGTAATGGTGGTTTTGTACAAGGGAAAGGGT
Organism: Eledone cirrhosa; assembly: GCA_964016885.1. NCBI lineage: Eukaryota > Metazoa > Mollusca > Cephalopoda > Octopoda > Eledonidae > Eledone > Eledone cirrhosa. Next base: position 373,026,712 of record OZ024740.1, read on the forward strand.
AACAGGAACGATTGTGGGAACTACAGAGGTATATCATTGCTTTCTGTCGTAGGGAACGTTTTATGTAGGGTGCTTCTGGACCGTCTGCTGACACACATTGCAGATTGTGTTCTTCCTGAAAGTCAATCTGGTTTTCGTGCTGGACGTGGCACTACTGATATGATCTTCTCAGCTAGACAGCTCCAGGAGAAGTGCATGGAACAAGGCTTGGATCTGTGTCAGGATTTTGTCGATCTGACAAAAGCTTTCGATACTGTTAACAGAGATGCATTATGGAAGGTTCTCCAGAAACTTGGTTGCCCTGATAAGTTCCTTGCTTTAGTTAGGTCTTTCCATGACGACATGAGGGACTGGGTTAATGCCGGGGGTAATATGTCGGAGCCTATCTCAGTAAAAAATGGAGTGAAACAGGGGGATATTCCAGCACCGACCCTGTTTGCCATATACTTTGCAATGGTTTTGTGTATTGCATTCAGGAATTGCGAGCATGGTGTTTACATCCGATATCGAACCTCAGGCAGCATATTTAACATCAGGCGCTTTGCTGCGAAGACAAACGTATTTACATCAATCATAAGAGATCTCTTGTATGCAGATGATTGCGATCTTGTAGCGCACACAGAGAGTGATATGTAGCACATTTTGAATGCATTTTCTGACGCTTGCACTGCCCTAGGTCTAACTGTCAGTCTCAAGAAAACCGTCGTCATGTACCAACCTGCCCCTGGTAAGCAGTACACTGAACCAAACATCTATGTGTATGGCAAACGACTTGGAGTGGTTGATCAGTTTGTCTACCTGGGAAGCACTGTCAATCGATACAGCAACCTTGACAGTGAAATCTCACTTAGGATTAGGAAAGCAAGTGATGCTTTCGGAAAGCTAGAAAGGCGACTCTGGGGTCGGCGAGACATATGCAGGAGGACAAAGGTAAAGGTGTACAGGGCATGTGTGCTCTCTTGTCTTCTTTATGCCTGCAAGACCTGGGTCACATATCGACACCACCTTAAGCAATTGGAGCGTTTCCATCAGATGTGTCTCAGATGGATCCATGGCGTTCACTGGAGGGACCACATCAGTGATGTCGAGATTTTGGAAAGCTCTATGTGTGACAGTATAGAAGCTCTTGTGCTTAAGCAACGACTCCGTTGGAGTGGCCACCTTGCCAGGATGAAGGATTCTAGAATACCAAAACAACTCTTTTATGGAGAGTTGGTTAAAGGAAAACGACCGCCACATAAACCAAAAAAGAGGTATAAGGATTCCTTGAAAGCCTCTCTGAAAGACGCTAACATCTCTGCTGATACATGGGAGAATATTGCTGCTGATCGTAATAAATGGAGAAAGACTCTATATGAGGGAAAAGTTGCCTTTGAGGCATCTCGAATCGCATACGAGAAAGTAAAGCGGGATGTGAGGAAGGGCATTGCTGTTGCACTTCCAGATGGCGAGGGTCCTCCTATGGTGCTGACATGCAGCGTATGTGCGAGACTCTGCCTAAGCAAAGGTGGACTCGAAAGTCATCTTCGCAGTCATAAAGTAAGACCAGTGGTTGACTACCAGGCTGCTGTTGGAGAAGCTACTCCACATGCTTGCCAAACATGTGGTAGAGAATGTAAATCAGCAGGAGGGCTCAAGCGACATGCAAAAGTACACGAACTCCAACCACAGCCGACTATTCCCAGTAAATGTTTTGGTTGCCGACTCTGTGCAAGACATTTTAGATCATTGGCTGGGCTAAAAAGCCACATTCGATCGCAGCGCTGTTAGTTGCTATCGTGTGTGTGTGTGTGTGTGTGTGTGTGTGTGTGTGTGTGTGTGTGTAGATATGCTTATGTGTGTGCGTGTATGTGTATATATATACGTATATGTATATTATTATTGTTGTTGTCGTTATTATTATTGTTGTTATTATTATTATTATTATTATTATTGTTATTAATGTATGTGTGTGTGTATATGTGTGTGTGAGTATGTGCGTGTGTGTGTGTGTATATATGTATGTATATGTATATATATATATATATATATATATTTCTTTTTTTATTTTTATTTTCTTTTTATTTATTTATTTATTATTATTATTTTTTTTTCTTTCTCGTGCAATGGCCATACTCGATAACGAGGAGGCAGCCATCATGTATGTATGTATGTATGTATGCATATATATATATGTATGTATGTATGCATATATATATACATATATATATATATGTATGTATGCATATGTATATATATATATATATATATATATATATATATATATATATATATATATATATATATATATATATATATATATATATATATATAAATGTATGTACGCATATATATATATAGAGAGAGAGAGAGAATAAGAAAAAGCGAAGTATTATCAGATGTTAAAGTCCTTTAATGATAATGCTGTGATACATATTTCAATGAGGATAGTAGCCACACTCTTCGGTGTGCCCAGTGCCGTGACATCATCAGACAGCTTCTTACATAATAAGGTTATGTTTCCGAGGCAATCCAAATTGAATCGACATGTGAACGGACAAAGCATGCGCTCTTGAATTCTTCGCCCGTTCCCCTGTGAGTCCCAATTTACTCCTACTGGTCTGCGCAGGCGCAAGTCCGAAGGAAGGTGACCATCAACTACCCCAAAGTTCTGCGAAACTCGCCTAGGCAGGCCCCACCCTCTCAACCAAACAATCACCCCATCCAGGTCTGTAATATGACACAGTTATAGTTTACTGTCAGCTACCCTGCCAGTGGCAGTTGGCCAAAAGTTAGTGCGGGTGGGAAAGTATGAGTTTCAATAGGTCTCAATACTACCCCTAAATTAAGCATGGACAATAGAATTGCCCATCACCCGCTAAGAGAATATATACTTTTTCTAGGTATTATGGTTTCACAGTGGAAATTATGATTGAGAAATAGAAATTGAAATAAAAAATTGAAAATAAAAAATAAAAAATAAAAAATAAAAAATAAAAAATAAAAAATAAAAAATAAAAAATAAAAAAATAAAAAATAAAAAATAAAAAATAAAAAATAAAAAATAAAAAATAAAAAATAAAAAATAAAAAATAAAAAATAAAAAATAAAAAATAAAAAATAAAAAATAAAAAATAAAAAATAAAAAAAATATACAAGTTAAAATCTTGATTGAAGTATGTAAAAAAAAATTATATGTACATATAATAACTAATGAATAGGGAGATGTTTAAATTATAGTAAGAAGTTTTGAAAGGGGGATCAATATTACAGATATATTATCTATATATTGAACGATAGTACTGTACAGTAGAACGGAGGGTAAATTACAGTATGAAACGTAGTAGTTAGACAAATACATAGTTAATATCTCTATCACCGGAATCAAAATAAAAAATACAAAATCTAAAATACAAAATTACAAAAAGTAGATAGATGTAAAAATGAGATAGGAGATATATATGAAAAGCATATACGAGGAAGGTAAACTGTATGGAAATGGGAGTATAAGTGGTTAAGATGATTCTCAAACTTTGTCCATTTAAAATATAATATAATATAAATTCTTTATCTGATGAAGTGAGGGGGCTTCTGTTCAAAGCCTCTGTGCAAATGCAATTTGCTGCAGGAAAATAGGGGTTTATCGTTGTTTTTAGTTCCGCGATTTATCCTGTCGAAAGTTAGTTTATAATTTTATGTCCGTCCAGTATCAGAGATTTCCAGGAGTTGGAATGGAATCAAATGAGTTCTAAACAACGATGTATAATATTATTGCTCGAATAATATTCACCAAGGTGATATTTCACCTAATTATCATAGGTTCCTTTCGACTTCATAGAGTTGCGGTCCTCTGGATCCGAATATAGTGTCGTTAGAATGAAGTCGGCAAAAGCGCAAAACGTGTCTATTTACTCTGTGGATAGTCGGTATATAGAAATAAATATTTTTCCTTTGGTAACAATTTTCACAGAATGCCCAATATATATGTTATATGTCTAACATTCCATGATCATTAACATTGCAATTGCAATAAAATATGTTTAACCTACCATCGAAGTATTCATCGCGACCTCGCCTATAGTACCACAAGAATGGCCATTTAATTTAATGGTAATATTGAGCACTGCTATATATTCATATTTCAGATTGGATAATGATTTGAAAATCATTCGAATTATATTATTTGCTTTTTGACATCAATAATTAAAAAGGCGACTTCATACCCATGTAATCGATTAGGTGTTTCTGTTGCGCAGAGAATTCATTATTTTCTTTCATATATAGCACATAGCTCTTTTACATGCGAAACTGTGTTAACTCCAATTTCATGGCCGTTCGGCAATGTAAATTGGTGCCATTAGTATGTGGGTTACCGTAAAGAGGTGCATTATTGATTGCGCTAAATTATTTCCTCTTATATGTAGTTTATATATATATATATATATATATATATATATATATATATATATATATATATATATATATATATATAGAGAGAGAGAGAGAGAGAGAGAGAGAGAGAGAGAGAGAGAGAGAGAGAGAGAGAGTGTGTGTATTTTGCAATACACTGTATGCTTAATTAAAAGCATTTCGAAGACCTTAC
>OZ024740.1:373033793-373046293 GCA_964016885.1 Eledone cirrhosa
TAATATTAATGCTAATGATAGAAACAACAACAACCACCATGATAATAATAATAGCAACACACACAACTATGACGATAGAAATAACGACAACCCCTTAGAGAAACTATTTTTCAACCCAGCTGACAAAACATATAAGATGGGTAATATCTATCCTACGAGGTTTCCCTTTAATAAAAGAGTTTGCATACCACAACAAATAGATGACGAGACGGAGGCACAGTTCACCATAGCTAGAAATAAGATTAGACAAGTAGTAGACAGGTACACTATGAGACAGAGCAGACCAGAGGCCCAACAACTTGGGATAAAACCTGTAGAAGGCTTGGTTAGCCTCAAGCAGCGCACAAGGGATGGTGAGGTAGTGTGTCTACCCACAGATAAGTCTGGTAGGATGTCAATAGATAGCATGCCGAACTACATCGAGGCAATGCAACCCCACATCACCAACACGAGCGAAGTTGCACAACTAACACACGATGGGAGAGAAAAAATCCTCAACGCTCACATGATGATGTGGACTGACATCCTAAAGCCAAGCAGACGCACTGCCAACAACTTCCAGGCGTCTAACAATGGCATACCACCCTTGTATGGGCTCCGCAAAGACCACAAGACAGTCGACGACCCGACAACAGGACCACCAACAAGACCTGTATGCGGAGCTAATATAGCTAGCAACTACAGGATCTCCTACTTCCTCTCAATGGTTATACGCCCCATAATCAAGATGTCCCCAGATGTATGTGAAAGTACAGAGGACCTCCTCAGCAGAATCAGTGAGTGCAACAAAAACAGGAGCCTATCCAACTGCATAATAGGCAGCATGGATGTGGTGTCACTGTACCCATCCATTAACATTGATTTTGCTGTGAAAAGATGTGTGGAGATGATCATTGAGAGTGAGGTGGAGTTCTGCGACGTCGACACAGACGAACTAGGCCTCCTACTTAGACTTACCTACGACACTGACTACCTAGACAGCCATGACCTTAGATGTCTCTGCCCGAGTAGACCTATAAGAGGTAGACCCCCCACCATAACCTCAATGGCTAAAAAGACTCCCATAGGAAGGTGGATTGGGTGGACCAAAGCTATACGGACCCCCCAAAACACTGATCAGGTAAGAAAAATGGTCGCACATGCAATAGGGGCTAGTATCAAAACTACCCTAAAGGGCCACATATTTAAGTTCAATGAGAAAATCTACACCCAAAATGACGGAGCAGCCATCGGCGTCAGCATAGCTGGCGATGTTGCCAACCTTTTCATGGTATGGTGGGAAAGGAGACTTAAAGATCTCCTTAATGAAAGCTCCATAGACCTCATCATGTACTCTCGTTATGTAGACGATATCAATATAGTTATAAGAACACCCCCACTAGAGAGCACTAACAAGTTTGATTTAGAACGTAGCACGATGGAAAGCATCCAGCAGATAGCTAATTCCATACACCAGAGTATAACTGTAACTATAGACTTCCCTTCCAAACACCCTAACAATAGACTACCTGTATTAGACACAGAACTCTGGATTAACACTATAGACGAGAGAGCCCAAATTCTCCACTCACACTATGCTAAACCCATGGCCTCCAAATACCTGATACTCAAAAACTCAGCAATGTCCAGTAGTGCTAAGTTTAATATTCTGACCGCAGATTTGGTACGAGTGATGAAGAATGTGTCCAGCATGTGCGACCCAACAGAAATGGAAGGACACATCCAACACTTCATCAACCGCATGCAGTTCTCTGGCTACAACCAAAGAGACAGAGTCAGAGTATACGAAGGAGCCATGGAAAAGTATAACACCCTCATAGAACTGGACATGAAAGGAATTTGCCCACTATACAGGAGCAAATCATGGAATAGCTTAGATAGGGCTAGACATAAGATAGGGAAGGTCACATCATGGTACGACAACCAGAGATATCAGAGTGTCATGTTTGTGGACGCCACCCCTGGAGGGAAATTAGCTAACCAGTGTAGAAAGGCCCTGAGAAAGACCCACTTAAAAATAAAGGTGGTAGAAAAGCCAGGAACCACCATAAAATCCCTGATCAGCAAAACCTACCCTTTTAAGAAAACTCACTGTACCAATAGGAAATGTATCATATGTAAGGTGAACCCCCGGATAAACTGTAAAACTAGAAACGTAGTCTATAGCATAAGATGTACAGAGGGTACTTGCAGAAACACGACAACAACATACATAGGTGAGACAGCTCGTAGCATAGGTGAAAGGATAGACCAACACTGGGGGGAACTAAAAGGACGAAAAAACGGGTCAGTACTATACGAACATGCTAGACAACATCATGACGGTAACATAGACAACATAGAAATTAGAATAATATCTAAACATAGGAATGACCCAGCAGATAGGCAAATCAGAGAGGCCAGTGAAATAGAAATTAGAAGACCAAAGCTAAAAGGAAAGAATGAGTGGAACAACAACAACACCCAAACAAACAACACTGACCTAAGAGAAGTATAAATAAATAAGTAAATTAAATTAAATAAAATAAGATAAATAAATACATACACAAGCACATAAACACACACTAGTCACCCAGCAGACACAACACTATACACACTAGTCACACATCACACATAACACTATACACACACGCAAACGCATGCGCAAAGAAGACAAAATAAAATAAGATAAACAAACAAGCAAATAAATAAATAAATATATAGACAGACTGAACAAAAAAAAAAAATGGCGTAGACATACAACACAACAGGAGGAACAATGAATATAACACCACTGACGATGTTGCAGATGTGCAACGAAAGATTTATGTAAACTATATATACATGTGTTTGTCTATATTGTATCTGTATTATTTTTGACCGCCGGTCAGTCAATGGCAACATTGAGGACCGAGTAAGTTAGATCGCAGATATATATATATAAAAGACAGCGAGAAGCGAAAACCAACCAAACAGTGAGTGTGTTCTGTTATTAATTCTGGCAATATTACGCAAATATGACCCTCCCCAAATATAACAATATCTGTTTCGACACACGATTTCATATAAAAAACCTCGCAAAACTATATATATATATATATATATATATATGTATATATATATATATATATATATATATATATATATGTATATATATATATAATGTATATATATATATATATATATATATATATATATGTATATATATATATATATATATGTATATATATATATATATATATATGTATATATATATATATAATGTATATATATATATATATATAATAAATAAATAACAAAGAACGCTTATAGCATATGCATATCTTTACTTGCTAACATTGTTTCATCCACACTATAAGTGGGACTCATCAGAGCATAAAGGTTAATTACATACCATACAAGCAATAACAAATCCAAGACATAGAAGAATGAAAGGTAATAATAGACGATAGAGGATAAGAATAAAAAGTAAATAAAAATAAAAGTGAAAATAAAAATAAAAATAAAAATAGAAATAAAAATAAGGGGTGCTATCTCTCACAGTTGGGCGGTGTGCTGTCAACATATAGTTACATACAAGCATACACATGGATGAGAGAACAGACAAGAGTAGACACATGGATAAGAGAACAGACAAGAGTAGATAAGATAATGGGATTAGGTAAGAGTAGGTAAAAAATAGGTAAAAAACAGACTTATAATATATATAAAAAGAAATACAAAGAAATACATAACAAACTTACATATAAAATATAAAATATAGGGTAAGGAATGAGATAAAATAATATACAATTAAAAATTAAAAATTATATACATAGAACATAATATAGTATAATCGTAAAATAAGATAAAATAAGGTAAACTAAAATCAAATAACATAGACTAAATTAAAATTAAAATAAAATTAAAATCAAATGTGTAATTATAATTATATGTATAATTAAATGTAATTAAATGTAATTAAATAAATAAATAAAGAAATAAATAAATAAAAATTAAAAATTAAATAAATAAATAAAATTAAAATTTAAATTTTAAAATTTTAAAATTAAATTCTAAATTTAAATATAAATAAATAAATAAATAAATAAATAAATAAATAAATAAATGGAGTCAAGTAAGTAAAAAAATAAAATTAGATAACATGAAATGAAATAAAATAAAATGAAATAAAGTAAATTGAGATAAGATATATATTTTTTTAGAATATATCTCTTGAATATATCAGGGGCCCACGAAGGCACTAAATGTCACAGTTATGTGTATCACTTGACCAATTTTTCAAAATACATTTCTTGAAAACATCAGGGGCCCACGAAGGCACTAAGTGTCACAGTCACCAGTATCACTTGACCATTGTAAGGCAATGGAGGCGTCCCAGGTTGGGCAGTCTCGAAAGTTCACTCGAAAGTCATGGGTGTGCATTCACACAGTTGAGCGGTGGGGTAATCACAAACCGGTTCACACACCAATTTTTTAAAAATATATTTCTTGAAAACATCAGGGGCCCACGAAGGCGCTAAGTGTCACAGTCACCAGTATCACTCGAGCGGTGGGGTAATCACAAACCGGTTCAACGCGGGCAGGAGTCAAATGGTCAGAAAGGTGCATCAAATGAGTTAGAAGAATTCACATGCAAGCGTTAGGTTAAAGCAAGCAGATACAGTTGTAGCGCATACAAAATACAAAATATAAAAGCCATTAAGTCACCGCATTGGGACATCACAAGATTGTACACATCAATATGTTCAGTACGTATATGCACGTATACACACCACATGCACATGCAGAGACGGTATACATATATATATATATATATATTTTTTTATATATATATACACACAGACACATATAACCACCTACACCCATACACATATAAATGTATACACGGGCACACACGCACACACACACAGCGTAGGATACCCGGGTCAAAGTCGATATTAAATACGATATTAAATACAATATTAAATATTAAACACCGAAATACCACATTAGATCAGACCCACCACCACAGGTAATATATTCAAAACAAATACATACGATGAGATGTATTAAAATACAGTTGAAATCCTACGGAGATATTCATGTCTGCACGTGCCATTGACCGATTCGAGTGTACACAGACCGTTAGTAACTACGGAGGGCCATCGGGGCCAAAACGTTACTTTCGGGATCATAAAAACGACCGTCAATATAAGGAAGGCCGATCGTGCTAGAAAGACTATAACCCCGGGTAAGAGTTCCCAGAGGTCAGCCTGTAGATCTTGAACCACAGAATATGAGGGCAACACATATATGCGCCACGTATCCACTGCTTACGGCAGGATGGCTCGGGTCCGCCACAGTTACAGGCTAAATTTCTACTAGTGCAGCCTAAATCACAGTACACGCTTTACATAAATACATTACATCACAACTCATGCGCATACAGAGGTACAAATCAACAAGATATACGTCAGGATAGGTCCACCAATGCACTAATGGTGGGTAGGCCAGCGTGGATGGGTTACATCCACTGTACCAAACAGGGGTGCTTATTAACATACACTCCCCTGCACACCCCAATATCAAGATCAATATCCTCCCACAGGCATACGTATACATTCACAGACTCGTATACATAGACGACCAACATTAGGAGACAGTTACACTCAGTCAGAGACAGTTACACAAGACAGCCCAACTGGAGGAATAAGGACATGCTAGCTAACAGGTTTAAAGTAGAAGAAAGAGCTTAATATTCGGTGGGGGCAAGAGGAAAAAATTTCAGACTTTCTATTTAGTAGAGGGCATTTAGCAAATATAATAGAGTGGGATTCGGCAAGGCACAGGTTGCATACTCTACTATGAGGAGTATATGGATGGGATTTAGCAACCTGCCGCCAAGTAAGTGTGTAAGGTGTCCGTGCATTTTTTAAATTATGGACGTACGCTGCCAAGGAGGTGGAGTTCTTCAGTTTATTATGTCTAAAAGTGCATTGATGAGAGTTAAACCTGGTCTTAAAGGGGGTGTAAGTTGATCCTATATAGGTCATAGTGGACGCCGTAGTTACCACATCACACGCATAAACTATGTTTCTAACAAGGCAGAAACCATTCAGGGGGCAGCTCGAAGCCCTTCTACAGTTACAACCTCTGGTGATGCTATTCTCAGAAAGATCACCACCAGTGTCGCTGCCCACTCTATCCACTACCGTGTTTTCCCCTAGGCTTAGGTTGTCCAGGCCTTCCTTTATTTTCTTATTATTAGTAATGGCCAGATGAGAGGCTAGATTTTGGGTTGTAGAATATGAAAGTTTAACAACATTCTTATTGAGGATAGAGTGGTACCTATTACCAGGAGGGAAGTTCCGTTCTAGCACAGAGAAGAAGGCCATAGGAATATTTGTAGCCAATTCAGAATTAAAAGGGGGGTTGAAGTATGTATTCAATCTTCTTCTATTCATTTTATTCTTTCTATTTCCATCAGTATTATTAGCATTATTATTTCTACGGTTCCTATGCTCACCTAGTCCATGCGGGGAGCTGCGAGGCCTACCATTGCTATTACTTATACCAATGGTGCCCTGCTGGTTCATTCCACCGGCATCTAGAGACCTCCCGTTCACGACACCTCTATTGTTATTACTGTGTGAATGCACACCCATGACTTTCGAGTGAACTTTCGAGACTGCCCAACCTGGGACGCCTCCATTGCCTTACAATGGTCAAGTGATACTGGTGACTGTGACACTTAGTGCCTTCGTAGGCCCCTGATGTTTTCAAGAAATGTATATTGAAAAATTGGTCAAGTGATACACATAACTGTGACATTTAGTGCCTTCGTGGGCCCCTGATATATTCAAGAGATATATTCTAAAAAAATATATATCTTATCTCAATTTACTTTATTTCATTTTATTTTATTTCATTTCATGTTATGTAATTTTATTTATTTACTTACTTGACTCCATTTATTTATTTATTTATTTATTTATTTATATTTAAATTTAGATTTTAATTTTAAAATTTAAATTTTAATTTTATTTATTTATTTAATTTTTAATTTTTATTTATTTATTTATTTCTTTATTTATTTATTTAATTACATTTAATTACATTTAATTATACATATAATTATAATTACACATTTGATTTTAATTTTATTTTAATTTTAATTTAGTCTATGTTATTTGATTTTAGTTTACCTTATTTTATCTTATTTTATTTTACGATTATACTATATTATGTTCTATGTATATAATTTTTAATTTTTAATTGTATATTATTTTATCTCATTCCTTACCCTATATTTTATATTTTATATGTAAGTTTGTTATGTATTTCTTTGTATTTCTTTTTATATATATTATAAGTCTGTTTTTTATCTATTTTTTACCTATTTTTTACCTATTTTTTACCTATTTTTTACCTACTCTTACCTAATCCCATTATCTTATCTACTCTTGTCTGTTCTCTTATCCATGTGTCTACTCTTGTCTGTTCTCTCATCCATGTGTATGCTTGTATGTAACTATATGTTGACAGCACACCGCCCAACTGTGACAGATAGCACCCCTTATTTTTATTTCTATTTTTATTTTTATTTTTTTTTTCACTTTTATTTTTATTTACTTTTTATTCTTATCCTCTATCGTCTATTATTACCTTTCATTCTTCTATGTCTTGGATTTGTTATTGCTTGTATGGTATGTAATTAACCTTTATGCTCTGATGAGTCCCACTTATAGTGTGGATGAAACAATGTTAGCAAGTAAAGATATGCATATGCTATAAGCGTTCTTTGTTATTTATTTATTATATTACGGCTCTGTCCTCAGACATTGAGCTAACCTCATACTGCCTGCTGGATAAGTGGAGTGTTATACACCCCTGATCCTTTCCCTAGCATACTATACGGCTCCCACTGGTTGAGCTTATACTTTGATATACGCGGATTTGCGTCCTTGTATATTATCAGGCAGTATGCTAACAAAGACATACTTACCCATTTCCTTGAAGAATATTCCCACCCCCCCCTAAAATCTCGTATGAGAAATCATTGATAACTAGCATAAACTCATTCGTAAAACGTGTTCGGTGGCGTGCGTTCCACTTTGATAAGAGGTATGATAGCCCTGAGGAGAGGCGTAGTTTTAATAATTATGGATTTAAGACCAATAGGAGCCCCCCGCATAATAGCCTGTTGGATAACTTCGAAAGTGAGCTATTATCCCTTGTTAGGAATATTAGATATAACAAATCTAGATGTACCAATAAATTTCAGAGTAAACTAAGTTCAATCGTTAGGGACTTTAGGGATAATAAATCCATTCTGGTCCCCTCTGACAAAACTAAAAACTTATATAGTATGGATTATAAAACCTATCGAGGCTTCATTTATAATGAACTACATAGGAACTACAAAAAAACAACGCAGAGTAATTTAGATAATATTAATCTGGAGGGGTATAACATAGTGGTAAAATTAGGTCTGGATAAACACACTCAGCCTTATTACCCCAGGCAGCCTAGATTCACCCTCAAGGACCACAAGGAAGATTTTATTAGCAGACCCTCGGTTAGGCTTATCTGCCCCTCCAAGTCTGACCTGGGGATTATTAGTAAGGGAATCTTGGATAGCGTTATTCCCCTGGTTAGAGAAAAAACTTTCCTTGAGCTTTGGGGTAACACTAGTGAGGTCATTACATGGTTCTCTACTGATTGTGGTCGTGACTCACTAAAATTCATCTAATTTGATATTGATGCTTATTATACATCTATATCTCCTATTATCCTCAATAAGGCCCTCATCCTAGCCATGCGGAGGGGGGCAATTACTAGGCCACAGATAGATATTGTTCTCGCTGCACGTAAAACCATTATCATGTTTGAGGATAATCTATGGACGAGAAAAAACACACCTGATAATTTTGACATCACTATGGGGTCGAGTGACTCTGCTCAAGTCACTGACTTGGTTGGAGTATACCTCCTCAATGAACTGCATAGTAACTTCCCTTTCTTTAGGGGTGGGTTGTACCGAGATGACGCCCTACTCTCCATAGATACTAGTAAGTATAATATAGAGCGCATTAGGAAAAAGCTGCATAGCTTTTTTAAAACTTTTAACCTATCCATTACAATGGATGTAAATGATAGAACTGTGAACTTCCTAGATGTTACACTGGACCTGGATAACCATACGTACACACCGTACCATAAGCCCAATGAATTGCTGACTTACGTGAATACCTACTCCAACCACCCTAGGTCTGTCATCAGCGGTATACTGAAGGGCGTATCTAATAGAATAAGTTCACTCTCACATAGTGAGGAGGCGTTTGACTCGCAGGCTGATTACTATAACGACGCCTTAGCTAGATCCGGCTTTAGGGACAAATTGTATTACACCCAGGGAAATAATGGTCCTAATAGTGGCTCTACCAGTGTTGTTATAACACATAATATGTCCATTGGTAATCGAGGTGTCGCGAATGGGAGGGTTCTAAATGCCGGTGGAATGAAACAGCAGGGCACCATTAGTCTAAGTAATAACAATAGAGGTGTCGTGAACGGGAGGTCTCTAGATGCCGGTGGAATGAACCAGCAGGGCACCATTGGTATAAGTAATAGCAATGGTGGGCCTCGCAGCTCCCCGCATGGACTAGGTGAGCATAGGAACCGTAGAAATAATAATGCTAATAATACTGATGGAAATAGAAAGAATAAAAAGAATAGAAGAAGATTGAATACATACTTCAACCCCCCTTTTAATTCTGAAGTGGCTACAAATATTCCTATGGCCTTCTTCTCTGTGCTAGAACGGAACTTCCCTCCTGGTAATAGGTACCACTCTATCCTCAATAAGAATGTTGTTAAACTTTCATATTCTACAACCCAAAATCTAGCCTCTCATCTGGCCATTACTAATAATAAGAACATAAAGGAAGGCCTGGACAACCTAAGCCTAGGGGAAAACACGGTAGTGGATAGAGTGGGCAGCGACACTGGTGGTGATCTTTCTGGGAATAGCATCACCAGAGGTTGTAACTGTAGAAGGGCTTCGAGCTGCCCCCTGAATGGTTTCTGCCTTGTTAGAATCATAGTTTATGCGTGTGATGTGGTAACTACGGCGTCCACTATGACCTATATAGGATCAACTTCCACCCCCTTTAAGACCAGGTTTAACTCTCATCAATGCACTTTTAGACATAATAAACTGAAGAACTCCACCTCCTTGGCAGCGTACGTCCATAATTTAAAAAATGCACGGACACCTTACACACTTACTTGGCGGCAGGTTGCTAAATCCCATCCATATACTCCTCATAGTAGAGTATGCAACCTGTGCCTTGCCGAATCCCACTCTATTATATTTGCTAAATGCCCTCTACTAAATAGAAAGTCTGAAATTTTTTCCTCTTGCCCCCACCGAATATTAAGCTCTTTCTTCTACTTTAAACCTGTTAGCTAGCATGTCCTTATTCCTCCAGTTGGGCTGTCTTGTGTAACTGTCTCTGACTGAGTGTAACTGTCTCCTAATGTTGGTCGTCTATGTATACGAGTCTGTGAATGTATACGTATGCCTGTGGGAGGATATTGATCTTGATATTGGGGTGTGCAGGGGCGTGTATGTTAATAAGCACCCCTGTTTGGTACAGTGGATGTAACCCATCCACGCTCGCCTACCCACCATTAGTGCATTGGTGGACCTATCCTGACGTATATCTTGTTGATTTGTACCTCTGTATGCGCATGAGTTGTGATGTAATGTATTTATGTAAAGCGTGTACTGTGATTTAGGCTGCACTAGTAGAAATTTAGCCTGTAACTGTGGCGGACCCGAGCCATCCTGCCGTAAGCAGTGGATACGTGGCGCATATATGTGTTGCCCTCATATTCTGTGGTTCAAGATCTACAGGCTGACCTCTGGGAACTCTTACCCGGGGTTATAGTCTTTCTAGCACGATCGGCCTTCCTTATATTGACGGTCGTTTTTATGATCCCGAAAGTAACGTTTTGGCCCCGATGGCCCTCCGTAGTTTCTAACGGTCTGTGTACACTCGAATCGGTCAATGGCACGTGCAGACATGAATATCTCCGTAGGATTTCAACTGTATTTTAATACATCTCATCGTATGTATTTGTTTTGAATATATTACCTGTGGTGGTGGGTCTGATCTAATGTGGTATTTCGGTGTTTAATATTTAATATTGTATTTAATATCGTATTTAATATCGACTTTGACCCGGGTATCCTACGCTGTGTGTGTGTGCGTGTGTGCCCGTGTATACATTTATATGTGTATGGGTGTAGGTGGTTATATGTGTCTGTGTGTATATATATATTAAAAAAAAAATATATATATATATATGTATACCGTCTCTGCATGTGCATGTGGTGTGTATACGTGCATATACGTACTGAACATATTGATGTGTACAATCTTGTGATGTCCCAATGCGGTGACTTAATGGCTTTTATATTTTGTATTTTGTATGCGCTACAACTGTATCTGCTTGCTTTAACCTAACGCTTGCATGTGAATTCTTCTAACTCATTTGATGCACCTTTCTGACCATTTGACTCCTGCCCGTGTTGAACCGGTTTGTGATTACCCCACCGCTCGAGTGATACTGGTGACTGTGACACTTAGCGCCTTCGTGGGCCCCTGATGTTTTCAAGAAATATATTTTTAAAAAATTGGTGTGTGAACCGGTTTGTGATTACCCCACGCTCAACTGTGTGAATGCACACCCATGACTTTCGAGTGAACTTTCGAGACTGCCCAACCTGGGACGCCTCCATTGCCTTACAATGGTCAAGTGATACTGGTGACTGTGACACTTAGTGCCTTCGTGGGCCCCTGATGTTTTCAAGAAATGTATTTTGAAAAATTGGTCAAGTGATACACATAACTGTGACATTTAGTGCCTTCGTGGGCCCCTGATATATTCAAGAGATATATTCTAAAAAAATATATATCTTATCTCAATTTACTTTATTTCATTTTATTTTATTTCATTTCATGTTATCTAATTTTATTTATTTACTTACTTGACTCCATTTATTTATTTATTTATTTATTTATTTATTTATTTATATTTAAATTTAGATTTTAATTTTAAAATTTAAATTTTAATTTTATTTATTTATTTAATTTTTAATTTTTATTTCTTTCTTTCTTTCTTTATTTATTTATTTAATTACATTTAATTACATTTAATTATACATATAATTATAATTACACATTTGATTTTAATTTTATTTTAATTTTAATTTAGTCTATGTTATTTGATTTTAGTTTACCTTATTTTATCTTATTTTATTTTACGATTATACTATATTATGTTCTATGTATATAATTTTTAATTTTTAATTGTATATTAATTTATCTCATTCCTTACCCTATATTTTATATTTTATATGTAAGTTTGTTATGTATTTCTTTGTATTTCCTTTTATATATATTATAAGTCTGTTTTTTACCTATTTTTTACCTATTTTTTACCTATTTTTTACCTATTTTTTACCTACT
>OZ024740.1:373053793-373058793 GCA_964016885.1 Eledone cirrhosa
AAAGTATATATATACATATATATATATAAAGTATATATATATAAATATACTTATAAAGTATATAAATATATATATATATATAATGTATATATATATATATAAAGTATATATATATATATAAACTATATATATATATATAAACTATATATATATATAAACTATATATATATATAAACTATATATATATATTAAGTATATGTATATATAAAGTATATATATGTATATGAAGTATATATATATATAATATATATATATATATAAAGTATATATATATAAAGTATATATATATATAAAGTATATATATATATATAAATTATATATATATATATATCAAGTATATATATATATAATATATATATATATATAAAGTATATATATATAAAGTATATATATATAAAGTATATATATATATAAAGTATATATATATATAAATTATATATATATATATCAAGTATATATATATATATATATGTATATATATATAAAGTATATATATATATAAAGTATATATATATATATAGTATATATATATATATATAGTTTATATATATATAAAGTATATATATATATATATAGTATATATATATATAAAGTATATATATATATATATATATAGTATATATATATATAAAGTATATATACATAAAGTATATATATATATAAAGTATATATATATATATAAAGTATATATATATATATAGTATATATATATATATAAAGTATATATATATATATAGTATATATATATATAAAGTATATATATATATAAAGTATATATATATATATAGTATATATATATATATATATAGTATATATATATATAATGTATATATATATATATATATATATATATATATATATATATAATGTATATATATATATATATAATGTATATATATATATATATATATAATGTATATATATATATATATATATATAATGTATATATATATATATATATAATGTATATATAAATATATATATATATAATGTATATATATATATATATAATGTGTATATATATATATATATAATGTATATTTATATATATATAATGTATATATATATATATATATATATAACGTATATATATATATATATATATAACGTATATATATATATATATATAACGTATATATATATATATATAACGTATATATATATATATATATATATAATGTATATATATATATATATATATATATAATGTATATATATATATATATATATATAACGTATATATATATATATATAACGTATATATATATATATATATATATATAATGTATATATATATATATATATATATAACGTATATATATATATATATATAAATATATATAATGTATATATATATATATATATATAAAGTATATATATATATATATATATAATGTATATATATATATATATATAAATATATTGTGTATAATATATATATATAATGTGTGTATATATATATATATATATATATATAATGTGTATATATGTATATATATATATATATATGTAATGTGTATATATATATATATGTAGTATATATATATATATATATATAAAGTATATATATATATATATATATATATATATATATATATATATATATATATAATAAAGTATATATATATATATATATATATATATATATATATATATATATATATATATGTAATGTGTATATATATATATATGTAGTATATATATATATATATATAAAGTATGTATATATATATATATATATATATATATATATAAAGTATATATATACATATATATATAGTATATGTAAATATATAAATATATATATATATATAATATATAGTATATGTAAATATATAAAGTATATATATATATATATATATATAAAGTATATATATACATATATATAAAGTATATATATATATATATATATCTAAAGTATATATATATATATATATATAATATATATATATAAAGAATATATATATATACGATATTAAATAAATGGAAACTATATTTATAAAACCGTATTTATTTCATTATATATATTTCAGGGATATCATATTAAAAATATGGTATGCCTTCATCAAACAAAATACAATATAAACAGTCTTATAAATAGATAGATTTGACATACCTTACAACTTCAACTTCCATTTAAAAAGTTGATTTAAATGGAAGTTGAAGTTGTAAGGTATGTCAAATCTATCTATTTATAAGACTGTTTATATTGTATTTTGTTTGATGAAGGCATACCATATTTTTAATATGATATCCCTGAAATATATATAATGAAATAAATATGGTTTTATAAATATAGTTTCCATTTATTTAATATCGTAAATATACTCCAAATACTTGATGAGTGCTTTTATATCAGTTATAAATATTTACTCGTTGTAACCCAACAATTTAAATAAAACTTTGCATATATATATATATATATATATATATTTACATAAAGTATATATATATATATATATATATATATAAAGTATATATATATATATATATATATATATATATATAAAGTATATATATATATATATATATAAAGTATATATATACATATATATAAAGTATATATATATATAAATATACTTATAATGTATATAAATATATATATATATATAATGTATATATATATATATAAAGTATATATATATATATATATAGTATATATATATATATAAAGTATATATATATATATAAAGTATATATATATATAAAGTATATATATATATATAGTATATATATATATAGTATATTATATATATAAAGTATATATATATATAAAGTATATATATATATAGTATATATATATATAAAGTATATATAGTATATATATATATAAAGTATATATATAGTATATATATATATATATAGTATATATATATATAAAGTATATATATATATATAGTATATATATATATATAGTATATATATATATATAGTATATATATATATAAAGTATATATATATATAGTATATATATATATAAAGTATATATATATATATAGTATATATATATATAAAGTATATATATATATATATATATAGTATATACATATAAAGTATATATATATATATATATATATAGTATATATATATAAAATATATATATATATATATATATATATAAAGTATATATATATATATATATATAGTATATATATATATAATGTATATATATATATATATATATATAATGTATATGTATATATATATATATATATAATGTATATATATATATAATGTATATATATATATATATATATATAATGTATATGTATATATATATATATAAATGTATATTATATATATATATATATATAATGTATATATATATATATATATATATATAATGTATATATATATATATGTATTATATATATATAATGTATACATATATATATATATATATATTATGTATACATATATATATAATGTATACATATATATATATATATATATTATGTATACATATATATATATATATATATATATATATATATATATAATGTATATATATATATATAAAGTATATATATATATATATATGTATAATGTATATATATATATATATATAATGTATATATATATATATATATATATATATATATAATGTCTATATATATATATATATATATATATATAATGTCTATATATATATATATATATATATATAAAGTATATATATATATATTAAGACAGGGGGGAAGAAAAAATGGCTTCATTTGTGCTTTCAACAGATTTATTTTCTTCACAAAATCCCAAAATAATTTTTTCCGGATTAGAAAAACCATTTTAACATTTTTTTTTAATAAATTAAATTGTTGGTTGTCGGTTAGGTCTTAGGAGTTCTTGGTTAACGTAGGAGGTATTGTTTCGTTTTTAGAAAGACCTTTCATGCTGATGTGCGCTTGTCAAACTGATGTGTATGTGGTGTGTTGTTCTATATATAGGGATTTAACATGTCTGTGGTGTGGTGGGGTTTTTTTTTCTCCCCCTTTAATAAGTGTAGGGCTGTAGGTATGTTGAAAAAATGTTAATAGCAGTAATGAGTTGAGACAGTGAGTAGGGTTGGGTGGGGAGAAATGTAGCAAGTGCGGCCTGCCCCGGTCATTATCGAAAAATTCATTTATTCGGGGGAAAAAGCTTTTAGTATTCCTTTGTATCGAGAATGGTCTTAGGCAAACCGCACCTGCCAAGCTTGTAAACAATTATTTTTTTCTGAAGAATTTTGCTACGTCCATCCCAAAAGTAGTCCTTTGTTCAACACACACATATGTGCGTATATACGTACATACAAACACGGGCATATGTAGGAATATAAAGGCACATTATGTGTGTGTATGTATGTATATGTATGTATGTATATATATACCCATGTGGAGGTATGAGTACATATTCGTGTGTGTACGTATGTGTATATGTGTTTTTATATGTGTCTTTATATGTTTTTATGTATGTATGTGGATGTATATGTACATGGGTGTGTGATTGATGGTGTGTGCCTTTATATTCCTACATGTGTCTTCCTGTCTTCCTCCGGTTGCAACGTTTTTTGAAAAATCCAGTTCTGCGTTTACAGATTGACTTTGTTAGTTTAAGAAGATCCCTTTAAGGGTGAAAGCAGCGATTCTTTGCTTAAAGACTTTAATCTGTTATTTTAATAAATATTTGCTCTACGGTTCTTATATATTTGATATATATTTATCCTTATCGAGCCCTCTTTGGATTTTAGTCTTCAAATTTATTATTATTATTACTATATATATATATATATATATATATATATATATATATATATATATATATATATAAAGTATATATATATATATATAAAGTATATATATATATATAAAGTATATATATAAAGTATATATATATATATATATATATACACATAAAGTATATATATATATATAAAGTATATATATATATATATATATATATATACACATAAAGTATATATATATATATATATATATATATATACACATAAAGTATATATATAT
>OZ024740.1:373061293-373065122 GCA_964016885.1 Eledone cirrhosa
AGAGTGCCCCACTCAAGAAGAGAGTTATTGTTTGCGGAGACATATCCGGGGGTAAGGGGTCTATCCTGGGTTTCTTGAAGGGATTTTTGAAATACCTCTTGAACTTTATGGGGGTCTGTTCTGTTTCAAAATGTTTTGCTGTAATGATAAAGAAAGCAGAGGCAAATTGAGGTGAAACAATCGTGCCGTGTTGTCGTTATGAGAGGGGAGTTTGATTTTCTTTTGTGGGCGGATAGCATGGGCCCAAGTCTTGGGTCTAGTTTAAAGGTGATGCCAATATCCTTTGGGTAATGCTGATAGAATACTTTCAACATCATGCAGATGATGTAGCGATCACAGCGACGTTGAGAGAATAAAGATTGAGTTTTTCTAGTCGACCCCAATTATCAAGGTCTGACATGCCATCTACCTTTTTCGTGGTGGACGTTTGTGGAGCTTCAATTTTCATGATACTTTGTTTTGTATGGGTCAACTACAGAGGACAACAGTATTGAAGGTGTGGTCGGGCGAAAGTGGAGAAGAGAAGGGAAACATTTTGGATGCCTCTCGCATCGAAGGTTCTAATATTCCAGGAACACATTCTGAGGACCATGTCAACTTTGCAGTTTATATGAGTGGCCCAGCTTATGCTGCTGACCAAAATTACTCCCAAGTAATATACAAACTCCACATTGATGCATGTATACAGCTATGATAGAGCCAACATTATAATTCTATGACTTGTTCATGGCGAACCATTTTCATGCACGAATCGTGTATGCGAAAGAACTTAATCAGCCCATATACGGAAGCGTTAAAACTATATTTTTGGCTGCTTAAAGTTTGAGTATGGCACGAGGATGTGTGTGTCTGACATTGTGAACGTCCACATAACTACAAACAAGCTGTCGGGTGATTTTCTTTTGCTTGTGCTGGAATAAGGAAGGTGACGCTAGCATTAGGGTTAGTCATCACCTTTAAATCTCATAGCTAAAACACTTCACTTGTTTATTCGTAAACATACAAAGTTACATACATACACATGTATCCACTCGAATATATATATATATATATATATATATATATATATATATATATATATATATATATATAGTAAATTACTGAAGAAGAAGGTAGATCGGCTGTACAATAGGGTTTATTCAAAGTAGCAACAATTGTTTCATAAGTCCGGTGTGTCTAAACATCAATTTTCGTATGATGCTACGTCACTCGATTTTAATGATTTTTGATATCTCGTTAACGTCTCTTTCTCTCTCCCTATATATATATATATATATATATATATATATACCTCTTTTGGTCTGTGACGCGCGTTTCGCCACTGATCATCTCAAGGTTCGATCTGTATCGATCTGACCCGACTCTGCAAACCGCGGCTCGTCAGACCCTTTGTAATAGTAATGACAACACTTAATGCAGCAATGGAGTGTACATCATCTACTGTATGCATATACTATGCGAAACCCGCTGATGAAGCCACAAGCGCCGATAGTGCATTGTTGCATAATATATGCATACAGTAGATGCAGTACACTCCTTTGTTGCATTAAGTGTTGCCGAAACTCTCGTGTACGCGTATAGATTGAATGTACCCATTTACGTGTGTTGTATTGAAGCGAATAACTATGCAACTGCTCTGAGATTCTACATAACATTACCTATTGAGTACGCAGAGATGCAACGGATACTAGCAGTGGAACCCATACTATTCCCGCCAGCTTCTTAACTTATTATGTACATACATACATACACACACACATTCACACACACATTCACACACACACACATACGCACATATATATATATATGTATATATCCTTCCACTGAAGACAACGCTGGCAGTGACGTCGAATTTTGAGAATATCTCTGGCTGTCACTCGTAGAATAAGAATAACTAATGCTAAAGACCGTGTATTTGACTTCGTCATTTATGCTTCCAGCCCTGACTTTTACTCGTCAATTCCACATGAATTGTAAGCGTAGAAATCTATTGTTTGGGACATACTCCTGTTAAATTCTTTGACCTCAGGTATTCGTTGCTGACACCCAGACAAGCCTTCAAAATTATATCCATTTTATACTGTCTTACAACTTCGATTCTGTTCCAGACGTTGAAAATGTGCATACGTTATCATATAGTAACCGTTTTTTTTTAATGTTACTACATAATATATCTCAATATATATGAGTATATGTACAAATACTTTCCAAAATGTATATATAAATATACATATACATAAGTATATATATATATATATATATTCAGACCTGTGTTAGCTGGCAGGAGGTCATATATTTTATCGTTCCTGGGTCTTTTAGCCCCAGGAAAGGAAAATGCTTCTCTGATGAGATTTGGTTTTCCATCAGATATCCAGCGGATTTCTGGGGTTTTACAAAGCGAAACTGATCAGTAAGGGCCATTAGAAGAGGTAAATATTTATATTATATTTTTTATTTATTTTAAAAAATTGGTTGAATTTTGCTTGTTCTGCATATCTTAATATTAAAGTTCTGGTATATCAAATTAATACCATTGAACAACCTTGAATCATAGACAAGCTATGTATTTCTAGGGGTGCTTAGTATCCTTGGACATATTAACTTTATTCATTTTCTCCGTTATGTAGAGAACAAATATGTTGTTCTATTTAGCTGCTATTTTTTTAGTAGTAATTATAGACAGCAAATCTGTAATTTCCAGCTTTTACTTCAGACCGGTTTACATAAGGGTCACTTTTACGACCTTTCAGACCTGTGTTAGCTGGCAGGAGGTCATATATTTTATCGTTCCTGGGTCTTTTAGCCCTAGGAAAGCAAAATGCTTCTCTGACGAGGTTTGGTTTTCCATCAGATATCCATCGGATTTCTGGGGTTTTACAAAGCGAAACAGATCAGTAAGGGTCATTAGAAGATGTAAATATTTATATTATATTTTTTAATTTATTTTAAAAAATTGGTTGAAATTTACTTGTTCTGCTTAT
This sequence comes from Eledone cirrhosa, assembly GCA_964016885.1. Taxonomy (NCBI): domain Eukaryota; kingdom Metazoa; phylum Mollusca; class Cephalopoda; order Octopoda; family Eledonidae; genus Eledone; species Eledone cirrhosa. The sequence continues at coordinate 373,064,275 of OZ024740.1, forward strand.
CTTAATATTATATATATATACATAAGTATATATATATATATATATATATATATATATATATATACATAAGTATATATATATATATATATATACATACACATAACTATATATATATATATATATATATATATATATAAGTATATATACTTATGTATATATGGATATGTATATACTTATGTATATATATATATATATATATATATATACATAAGTATATACATATACATATATACATAAGTATATATATATATATACATATCATATATATACATATATATATATACATAAGTATATACATATACATATATACATAAGTATATATATATATATACATATCATATATATACATACATAAGTATATACATATACATATATACATAAGTATATATATATATATACATATCATATATATACATATATATATATATATATATACACACATAAATATATACATATACATATATACATAAGTATATATATATATATACATATCATATATATACATATACATATATACATAAGTATATATATATATATATATACATATCATATATATACATATACATATATAAGTATATATATATACATATCATATATATATACATATACATATATATATACATATACATATCATATATATATACATATACATATATATATATACATATACATATATAAGTATATATATATATATATACATATCATATATATACATATACATATATATATATACATATACATATATATATATACATATATATACATATACATATATATATATATACATATACATATACATATATATATACATATACATATACATATATATATATATACATATACATATA
>OZ024740.1:373065322-373067822 GCA_964016885.1 Eledone cirrhosa
ACATCACGATAAATAAAATGGTTGAAAACTTAGACTAAAAAACAGCATTCAATATATATGTGTATATATATATATGTGTGTGTGTTCGGGGGGGGGGGGAGTTACATATATATATATATATATGTTTATATAGTGCCCGGCCGACTGATATCACTCGATATGCAAATTAGGCTGCTCAGCCGTTAATATGGATAAGGAAAGTATATACTTTCAGACGTTCAACCATCTGGCAGGAAGGTATACCATGCTGACGATAGCTAATAAGCTTGAAACTAGTACATCGTTCATGTGTCAGTGTTGAACAAAAAGGTGACATGGTTGCCTAAACATTGTACGGCGTAATTCGGGCTGTTTGTTTGTTTACAAACAAACGAACCGAGCATTATAATAAATGTTCGGTAAACCTATACGTGCATATATATATGTGTGCATGTATGAATATATACTGTACGCCTGTATACATATATGTATGTACGTAAACATACTTACATACTTACATTTATATATATATATATATATGTGTTTATATATAAATATATATATATATATATATATATATATATATATATATATGTGTTTATATATATATATATATATATGTGTGTGTTTATATATATATATACATATACATATCTATATTTACATATATATATTTACATATATATATTTATATATATATATAGACATATATATATATATATATAGACATATATATATATATAGACATATATATATATATATATATATATATATATAGACATATATATATATATATATATATAGACATATATATATATATATATATATATAGACATATATATATATATATATATATAGACATATATATATATATATATATATAGACATATATATATATATATATATATATAGACATATATATATATATATATATATATAGACATATATATATATATATAGACATATATATATATATATATATATATATATATATATATATATATAGACATATATATATATATATATATATATATATATAGACATATATATATATATATAGACATATATATATATATATATATAGACATATATATATATATATATATATATATATATAGACATATATATATATATATAGACATATATATATATATATATATATATAGACATATATATATATATATATTGACATATATATATATATATATATATAGACATATATATATATATATATATATATAGACATATATATATATATATATATATAGACATATATATATATATATATATAGACATATATATATATATATATATATATATATATATATATATATATATATATATATATATATATATATATATAGACATATATATATATATATAGACATATATATATATATATATAGACATATATATATATAGACATATATATATATATATATATATATATATATATATATATATAGACATATATATATATATATATATATATATATAGACATATATATATATATATATATATAGACATATATATATATATATATATATAGACATATATATATATATATATATATATAGACATATATATATATATATATATATATATAGACATATATATATATATATAGACATATATATATATATATATATATAGACATATATATATATATATATATATATATAGACATATATATATATATATATATAGACATATATATATATATATAGACATATATATATATATATATATATATATATAGACATATATATATAGACATATATATATATATATATATATAGACATATATATATATATATATATAGACATATATATATATATATATAGACATATATATATATATATATATATATGTATAGACATATATATATATATATATATATATATAGACATATATATATATATATATATATATATAGACATATATATATATATATATATATATATATATATATATATATATATATATATATATATATAGACATATATATATATAAATATATATATATATATATAGACATATATATATAGACATATATATATATATATATATACATATATATATATATATATAGACATATATATATATATATATATAGACATATATATATATATATATATATATAGACATATATATATATATATATTGATATATATATATATATATATATATATATATAGACATATATATATATATATATATATAGACATATATATATATATATATATATATATATATATATATATATAGACATATATATATATATATATATATTGACATACATATATATATATATATATAGACATATATATATATATATATATATAGACATATATATATATATATATATATAGACATATATATATATAGACATATATATATATATATATATATATATATATATATATATAGACATATATATATATATATATATATATATAGACATATATATATATATATATATATAGACATATATATATATATATATATATATATAGACA
>OZ024740.1:373080322-373082822 GCA_964016885.1 Eledone cirrhosa
ATTCCTGAACAAATAAGCCATTATCAGGCAGCTCTGGCTCTTGTAGCTATTACATCTTATACACGATAATCACAGCCTTCTTTATATTTGATGATTAATGGAAATCCGGATGTTTTTATTTTAGTTCATTGTATATAAATGTGAATTCATGAGGTGCATCACAGAAAATGCGAACGAATAGACTTATTTATTGTATTATATTCAGATACATTGAAACATATATCATCGTGAATGCATTCTCTTAAATTAGTTCTTTTTTAACGGTTAGGCAAAAAACAATTGGATTAATTAAGCATATTTCTCTGCATCTAACGATGTATGAAGAAGCTGATATATTCATCTGTTTTATGTAGAAAAGTGTTATGAACGATTCAATTATTTCATTGATGAAGTTCAATATAATTTCAGCATTTCGTTTTTCAATTCTTAAACGACGTGAGTAGACAGCACACTTCTCCAAATAACATAATGAAATGATTTAAGATTAGTCAATAATGTTAACTGCACCTATAAAATTACTAATGCCCAGAATTCTTCCATACATAGGTTTATTGTTGTAGTAGATATGATGCATATTTTGAGACATATGTAGCCTTGCTTTGCTGTTTTATCGAAAATGCCTAAACAAACCACAAAGATGCCTGAAGTAACTTTGTTTTTCTAGTTTCACATGACAAGTATTGAACACAGAAGAAAATGATATCACCTCAGAGAATACACGATGAAGACTAGATTTCATTTTAATCAATGGTTTCTATAAAATATGCCTGTGGGTTGGGACAAAAATACTGCAGGTGGAAGAACGAACTGTAGTTTAATGTTTTTACAAGTTTGGTACTATGTTTACATTGCACTACTGTACACCAATTGCTTTGAATATATTTAGTTATTGTTGTAAGATAGACGAACGTTGTTTTCAATTCCACTTCTCAGAATTTGCCCCAAAGATGCCTTATCCTTTGTCAGCTAATCTAGTACCACTTGCCAGAATTGAAAATCATCATAAGTTGTTCAGTTATTCGTACATGTCATTCATTAAATCCAGCAGCCTTGCTCTACACCTGGTTCTAGAGATTTCAAGTTGCATATATTTCTGACTTGCTTCACGTCTCTAACTGAAATGCCTCGATCTGTCTGCCGTGGGCAAACTGTTGTCTGTTTCCGTTCCTGTGTCCATTTAGCGTCATAATTGTCTTGCTCTTCTTTACTCCAAATAACTCTGTAAATTATTGACATTCATTGCTATCTATATATATTTCATGAGGAAATTGAAAAAGGTCGAAGTAATATCAGTTGTCGTAGGGTCTTATGGATGGCTAAACAAACTAAAACTGAATTTTACAGTAGTAGTGTTACAGAAAATCTGTTTGTTTGGAACGATTAGTATAATACAAAGGAAATTAGATGCAAACTGAAAGCAGGGTAACAACGTCGTAACTACGACCACTGGATGTGCTACGTTAATTGACTAAACCATGGATTAAGATCAATAATCATTAAATCGACGTTCTCCTCCCGCGAAATTGCTGCTCCTGTGCCTAAATCAGAAATCATTATTATTATTCGATGCTTGCATGTTTCCTACACCGGTGAGTTAATCTCTTAATCAAGACAAATGAGCTCAGATTAAGAGTACTTCGCTCCAAATATTTACCGTTCCCAACAACGCAGTGTTGAACTGCCAATTGCCAATTGCCTTCAATTTACTTGAGTTGCACGGATGTTGTTAGTTGCGTTACAGATGTTAATAATGTTGATGAGGAAATGGTAGAACTATAGCTACAACCGACACTATTTCACAGTGTGACGAATAAGGTAGAAAATAATTGTTTCTACTTTTGACACAAGGCCAGCAATTGACAAGTAATTACTGGTACTTTATTTTATCGACCCCGTACGGATGAAAGGTACAGATTTGAACTCAGAATGGAAATGGCCGCAACTCTATGCGTCAAAGCATGTCGTCCAACCCTCTACCGATACTGCAAAATTCACCGCCCTATATATATATAATATTACATAAAAGGCGTAGGGAGAATGTATCAATATATCATCATTCTGTTTATTTACATGTGAATCGATCAGCGCAAAGTACTACTGGTGGTGACATCTCATCAGGTTTGTGGATCCTTTAATTACATTGTGAATAAACGATAATGCTGTATTTATACTTCGTCACATGTGAATAAACATAATATTATATTAATACTTCTCTCCTACTACTTCTTATAAATATTATTAACACTCTGCTTCGTAATGAAACCAGCTATGGTGAAATAACAAACATAGCATACCACATCGGTAACCGTAGTCGTATAATCATAGAATGCTGACACTGGTGAGCCAACAGTAACTAAACATTACACACAAATGCAGTTTATATATATATATATAAGTATATATCCGAAGCCTATCAACGTTATCAAAGTTATTTATATATATATATATATATATATATATATATATATATATATATATATATATACATATGTGTGTGCTT
>OZ024740.1:373087822-373187822 GCA_964016885.1 Eledone cirrhosa
TGTTCTGCGTAGTGAAATTGTTGGCTGCATCAAGATGCGATTTATCTGTCTGGGATGCCAGAGCTACGACTTGGTCTCAATGATAAGGTGCTCTTTGAGAGTACTGGAAGAGGAAAAAGCAAGTCAGTAGAGCTGGAAGATGTGAAATTCCATCAGTGTGTTCGATTGTCAAGGTTTGAAAACGATCGCACCATTTCATTCATTCCCCCAGATGGAGAATTCGAACTTGTCTTATCGCTTAACCACCCATGTGAAACCTCTGATTTGGGTTGAGTCTGTGATTGAGCGCATGCTTATAGCCATGTTGAATATATGATTAAAACTAAAAGTCAGTTCAAGCGCCGTTCCACCACAAACAATGTGGAAATCATCATTCCAGTTCCACAAGATGCTGACTTCCCTAAATTCAAGACCACTGTTGGATGTGAGAAAAACCACAGGCCCTCCATCTCAACTCTACTTTTGAAAAGCAGAAGAACAGCGAAACCGGTAAAAGGAACCAAATATATATATATTTTTTTTTAAAAATAAGACTCCAATTGCATTTTCGATTTCATTTTTTTTTCTTTATATATATATATATAAATATATATATGTATATATATATATATATATATATATATAAATATATATATGTATATATATAAATATATATATATATATTTATATAAATATATTTATACATATATGCATATACATATATATATATATATATATATGTGTGTCTGTTTGTGTATGCGTGTGTACGTATTGTACGTTGTATCATATTCGGGAAGTTTAAGAAAAATAATTGGGGGCCTTTTACTATGAATGTTTAAGTTTGTAACAAACGTCACACATCTATCTTCAGTAAAAGTGGGGAGGTAATCGACAATGTTTAGTTGCTCTTTGATTTAAGTTTAATATATGCTGAGGTTAATATATGCTAGAATCTTATAGAGTTCTGCTTTTCTTTATGAGCTGATGAAGCTCATTTGTATTCGGAGCGGTGGCCTGCCAGGCTTGAAAAAAAAACAAAACATATTGATGTGCTCAATAGCGAAACCCCTGATATGTGTTTAGTATACAACCCGTATAATATTCAATATACAAAACGTACATCTATAAGTATATAAATATGTTGGAGCACTAATACATACATACATACATGATGGCTGCCCCCTCGTTATAGTGTATGGCCATTGCACGATATGCCATTATTAATAATAATTAATGAATTCTGTCGTGCAATGCCTGTGCGTGAAGATAATTTTTAAAGTGAGGAAAGAATGTGCACTGAGCCAAACCCTCTCTCTGTGGAAAAGAAGAAAATATCAACATCATAGGTAACTACTGAGCCACAGGTTTTATATCGGAGTTATCCCAGTTTCCTGAGTTGACGTCTACTAGAAGAATGCCCTGACAAAGGCTAGGGGTCCTTCGCTCCCAGTGGTTTAACCGCGCAAACGGGTGTCTAGCCCGACTATTTCTATGTCCCCGCGCATATACATACACATGCACCCATGTATATACACATATACATACATATGTATATACATACATACTTACATACATACATACACGCACATACATACACACATACACACACACACACATACATATATATATATATATATATATATATATATATATATATATATATATATATATATATATATATGTTGTCAAAGTTGAGTGGTTAGTGTGTTAGGCCTGCGATCGTGAGGTTGTTAGTTCCATTTGTGGAGGGGTGATGAGTTGTGTACTTGAGCAAAACACTTTATTTTACGTTGCTCCAGTTTACTCAGCTACAAAACCATGTTGTGATGTCAATGGTGCCAAGCCGTATCGGCCATTGCCTTTCGCCGACATCAGTGAGTGGAGACGATTCTGCATGGGCGACTGCTGCTCCTCTATAAATAATCTTGTGCCGGTGTTATAATATATACTAATAAAAACGAATAATATATATATATATACATATATATATATATATATATATATATATATATATATATATATATATATATATATTACTCTAAGGACCTACCTTATCGAGTGCTTTGCTAACTCGTTATTTCATATAAGTAGGCCGAATTTGCTTGCAAACCGCCAGAGATTCGATTTTACTAAATTTCCAATTATATATATATATATATATATATATATATATATATATATATACATATATATATATATATAAAAATATATACACATACATATATATATATATGTGTGTGTATGTATGTGTATATGTGTTTGAGTGTGTGTGAATATCAGTGTGAATGCCTGTGTGTTTATGAGAAAAATGCAAAACGAAATACAAAAAACAAAAAAATAATAATCAATGGTACATTGTTGCTATATCTATTAATTGATGCAGTATGTTCTTGTACAATTCAGATATTTCAATCCTGGTATACACACATGAGTTCATGATCTAATTTATTTCGGTTTTGTTTAGCCCTAGGTCATCTATATGGCTAGATAGCAACATTGAGTCATTTGTGGCCAAATGTATTGTAACTTTAACTATTGCGCCTTTAATGAGGTATTCGACTATATTTTCTAACTACAGGCTTCCACCTCTGAAACATTTGGCTACTACGTTTAACGGTACAACGATCACATAGATCCACTTGAAGAGTATTAGCGCGGTAAGAATAAATTCGACAGCTGTTTTCATTGTCTTCTTGTAATATGTTACAATAGAGTCACTTTACACCGTAGCTGATAACATTGTTTCTTAGATTGCGATTACTTGTGTCACTACTCATGACACACTATTGTCACTGGAATCAGTGATTTCCCCATGCCCATATCTTTTAAATTAATGAATTATTTTACATTTTGACGTATTATTATTTTCCTTATTTTCGACTCTTCACATATGAAATTAATCGTTCTATATCATGTGAATCCGTATTTCATTTCAGTATTTGACGGCTATGAGACGCATCTCAATTTGGGCAGGCATCTCAAAAAATAATAAATGGGTTTAAAATACGAATGTCAGGTGAAGGTTATAAATATTACACAATGTATTTTATATCATTCTACATCATGATTCAACCTATAATATTTTAGTATATGTTTAGAACATATGGAAGAATAAACATTTAATTTCTGTGCCATTGCATCACTAGATCTCCACTAGCTAGTAACCCAAACGGACCCTTTACATTATAAAGCACAGAGTAATTTTCTGGGACATTTTTTAGAAAAAAGGAAAGTGCCTCCTATAATTCGTTAAATACAGTATATATTGAAATACACAAGACCCTCAGAGACGTATTGATCGAAACGTAGTAAAAATAAATATTTAAAGAAATATAATAACTTGAAAACTAGATATATGTGCGTGATTCCCTTGCCCATCCATTTATTTATTTGTTGCTCTCTCTTTTTCTTTATTTGTTTATCTATCTTTCTATCTATCGCTCTTTTCTTTCTCTTTCTCTCTCTCTTCATATACATATATACATATATATATATATATATATATATATATATATATATATATATATATATATATATATATATATATATATATATATAGAGAGAGAGAGAGAGAGAGAGAGAGAGAGAGACCTGATGCGCATTAGTTCAATGTTCGATCTGTATTGATCTGAACCGACTCTGGTATCAATCGCGAAACGTGCGACACAACTCAATAAACGTAATATACCTTCCTTTTGCTTTCCCTTTTTTTGTCTCCGCCTTTCTCCCTCCACTTTACTCATCCCTGTCTCTTATTTCTCAAATTCTGTAGGTAGCAGCATTTCTTTTCTTTAACCTCACCTCCTAGTCAAGTGTTGACGAAAGGCAATTTTCATTCTTTCTTCCAGCGTTGGTATGCTGATTGGTTTGCATGTTAAGTCAGTGTCTCTTTATTTTTAATAATATGTCATGTATTTATCACTGTTTTCCTTGAGATACACTCATAAATGTTTCAGTCGAATAATTTTTTTTTTTTTTCGTCTATCATCCACGTTACTGGGAGACAGTTTCCCAAGATGTTGCGCAAAATGGCATTGAAATTACAATAGTACGCCAGAAAGTCTTACAATGGAGTAAGATATTGGAGACTAGACATCTATTTATGGCAGTTAAGATATAACAAGTAAACATAGTCCTTTATATGACGTCAGGAAAATTGCTTCATTTAGAAGGAATATCACGGGGATGAAACAAAGAAAAGACAAGAAGAAAAAGAAAGGAAGGAAAAAAGAAACCCAGCTCACTAAAAATTAAAAAGGTTCCAATGCAAATCGTTGAATAACTCGGAAAATAGTACAAGCTTACATGAACGATGTAAACCACGTCTTGAAACCACGATTGACCAGGTAAGATGATGATAATAATAATAATAATAATAATAATAATAATAATAATAATAATAATAATAATAATAATATTAATAATAATAATAATAATAATAATAAGAGAGAGAGGAGACTGTGGCTCACATTGTATCCGAGTGTAAACACCAAGCCCAGACTCACTATAAGGGCTGGAGACATGATGTGATGGGCAGGGTGATCCACTGGCACCTATGCAAAGTAAACAATTTGCCACATGCTGAGAAGTGGTATGAACATAAGCCAGAGGCGGTGATAGAAAACGATCAGGTGAAGGTGCTGTGGGATTTTAGGATACAAACGGACAAGAAACTGGAACACAATAGACCTGACCTGGTGGTTGAGGACAAAGAAAAAAGATCGTGCCTGATTGTGGATGTGGCCTGCCTATTCGACACGAGAGTGCAGGAGAAGGAGAGTGAGAATATTAACCGATACCAGGACTTAAAGTGGGAGGTAAAAAGGATTTGGAATTGCCATGAAGTCAAAGTGGTCCCGATTGTCATAAGCGCACTAGGTACTATCTCAAAAAGTTTCCAGGGATGGTTAAAGAAAATTGGTCCCTTTACGCTTTTTGGAACGCTTCAAAAGGCATGCTTGCTGGGCTCACATATTCAACTATTCAACTTTGTATTGTACAGTGTATATTCAAAAAAGAAAATGGCTATAAATGGAAGAAGAACCCCCCCCCCTCCTCTGTCTACGCTATATAGAACAGCCAGACAACACCAATCTCACCAACACCAGAAACGAGATACAACACCTACCCCATCACCTCTCTGTGTACACTAAACACGACAGCCAGATAACGGCAATTTCACCACCACCACTCACTACTGCCATCATTACCACCACTATCTCATCACCGCCGCCACCACTCCTTCATTGCTACCACCGCTACAACACCATCACTACAGTAATACGATCACATCACCGCAACCACTGCCTCGGTATCGACATCACCACCACCACTGTCTCAGTATCGATACCGCCGCTACTGTCTCCCACATCTCCCCGCCGCCACCACTCATTCAATGCTACCGCCACTATTCCCCTGTTAACTTGATGGAGAAAGGGGAAGGTGGCGGTATCACTAGACAAGAGAGAGGCTAGCAAAAGATATAAATAGATTGACTTAGTGACCTAGCCACGGCCGAACGTCAACATCAACAACTATGCGACTGCTGGCTCACCCCTTCCTCACCAACAATATAAAAAGCCCCGGCACCACCACCGACATAGCCAACAACAATAACAGCCAACTACAACAAAAAGTATATTATATGATTGTAATGCACTGGGTGATTGCTGGCCTTGTGCCTGGAGTGGAGACAATTATTAATAATTTCATTCTTAAGCCACGCAATGCTCACATTAAGAAACCACTCATGATAATAACAATTTAAAAAAAACAACAAAAAGAAAACCCCGTGACCAAGAAATACCGGGATGGCGGCCGGCGGGGAATAGCCGTGTCTCTAGGGGAGAACGACCCCTCTAGTCTTGGTTGACACTCGTTCTAGAAGTGGTAACACGAAATGATTACCCCTTGGCGGATAAGGATAAAACCCGACAAAATAAAGTAAATGTCTAATGATAAAATATCATACCGGATCGGCCGTCACCCGGGTAAAAAAGGGCCGCGTCCCTCAGAGAGGAACCAGACTGGGGTCGAAAAATCAGCTAATGGTTCAAACCTTCCCATCACTTCGGAGCTGGAGACCTCCCATAACCGGAATACTCCTACTGCTGGCCCTCCATGCTCACCACCAAGAAATCCAAAGAAAAAGAGAGAAAAATGGTCAAGGGAAGATAATAAAGAAATCCTTCAGGCTTTCTACACTGCCATGTACTACCCATCAAATACATCGAATATAGAACAGACATATATCAACTGGAAAAAGAAACATCCCGAAAACAGAGGCTATATTGACAGTAACAAACTAGTAAATATACGAAGAAATATTGTAAGAAAAAAGTTACTAACTGATATAGAAATTGATCAGATCAAGCTATTAGCACAAAGTCAGCGAAGGGAAAATGAAACATGTGTCAGTGAAAACGAGGTAAACTGTAACACTTCGAATCCCAGGGTTGGGGCGGAATCACTGGCAACAGAACAAATTAAAGAAAGGATCGAAAAAGTGGAGGGAGTGCATGCTCAGGATGAAACTCCAAATGAAAATAATGAGATCGTAAATGATAAAGAAATGAATGAGAATGAACTTGCCAACTTGAAGGATGAAATTATGATCGAATGGATGAAAATGAAAGAATCTGACATGGGGCAACGAGACACCCTCCCTAAGATCTAGAACTCCAAACAGAACCAAAAGATAATACACAAGACTAACATAATTCTCAAAAACATTATCATCACAAACAAACTAAACATTACTGATTTAAATCATCTCTATTATGCATCGGCTAAAGTCACCACTCACTTATGTGGAGTGAAGATGAAAAAACAAAGGAATTCCCACAAGAAATCTACTTGGCAAGAGAACATCAATCGCCAAATAAACCTTCTCTGATCTGACATAGAAATGTTAACAAACTATAAAGTAGGTGAACATGTTAAACAAACTAAACTTAGAAAATTGAAAAAAAAGTACAGTATAAAATCAACATGTGACATAGACATGCTGATAGAAATAATCAAGCAAAAAGTGTCGGCCAAAGCTGCTCGTATAAGGCGCTTTGAAAAACGATCTAGATTCTATAAGGACAATAATATGTTCAAAAACAACCAAAGAAACTTCTACAGAAAAATTGGTAAGTCAACAATAACTGCTAAATCAATACCACCCAAGGAGGAAGTGCAAGAATTCTGGGAAAAGATCTGGGCCGAAGAAAAAGTTCATAACATACATGCACCATGGATAGACAGACAAATGAAAGATACAGCTCACCTTGAGGAACAAACATGGGAAAATATAACAGTTGAACAGTTGCGCTTGGCTCTAAGAAAAACCAGCAAATGGAAATCCCCAGGAAAAGAGAAAATACAAAACTTTTGGATAAATGCCTTCACAGAGTCTCATCAGCTGTTAGCCCAACTTTACAATGAAATAGTTAAGGAGCCAGAAAAGATACCTTCATGGCTAGTTAACGGCATTACATTCCTGCTTCCGAAGAATGATGAGACAAACAATCCCAAAAATTACAGACCGATAACTTGCTTGACCACAATGTATAACATTTTAACATCAGTCCTAACTGAATACACATATGACCACCTGATAACAAATGACCTATTTCCCATTGAGCAGAAAGGGTGTAAACGAGGCTCATATGGCTGTAAGGATCAGCTTCTGGTTAACAAAATGATACTGGAAGATTGTCATAATAGACACAAAAATCTATCGATTGCTTGGATAGATTATAAAAAAGCATTTGATAGTTTGCCACACAGTTGGATTGAAAAATGTTTAGAGATTTTCAAAGTATCCCCCGTTGTCAGGAGGTTTTTGTCATTCAGTATGAAGACATGGAAAACGACACTCCTTTTGATTAGTGAAACAAAATCACTGGAAGCTGGAGAAGTTAATATTAATTGTGGAATTTTTCAGGGTGACTCTTTATCACCGCTTTTATTCTGCATCGCACTTATACCATTAAGTAAAATGTTCAATGAAACAAAACATGGATATAGAGCCTATGACAAAACTATTAATCACCTGTTCTACATGGATGACCTGAAACTATTTGCAAAAAATGATGAACAATTGCAAGGGCTATTATCCACTGTGAAGCAGTTCAGTGATGACATTAAAATGGAGTTTGGACTAGATAAATGCGCCAAAGCAACGTTCACCAGAGGAAAGCTGCTGAAGAGTTCAGACATTAATCTTGATCGGGGGAACGTGATAAGAGAACTTGATCAAGAAAAAACTTACAAATATCTAGGTGTTTGTGAAGGAGACGGAATCAAGCACTCGACAATGAGGGAAAGGATAAGGAAGGAATGTTACCGCAGAGTAAGAGCAATCTTAAGAACGGAATTGAATGCAAGGAATAGGATCGATGCCATAAACACGCTTGCCATACCAGTAGTAACCTACAGTTACAATGTCATCAACTGGTCAAGCACAGAGATCCGTAGGCTCGATACAAAAATTCGAAAATTCTTAACCATGCACAGAATGCATCACCCTAAAGCAGATATAGATAGAATATATCTCCCTAGGAAAGAAGGAGGACGTGGGTTAATCCAGTTAGACATTGCGTTGAAAAGTGCAACGCTTGGATTATCTACATATCTAAGGGAATCACATGATTGGATGATCAAACTCGTTTTGAAACACGAAAGCATCAAAAGATCATATTCCATTACAAAAGATGCACAAAGATACAGTAATGGACTACAAATTTCAGAAGTCCCATTTACTGCTGAAATGGAAAACACAGAAAAAGCAAAGCAGGTAAAAGTAACTGCAAAGAAAGAACTGCTACAGAAACTGGCTAAGAAATGGCAAGAAAAGCCTCTGTATGGAAAATACCCAGAGCGAGCTAACAATCCTGATGTTGACAAAACTTTAACCCATCAGTGGTTGGCATCCTCTGGACTGAAATCGGAGACTGAAGGACTGATTATATCGGCACAAGATCAGTGTCTGCCAACAAAAAATTACCAAGCCAACATAATAAAAATTGGGTGCAGCCCATTATGCCGTGTATGCAAAAAACAACCAGAGACCATTGACCATATAATTTCAATGTGCAGTCCTATAGCTCCAACCGAATACCTAAACAGGCATGACAGAGCTGCACAATACATACATTGGATAATGTGTAAGCATTTTGACCTGCCCCATCAAAAGAATTGGTGGGAGCATCAATCACCTCCCATACTTGAAAAAGATCACATCTCAATCTTGTGGAACTTTAGCATCCAAACAGACCGAAAAATAGATGCAAACAGACCTGATATAATATTGAAAGACTTTCAAAATAGGGTATGCCTGCTAATTGATATGTCTGTTCCAATAGACAAGAATGTATCTATAAAAACATTTGAAAAATTGAGCAAGTATAAGGACCTGGTGATAGAAATTGGAAAAATGTGGAAATTGAGAACTAAAACAATACCAGTGGTTGTAGGCGCTCTGGGAATGATACGTAAGGGGTCTAATGATTACATATCGCAAATCCCAGGAAACACGCGTATAGGAGAAATACAAAAGATAGTACTAATGGGAACTGCCCATATACTAAGGAAGATTCTGTCAATATAAGTATATCACAAGTCTAAACACTAAAGATGCATGTGTGAATATGTATGTTCTTTCTTGAACATGGCGGACCTTGTTGTCTCTTGAGGTCACTGGTTGTGACTTGGTGATAACTCGTATGAACATAAAGCAAGATAAATGTAACTGTAATAATAATAATAATAATAATAAATTGGAAATTGGAAAAATGTGGAAATTGAGAACTAAAACAATACCAGTGGTTGTAGGCGCTCTGGGAATGATACCTAAGGGGTCTAATGATTACATATCGCAAATCCCAGGAAACCCGTGTATGGGAGAAATACAAACGATAGTACTAATGGGAACTGCCCATATACTAAGGAAGATTCTGTCAATATAATTACATCACAAGTCTAAACACTAAAGATGCATGTGTGAATATGTATGTTCTTTCTTGAACATGGCGGACCTTGTTGTCTCTTGAGGTCACTGGTTGTGACTTGGTGATAACTCGTATGAACATAAAGCAAGATAAATGTAACTGTAATAATAATAATAATAATAATAAATTGGAAATTGGAAAAATGTGGAAATTGAGAACTAAAACAATACCAGTGGTTGTAGGCGCTCTGGGAATGATACCTAAGGGGTCTAATGATTACATATCGCAAATCCCAGGAAACCCGTGTATGGGAGAAATACAAACGATAGTACTAATGGGAACTGCCCATATACTAAGGAAGATTCTGTCAATATAATTACATCACAAGTCTAAACACTAAAGATGCATGTGTGAATATGTATGTTCTTTCTTGAACATGGCGGACCTTGTTGTCTCTTGAGGTCACTGGTTGTGACTTGGTGATAACTCGTATGAACATAAAGCAAGATAAATGCAACAATAATAATAATAATAATAATGATTTCATGTATTAGCCACAAAGGCCGACATATAGGGGACAATACAAAGACAGGGACAGTGGGGTTTACAATAAGGTCGAGTAAAAGTGCACAATGGCAAGACTAATTTAACATTGAAGATATAAAAATATAAAATAAACTATGCATAAATATAACAAAATAAATTCCCCGATAACTCGGGTACCACACCAATCCTGAACCACCCTGCGATTCTAGGGCACCCAGGAGATCACCCCACTCCTCAAGTTAGCTAACCTATAGGCGCATGGTCAGTGTAGGCCCATTCACACGAGCCATTCTTGCCACATTCATCCACCTTTTAGAAAATGTACTGGGGGGAGCACTTCTCACTCCAACCTCACCTTCCTTTCCAGGTGAACCTTGAAGAAGTTGATGAGGGATTGGCCGAATATAAAAGTTCCTGTCTTCAGTGCTTTTAACTTGGTCCACCATATAACCTCTTTCGCAACTGCCAACAATCAGGGGAACATTTCTTGCTCTTCCTGACCTAAGGACGGCGGCGGGTCGATCTTCACTATGGACTCGGCCGATAGCCGGATTCGTTCCACACGTGACAGTAGCTGTTCGACATAACTCCACAAGTCAGTAATGCACGGACATTGGACACGTGCGTGCAGAACGGTTTCGTCGTTATGTGTGCATCTTGGGCAGGTCCGTTTGACAGCACTTCCGTGGTTGTAGTGTTTATCCCGAACCGGCAGTGCCCCCCAGTAGCACTGCCAAGCGAGGGATTTCTGGAAATTGTCTCGAAAGTCCTCCGGTACAGACTGGTCAGTTCGACTTCCTCGAGGCCCAACGCTTCTCCGAGTACGTCATCGCACTTGCCCACCACTAATCCTCTATAGAACTCGAGAGTGGAAGTTCCACTGATCGCATTGCCTGCTTGGTAGAGGGCAGTGAGTGCCTGGCAACATTCCAGATGCCAGTCACCCAGTCTGGGTCTCTTCTTGACCCAGGACTGCAACTCAGTCAAATAAATGAGCTGCGGAAAGGCCCGTCTGATAAACGGCGAGCACACCTGTTCACTGTTGAGGCAGAATATATGGAGATGTCGCAGCCTCAACGCATGTCTGCGCATCATTAGCCACGGCATGCCCAGCCCTCCGCGTAGAGGGTGCTGCAGCAGATGGACCACCTAACCAACGGAAATTGTCTCCTCCACAATCATTTGAAGAAGAGCCGTTCTAACTTGACGAGGCACGGACGGGGGAAAGGCACGACGGTGAGGCGGTAGTAGATGACGGACGTGATGTACGCATTCACAACCTCCGCGCGACCCTTCAGTGATAGCTTCCTCCCAGCCCATTTTTGGATGAGACTGGCTACTCTGCTCGTTACCTAGTCCCAATTCTTTTCCACCTGGAGGTCTGGTCCGAACCAAACCATGAGCAACTTTACGGTCCGTCCGTACAGCAACCCACGAGGCTGTTGCAGAGCATGGGCCTGCCTCTCCAGGTTCCGAGCTGCAAGCCCACCGACTTTTCCCGGTTAAGTTTGGCTCCTGTCAACCTTTCGTATCCCTTCATATGTTGCCGACCACCTCTATTTCTGAGGTGTTCGACACCATCACGGTGATGTCGTCCGCATAAGCCGACACCGCCCTCCACGTCCCGGTTTGAGCGGGATGCCCTGCAACAGCTCCAGCTTCCGCAGTAACGGCTCGAGAGCCAATACGTACAGAAGGGAATAGAGAGGGCACCCTTGATGGACCGATCGGTAGAGCCGAAATGCTTCCGAGAGGTGGCCATTTACCTTGACCACCGAGCGTTTGCCGCTGTGCATTGCAGCGATCCAGCTTCTAAGCCAGCTGCTTTGAGGACAGACTCCAGATACCGATGGTCGACCCTATCGAATGCTTTCGATTGATCTAAATTGATCAGTGCCCTACCAAAGCCAGGTTTACACCCTACCCTCTCTATGATGTATTGCATGAGGTGGAGATTGTCGTGTATGGACCTGGTTGGGATTGCGCAAGTTTTTCTCCTCCTCAACCAAATCCTCGACGACAAGCGCCAATCTCTTTGCTAACACCTTTGCCAAAATCTTAAACTCTGTGTTGAGCAGAGTTATGGGTCTGATGTTGTATGTATCCCTCTTGTTCTCGTCTTTCCTTATCAGCGTCACCACTCCCCTGCTCACAGAACTTGGAATACTCCCATTCTGCTGCCAGTTGCAGTAGAGTGCTTTGAGGAGATTGGAGAACACATCTGGCATATTTACGTAAAACTCGTAGGGCAGGCCATCCAAACCGGGTGACTTGCGCCTGATGCAGCCGACAAGGGCATCCTGAATTTCGGCTGAAGTAATCGGCTTTTCACAGCGCTCGGCGTCGACCGTCGATATGCGTGGCAAGCCGTCATGATAGGGACTGAAATCCGCTACTCTCTCTTACTCGTCACTCTCCCCGAACAAGCGAGCAAAGTGCTGGCGAAAGGCCTCACTCATCCGCCTGGAATCGCTTATCTCGTGTCCGTCTCGGTCCGCCAAAGACCGAATTGTGGTTTTATTACCACGCTGCGCCTTCGCCACGCGGGCCCATCGAACAGCTTTGGTTCCCTCGTTTCTCAGCGCACGCGCCTTAGCTCTGACAATGCAACCTTCGTGTTTCGCATTGAAGAAATGGTCTAATGCCATTCTCGCCGCTAGCACCTCAGTTGCAATGCCACTACAAATTGCCTCGTCTAACTTATCTACCAGCTCTCCCTCCTTTCTGTTTTTCTCTAACGCTAGTTCTTTGCTGAACTCTATCGAAGTTACTCTAATCTCTCTTTTGAGAGCCCCCCCACCATCTGTTGTTGATGATCCCCGTGTCATCTTTTGCTTAACTAAATTGTTGACTCGGTCCCTGTAAGCTTTACGTGCTGGAAATGACATGTTCAGCTTCCAGTAACCCGGTCGTAACCTACGCGTTTTATCTAGGTCGACCGTACAGATCACAAATTTGTGATCTGAATAGGCGACCGATTTAAAATGTGGGCAGCCTATACTATTTCTATCTATTTTTCTAATGAAGATCCTGTCTATATACGATCTAGATGACCCCATTCGGTTGGTACATGTCCATACTGGCACATTGGGGAAAGCTAGTCGATACATGTCAGGCAGTTGGAACTGGCTGAGTAGATGCTTGAGGCTTTGGCATACCCCGCTTCTATCGGCTACTCCCACACAATCCCAGCGTGCGTCTAAGATGCCATTCCAGTCCCCCGCTAACAGTAAAGGGCGAGACGTACCCAGAAAGGTATCCAGGCGCCTAAAGAAGTCCGGTCGTCCGGCCCCTGTAGGGGCGTAGACGGCCAGCAGTCTAAAGGCACCACCTTCGCTACTGCTCACATCCAAGACCACCAACTACCGTCCGGGTTCCGGAAGATCGACCTTACCTCGAGTTCCTGTCCTTTCCTAAACAGCACTGCCACCCCACCCTCATTCCCGGCCTGCCAACAGATGCGAAGATCTGATAGTCATCTAAAATGGGGCCTAGTGCGCGCGTGTCGGAAATTCTGGTCTCGCTGACGGCAATCACATCCATTTCCAACGACCTGAGGTCGTTGAGCAGGCGACCCTGCTTCCAGGGTGACCCCAGGCCGCGAAAGTTTAACTTCCTACTCTTAATATGGCCATGTTGGCAAGCTAAGAGAGAGTAATAATAATGATAACAAAACAACAATAACACTAATAATAATAATGCTGTTGTTGTTATTATTGAATTACAGATTTTCAGATGGCGTCATCAAGTATAAAATAAGAAAATATCCGTATAAATTTACAACAAACTGATAATTACGTTGTTTAGTTTGCTGAACACGCATTATTCTAGTGAAGTGAGTGTCTTTACAGGCGGAGAAAAAAGGGAAAAATTAATAGGAAACAACTAGAAGCTGCATTTCAGATTCTTGAGTGATGTGTTAAAAATGTACATATGGGAATCGCTTGTTGATTATATTGTAATAAGTGAACATAATTACTGCATGTGTGTAGCTAAATATTTAGAAGTGTTCTTTACCTACAATGGAAACTTGCGTAGTTGTAACTAGTTTGATTACTACTTTCACAACTAGTTGATGGTGTAAATTTTAGCACAAGGCAATGATATTGATTAACGTGAAATTACCATAGACAATTACATATATTGCTTCAATTCTAATGCTTCACTTGGTCTCTGTTCATACTTTCTGGAAAATTTCTTCAGGTAATAGGCAGCTCTAACTACTACTACTACTACTACTACTACTACTACTACTACTACTACTACTACTACTACTACTACTACTGCTACTACTACTACTACTACTACTACTACTACTACTACTGCTGCTGCTGCTGCTGCTGCTGTTACTAATGTTACTAATACTACTATTACTAGTACAGTCGGTGCAGCTTCTGCTGGTGTTGCTGCTATTGTTTTGGGGCTAATACTGCTGTTGTAACATCTGGTTAATAGTGCTAATATATATATATTTTTTTTTTTTTTATATTTTAGTCAGAGTAAGAAGAGCAACAACCACGATATCTTAAATGCTTCCAAGTATGATTAGACTGGAGAATATTTTATTCCCAGGAGACATTGAAAAAAGAAAAAAAGCGGCCTTCGGTGAAGGCAACAAAGAACTAAACGGTTTCTTAAAGCATGCAGTGGAAGACATTTCACCCCAGAACGGGAATGACACCTTCAATTCAGTTCCCCATAATCTCCGTCAAGAAAACCCTTTTATTCAACCCGAGGTTATAATATGAAAAAAAGACATGCACCCGGAGCTGCACAGTGGCATTGAACCAAAAATCATATAACTCAGGAGAAATCACAACAAATGTGTGTGTAGGTTTAATTTTTTTTTCTCTACACTGGATAGATATTTTCATTTTTCTTTCCTCTATTTATATAGTTTTGGATGATTGATAATGTGTGGCAAAATGCTGCTTAGCATTAAGAATTCTCTGGAATGTAACTTTTAGGTAATTATTTTACATTTGCTCATATTATGGGGAGTTGATGGGAGTTATTTCCATTGATTGGTGTGTTAAATTAGGTTGCTGTTTATCCTGAGATTAACGAAGATAGAGCATACATATAATCTTAAGAATTCCAATTCTAACTGCCCGATTTTTCTAGTTATAATTCATCTACTGCCATTTTTTAAAGAGAGCGTGCTGTGATGTGAAGAAGATTTGGCTTCATTTGTACGAACGTTGAACAGTCAGGTAGCGGTTCAGTTAAAAGCAGATAAGATTTTATGCATGTATTAGTATTCTTGTTGCATGAATCTATTGTGTTTACGGCCATCATAGGAAAATGTATATAGGCAATTATTTTTCTGGTGATTGTGTATATGTGAATAATTTCTCAATGGAATAATGTATCATGCATTTGAATCTCAATCACATTGTAACTTGTCACAATAGCATTTACTTCTTATATAAAAAAAAACCATAGAATTAATAGGATATGGACGTATTTGACACGGATGGATGAATGATAAAAAAAGAGATAGAACATGTTCATGGGAAATGCAATAATAACGGTGTGAGGAAGAATAAAGAGATACAGATAAGAGAATAATGTTGAAATGAAAACGATAGTATTGGCAAGGTCTAGAATATAGTGAAGGGTTTTTACTTAGGTGCTGATGGAAAGTGGGATTTGTAAATATAACATCACGAGGCAAAAGAAAGGTGATATAGGAAGAATTGCTTCTGGTCCGAGGTTTCTTGGAAAAACAAAGCGGATTTGGTACGAGTATGAGAAACGTGTCCCGCATATGCAACCCCAAAGAGCTAGAGAGACACAGACAACACTTCATCCACCGTATGCAGTTCTCTGCTTACAATCAGAGAGATAAAATCAGAGTATATAGAGGAGCCAGAACCAAATGGGAAAAACTGGTAAATAATGATACAAATGGGACCTGCCCATTGTATAGGAGCACATTTTGGAATAGAATAGAAAGAACTAGGAATAAGGTTGATAGAATAAACTCATGGCATGATAGCAATAAATACCAGAGTGTAATGTTCATCAATACAACCCCTAGAGGTGAATTAGCTTACAAATTTAGAAGGGCCTTAGATAAACTTAAACTTAATATTAAGATAGTAGAAAGACCAGGTACCTCCATAAAAACACTTATTAGTAATACATACCCTGTTCAAAGGCCCCCTCTATAGATAAGAAATGCATAATCTGTAAACTAAGCCCCCATATTAACTGTAAAACTAGAAATGTAGTATATAGCATAAGATGTACTGAAGGACAATGTAAATATAAGAATATAGTGTACATAGGTGAGACAGCTTGTAGTATAGGAGAAAGGTTAAATGAACACTGGCAACAGCTTCAAGATAAAAAAAAGAATCATCAATACTCCACCAACATGCTAAAATAGAACATAAGGGCAAATTAGAGAACATAGAATCTACACACAGAAAAGACGCATGTTTAGACAAATCACAAAGGCAGTAAACATAAATGAACTCCAACCAAAATCAAATAGAAAACATGAATGGAATAGCAACATCACAACTTACAATTAAGGACAAAATTAAAACACACACACACATAGAACAAACAACCAACCAGTAACATGTAAATAAACAAATAAATAAAAAATGAAAACACACACAGACACCAGGAGGTAACACATGCGCAAACTAAGAACACAGCACACACAAAAACAAGATGGCGTAGGACAGAAAAAAGGCGAGGCACAAAACAAAGACAAAAATCCCCAGTCACTGAAGAGGTAACATAATGTGTGACGAAAGAACTTTGACAATATATGAACAACCGTCCGGTTGTGGAACCAACCAACCGGAAATTTATAAATTTATAATAAATTGGAGTGAAAGCATGGTGCGTGTGTTTCTTATTGGCAACATGACCCTCCCAAAGCATAACAATATATATATATATATATTATATGTATATAGAGATGGAAAGCCCTGATGATTTCCTTCGAATGAAACAGTTTTATTTCTGTAAAATCCATTTCTATACTATATATATATATATATATTTAATAATTCATATGGTAGAATGATAAAATAACTAATATATATATATGATAAAGAACACTAGAGCGTCTACAACATCAAAACATTTTTATTGGCTTACAATGTTTCTTCCTTACGTAAC
This sequence comes from Eledone cirrhosa, assembly GCA_964016885.1. NCBI lineage: Eukaryota > Metazoa > Mollusca > Cephalopoda > Octopoda > Eledonidae > Eledone > Eledone cirrhosa. The sequence goes on from OZ024740.1 coordinate 373,105,429, forward strand.
CGTAGGATTCGTCAGAGCTATAAAAGGGGTTTGATTGGTGTTATGGACTCTACCAACCAAAATATATAATATATATATATATATATATTAGTTATTTTATCATTCTACCATATGAATTATTAAATTATGAATTATCATTATATGCATCATTATTTCGATCTCTATCTATCGACCTATATGTATATATATATATATATATATATATATATATATATATATATATATATATATACAATTAAGTTGTTTTTATATATATATATATATATATTTACACATACACCAATATATTTACACATACACCAATTAAACAAAGTCACAACTATATATGTGTTTTGGCAACTATTCACGATGTGGCTCAATGAAGAATTAATAAATTAAATAATTTTGAAATGTTGGGTAAATATTCTATAGCGATTGGACGCGAAGACGCTGCTGTTGCGTATTTATTTACTGTTTCTTCATAGGTGTCTTTTATTCTTATAGCCTGGTCTAATTGATTTTTTGTGTGGTAAATTATGCTGATTGGGAGTAGAGATGATGTATATATATTATCAAATAATTCTCCGGACATGCTTTACTCTATAGTGTTTTGCTCTGATTATTTAATTTATTAATTCTCCATTGAGCCACATCGTGAATAGTTGCCAAAAGACATATATACATGTGACTTTGTTTAATTGGTGTATGTGTAAATATTTATATTTAATAATCTCCCATAAGTTTGAGATACAATTTGGGCGATATTGGGCTGCGCTTCCTAGCAACCAACCCACTCGCCGTAAGCAACCAATTACACCCTTCCTGACTTGACCACTGCCACGTCACAGTTTTCAACCATTTTGAATTCGTGTTTGGCGGGGGCCACTTCGGAAACAAATCTGTCCTAGCAAATTTGTCCCCTGATGAGCTCTAAACTCGAGATGTCCTTAATAAGATATCTCAAAATGTGAGCGAAACCAATGGGTCGGGATTTAGAGATTTAATCCTGGTATGTATATAAGCATTTCTAACTTTAAATTTTACCTAATTATGTATGGTTGACCGTGTATTTAATTAATTTCCACGTGCTTTGAAATGTTGGGTAAATATTCTATGGCGGTTGGACGCGAAGTCGCTGCTGTGGCGTATTTATTTACTGTTTCTTCATATGTGCCTTTTATTCTTATAGCCTGGTCAAATTGATTTTTTGTGTGGTGAATTATGCTGATTGGGAGTAGAGTTGATGTATATATATTATCAAATAATTCTCTGGACATGCTGTACTCTATAGTATATATATATATATAATAGGAGCTTGATGCAACTAGCATAAGTTTCCCTGCTAGTACCGATTGCATTTCAGCATACTCAATAGGTACTGTTAAGTAAATATCACAGGGTAGACACAAAGTTAGTTGCTTCAATACAGCACACCTAAATGTGTACCATAAAATCTCTACCCGTACTCGAGTTTCAGCGACACTTGATGCAGCAAGAGAGTGTACAGCATCTCTCGTCTGCATTTATTATGCAACAATGCAAACTCAGCGCATGTGGCTGAATTAGCAGGTCTCACCAAATCAATAACCTATCGATCGATTCCATTCCGTGCAGCCCATGGCAGTGAATGCGACAGGTGACACAGTAGTACATTATTAACTGAAATCCCTACGTGCCATCAAATGCCGTCAACAGATTGGTAACTCGTTCAGAAATATACGTTATGGTAGGAGTTGAAATCCTATTCATTACACTCCTCCATAAGGTCTCACCAACATACCTCAAGTCAAACACAAATTAACGATTGAGTGAAAAAATCGCGCTGTAGGGGGTTCCTAATTAAGGCACAAGATGTACTGGGGAGGATGGGTATAACAACTCGATTAGAATTATTAAAGTTACAGACTCAATGATTAAAACTCAGCATTGCTTACTTTTTATCTCTCATGAATATTAAAACCAGTGTAATACTGGTACGATTATAAAAAGTATTTCCCTCTCTATAATGTATGCATTTTGCTTGATATAAACAGTCTTTCTTATATTTACCTTGTTATTTTATAATGACAATATATATAATGTTATTATTTGTAAAAGTCTAAACGATATTTTTAATTACTATATAATAAACATAAAAATATCGGAAGAATAAGCATGTAATATGACTCGAAAACATTGACACACATTATATACTGTCTGACTATAAATGTATACACACATGCATACATATAAACATATGCACCCCTATCACTCGCTTTCTCTCTTACTCTCTCTCCACACACACACACAATCACACACACACACACACACACACACACACACACACACACACACATATATATATATATATATATATATACCTGGCTTAATGAACGTACATAATCGATCGAGGCTTCAGTCAAGTTGTTTTTTGTACTAGTCCAAACGTTATAATGAAGTACATATGAACCAAAATATATGCGTAAATACTTCCATCAAAACGAATTTCATTTGCATTGGTCTTGCGGGAATGAATATACGGTTATGTTTGAATTATTGACTCATATTTTATTAATCATCACCGAAAACATTTTCAGTTTCACTTGAAATCTGTTATGAAAACTAAATATTTACAAGTTTAAAAATAAATAAATAACGCAACAAGCAATTTGCTTTAAAAACTCAGATTTAATCTTGATCGCAAATTGTATATTTGTGATATTTGACACAGTCTGGTATAATCAGTAGATGTACAATTGTTCAAGTGTAAACATCCGAGTGTTGAAAATTTTAGTATGTAAGCATACCCAAAACAAAAAAAAATAACTGTTATAAGAGCCGTGCACTATTTTTGAGTAACTATAACCAGTTTTCTCAATTATTTTAATAAATTATTGTTCTACATTTGGCACAAGGCCAGCAATTATCCCAGTGTATTGGTTGTACTTTATTTTATCGACCCCGTAAGAATGAAAGGCAAAGTTAACCTCCACAGGATTTGAACTCAGACAGTAAAGAGACGTAGCTCTATGCTACAAAGCATAGTGTCCGACGCTGTACCGATACTGCCAATCCAAATATTGCCTTGCCAATCCCTGACTGCTACTACAGTAATTTCCTGCATTCTGGACGTTCAAATATTTCAAATTTCAAATCTCAAACATTATCAAGACTTTGGTGACTATGTATATATATATATATATATATATATATATATATATATATATATATATATATCATTTGGGGATGAAGCAAGTCGAACAGAGTGCACACTTTCGTTACGCAGTGTTGAAAATGACTTCGTGTGGATAAGATGATACGGTACCAGGACATACTGGCAAAGGAAATTCACATTGAAAAATATGAATATGATTGTCGACACAAGCACTCAAACTGTCTGCTTTCAAATAGAAAGCATATATGATACAAACAACAATAAAAATTAAATCGAACTTGGTAAACACAGTGCGATCTTTCAGTATATATATATATATATATATATATATATATATATATATATATATATAATGGAAAAATTTGAACAGGTACAAAACAGAGAGGCAGTACAACGAATGTTTATTAATTTCACGCTATGGAGAGTGGGGTGGTGGTGGGGAACGACGTTTCGGGCATAAACCCTTCCTTAGGTGAGAAGTATGTGGGAACAGAGTTCAAAGGGTGTGTAGGGGAGTGGTGGAGAGACATATAGCGAAAGGAAACGGTGCGAATGAAATTAAAAATAAAAATAAAAATAAAGCATGATCAAAATAAAAGGAATGAAATAAAAATAAATATAAAAGCATGATCAAAATAAACTGAAATTAAAAAGGGGTAAAACAGGTGGTGGAAGGGTGTGGGGTGTGTAGTATTGGAGTGGGAGAGGGAGACCGGGTGTCCGAGCGGGGAGGGCTGAAGGTGGTGTGTGTGTGTGTGTGTGTATGTGAAAGTAAGGGTTGGGGGAAGAACGGGGTTGCATGTTCAGGAAGAGGTGTGTGTGTGTGGGGGGGGGGGGTGTAGGTCGGAGTGTCTGTGCGTGTGTGGATAGAGGGATGGGGGTAGATGAATCGGGATGCTGAGGGTGTAAATATGTGGTGGAAAGCACGTGTGTGTGGGGTTTAAGCGTGTTGTGGGTGTAGGTGGCGTGTGGGAGAAAAAAAATGTTTTTGGGTGTGTGTGTGGGTGAGTTATATAGGTGATTCCGTAAGAGGATGGTTGAAATGTTGGTAAATTCCTATGATGTTAATAGATTCCGTGGTGGTCAAGTTCCACATACGAGTATTCCACGAAGAGATGGTCGGAAGAGGAGAGATGTGGGGTACGCGCGCAACAGGAAGTGCTCAAGCGGTGGGAGTGCTGTGCGTCTGTTTGTGCTGGGAGGTGGTCAGAGGGCATAGCAGCAGTCGGGTGGAGGGTAAAGGGGCGAGGATGGGTAGGTGTGAAAGTTGGAGCGAGGAAGGTGTGTGTGTGTATTAGTAGAGGTGTTAGTGGGATGAGTGAGTGTGGAGCGAGGGTGTGGGTGGAGCGGGGAGAGAAGGGTGTGTGTAGTTCTATGGAGGGAGTGTGGTGTACTGGTGTGTGTGTAGTTTGATGAAGGGGGTGTTAGTGGGTGTTAGTATACGGGAGGTGGGGAAAGGGTTGAATGCAGGTGTGAGTGGGGGTTAGTGGTGGTAGGGTGTGTAGAGTTGGTGGTGAACGAGGGTGTGTGGGTACGTGTGCGTGGGGTTGGGGGGTATTAGTGATGTTAGTTGCGTGTGGGGGGTGAGTGGTGTAAGTGGGTGCGTGTATTCGTGTGCTTGGGGTCAGGGGGTGTTAGTGAGGTTAGTTGCGGGGTGGTGGGATGGAGGTGTGGGGGTGACGGTTAGTGGTGGTAGTAGGGTGTGTGTTTAGTGTGAGCGGGTGTATATATGTGCCGGTGGGTGTGTGCGTGTGATAAGGCTGGGGGAGGACAAGAAGAGGGGGATGTTAGTATGTTAGTTAGGGAAGGGTGGTCGGATGAGGGGTGGAGTGGAGGTGTTAGTATTTTTAGTTGTGGGGTGGACGGTGAAAAGGAGGGGTGTGTTAGTGGTGTTAGTGGGGGATATGTGTGGGCTGGTGGTCGAAGGCTAAAGGAATAAGGGTGGGGAGTTCAGGCCGGAGGGAGTGTGGGTCTGTAAGATGAAGATAGTTCTTTGTTCGACTCTAAGGAGATTGGCGGGTGTTCCGTGGCATTGGAGTAGGCCACAGATTTGATATGGCGTGCGGAATGTCCAGGGGCACCAAAGTGGCGGGCGATGGGGGAACTACCACCGAGACGAATATACCGGAGGTGCTCAGTGAATCGGTCCGCCAGGCGACGGCCCGTCTGTCCGACATAATCGTAGAATAGTTTGGAGGAGGTGCAGCGGAAGGCATGCCGGACAGAGAGAGAGTGGCCGTTGGGACCCTGGAAGGTGGTGGTGTTGGTGATCTTGGGACATGTGTTGCAGCGGGGCCTAGAACAGGGAAAGGAACCGGGGGGGAGCGTGGGTTGAGGGGTAGGGAGCTGTGGACGAGGAGGGTGCGGAGATTGCGTGCGCGTTTGGAGGAGGGGAGTGGTGGGGTTGGGAAGATGTGGGAGGTGGAGGAGTCGGACTGGAGACATCAGAAGAGGCGGCGCATGGTGCGGTGGAGGGGTAAGGTGGAGGGGTGGTAGGTGATGTGGAAGGGGAGACGGTGGGTGCGTGTGCGGTGGCGTGGGTGAGGGTGGTGGAGCGGTGGACAGCACGGGCGCGGGTGAGAGCGGTGTGGACGAGAGGGGGGGGGGGTAACCTCTGCGGATGAAATGGCTGACTAGGGAAAGGGCCTGGGACTCGAAGTCAGCATCTCGGCTACAGAGGCGGCGGATCCTGAGGAGTTGGGAGCAGGGAATGGAGTGTTTAGTGTGGGTGGGGTGGGAAGAGGTGGAGTCGAAGTAAGAGTGGGAGTCGGTGGGTTTGAAGAAGGCGGAGGTGAGAGGGAGTGGTGGGAGGGGTCGAAGGCGACGGAGATGTCTAAGAAGTGGACGTGGGTGGTGGATATAGAGGTGGTGAAGTGGAGGGAGGGGTGGAAGGAGCAGAAGAAGGAGAGAAAGGAGTCGAGCTGTTCTCGGGTGAGGGTCGTGGCTCCGATACAGTCGTCAATGTAACGACCGTACAGTTCGGGCGTAGGGCCGGTGTACTGGGCAAATATTTGGGCCTCAACATGGCCAACAAATAGGTTGGCATAGTTCGGGCCCATTCTTGTACCCATGGCTACCCCCGTGACCTGTTGGTAACACTCACCCGAGAAGGAGAAATAATTGAGGGTGAGGACCAGCGCGGCGAGGCGAAGAAGGGTGAGGGTGGAGGGGATGGGGGAGGGGCGAAGGTCGAGGTAGTGTTTGAGGGCGCGTAGGCCGTTGGCGTGGGGGATGACGGTATAGAGGGACTTGATGTCTAGGGTGAAGAGGAAGGGCTGTGGGCCGGGTGGGTAGGTGAAGGAGTCGAAAAGGCGCAGGGCGTGGTTGGTGTCGGAGATGTGGGAGGGGAGGGTGGTGACAAGGGGGGCGAGGATGGAGTCGAGAAAGGCGGAGATGAGTTCGGTGGGGCAGTTGCAAGCGGAGACGATGGGGCGGCCGGGGTTGTCGGGTGTATGGAGTTTGGGGAGGAAGTAGATGGTGGGGGTGCGGGGGGTGCGGACGATGAGGTGGGGGGGAGGAGGGAGGAGGCGATAGGTCTTGGATGGTGAAGGAGACTTGTTGTTGGTAGAGGGGTGGTGGGATCGGAGGGTAGAGGGCGGTAGAAGAGGGGGTTATAGAGCTGCCTGAGGGCTTCGGCCGTGTAGAGGTCCGCGCGCCACACCACCACGGCGCCTCCGTTGTCTGCCGGTTTGATGACGATGTCATCTCGGCTACGGAGGGAGCGGAGAGCGAGGAGTTCGCCCCGTGAGATATTGTACCGTTTGGAACGGTGGCGGAAGTCGAAACGATTTACTGCGCTACGGCTGGCATCGACGAACGCGTCCAGAGTGCTAAATTGCCCTGGGGCAGGCGTCCAAGAAAATGGTCGTCGGCCAAGGGCGAGAAACGGGTCTGTGGCGTCCGGATCCGGTGGCGTTCGGCCAAAATGTGCCTGTAGCTTCGTGCGTCCCACGAATCGCTCGACTTCCGTTCGGGTGCGGAACTCGTCGCTATACGGAGTGTGGGGTATGAAGCGATATATTGAGTATATTTTGGTTGTTTACCGACACCTCACCTCCAGAGGTGACTTTGACCCTGTGTCAGTGTGGGTGTATCCAGATGTGGGCGTATATGGAATTATGTGTATGCGTGCATGTATGCTTGTGTGCCACTGTGTAGACGTAATATGGGAATGCACTTGAGCCTGTGTTTGTGCATGTGTGGTTGCAACTGTGTGAGTTGACAAACTTACACGAATATGCACTTTATGCTGAAATAAGTATTGTAGTCCTTTACACATCGGGATGTTAACACATAGGTTTTTTTGGTATTTTTCACTCCACTTTTACCTCATTTGTTTAAAACGCACCCACCTTTTATTAGACTGTGTGGACGTAAATAGGTGAATGCACCGAGCCTGTGTCTATACGTGTGCACGCACAACGGTGCGCGCTGACTGACAATCACACGTACATATTCCATACTATATTCTAGAATAAGAATTGCAATTCTTTACACTTCTCGATTCTTATACACAGCTTTTTTTTATTTTAGTTTATATTTTTCAAAATGTTTGATATTGGTTGTGACACACGCATCCTTTATTTGTTTGGCATACCCCACCACATGAAATGATGGCAGGATAGATGCCAGTCTACACACACGAATTATTCAGACCATAGCAGCAGCATACTAAAGTTGACCTGCTAACTGACCTCTTAACACCACTACCACTACCCACGCCGTCAAGGAGGTCAGCTGTACTTAAACATTCTGACAAAAAACAACTATAACAGACTGACCTGCTCAGAAGAATTTCTATAGACTTTTGACTGAGGAGTGGTCTCACAACTGACCAATGGTGATATTACAAATAGTTTAATTTCACGGAATATATTGGGAATGTACGTTCCTAATAAAATCGTGCCACTGTATAGCACCCATGCTATCACCGCAAACAGCATCCCTTTTCAGCATGCCTTAATTAACTTCATTAGCGCAATAATCTTTATAGGTCTCTATTTTGTCAAAGAAAACAAGGATCATATTTTCAAATTGCTTTTCTACATAGGGCAAATGTATTTACAAGATCACTTTTCTTCGTCATTATATCATCAATCAGGCAAGATTTTCCACAAATGTACCATAAGCCTGCGAGGAAACATGCATAGATATTAAATATCCTTGAGGCCAAATTCTGCCGTCGTAGAGAGTGACACATTGAGCAACATAAGGTTCTATGCTACATAGAAAAAGAACGTCACTGCTAGAGCCCCTTTGCATTTAGTGATGACCTCATCCTAATCAATCATATAACATTCCGTGGAAACGAAAGTATGCTTGGTATGAAATGACAAATTAGTTAACCAGATGAATATTTTATTTATTTTTTTCAAAACAACATATCCTTTAGTTGGTATGCATTTATAACATCGACAAAATATTTAAAATAAATTAGACTTAACCCGTTGATGCTATACTACGGAAAACTCGACTTTGTCTCACAATACCTTCAAATATTTACTTTTCCTTAAGTACAAGTCAAGTAATGTAATGAAGAATCATTTTAAAAAATCGTTTAATGCTCTTCATGAGAGGACACTATATCTTCTCTGAATATTAAATCCGTAGTCAGTAGAAAATATTGAAATACTATATTCTATAACAAGATCAATGTGCTATTGTTGCAGTGAAGCATACTAGAAATAATGATAAACTGTCGTCAGCGGTAAATTGTTAGGTACTTCTTTTATTGATTTCGTAAAGAGAATGAAGCATGAGTGTATATCGTTAATGCAAGTGTGTGTAACTACGTTGGTACACTTATATGTATAAGCAGATACGTAGACTCTATTCAATCTCTGACAGAAAAACACGTTTCAAATTCAGTGTCTGTCTCCGCTTAACTCTGTTGTTCTAATGAGAAATAGAAACCCATAGATGCATATAATACGATGCTTAACTTAGAAATTGTGATGTTAATTGCCATATCGATAACTGTTCATTAACAGTAAACAAAGATTATTTTCACTCAGCTCTTCCACATATATTTTCATTTTTGTTCCTAGCTACGTGTGTTAACGATATTAGATACGCATGTCTTACATGAGCTAGTCAACTATATTCCATGATATACAAAAGGTGTTTCTTTTATTCTTCGTTCCACTTCATTATTACATCTGATAAGTGCGGCAGGATAAGTGTAGGGTCGTTGGAAAACGTTACCTGTTGTATTTTCAATATCGATTAAATAAAGTACCAGTAAATTACTGGATCGGTATAATCTATTTCCCCTTTCCCCAACATTGTTGGTCTTATGCCTCAATTAGAATTGAGTATTACATCTGGTACATTGTAACATATTTGTTAATGAAAGATATTTGCTAATGAAACATATTTGCTAATGAAACATATTTGCTAATGAAACAAAGGTATGAGTGCCCCATTGTGACGTTCAAAACGTGCTGCTTGGTTGAGCCCCAACACGTTTACATTTAAATATAATAAGTATTATTTACTACTCTTCATGGAATATATTTGCATCAGTTTTGTATAATTATTCTACAATTATAGAATAATTGTAAATGACCCTGCCTTGTCATTAATGTTTCTACAGGGAAAGTTTTTTCACCAAATATCACATATGGAGACATTCATGAAAAGATCATATCACATTTCTATGTGACTGAAATAATATACGTAGTGTGCTCTGAGCTAAGTAGCGGTATTTTCTTTAAGCGATTTATTACATAAGATTTTATTGTATTCTTGAATGAATCTTTTATCATTCTCAATACATTGGTGCAACAATGGATATTATTTCTTTTTTAAATTACCACATTCTCTTTATAGGAATTTCCTGTTTAGAAATATAATTGTTTCTACTATTGGCACAATGCCAGCAATTGCCCCAGTACGACCTGTACTTTATTTTATCGATCCCGTAAGGGTGAAAGGCAAAGTAAACGTCGGCGGGATTTGAACTCACACCATAAAGGGGCGTAACTCTATGTTGCAAAGCATGGCGTCCGACCTTCTACTGGCACTGCAATGCCATAAATTGGAATGGATACATCTATTAAAAATCATACTATTTACCTGATCATTGTACTCTCTGGATTATATTCCCTTTCTGTATTAGCTTTTGTTTGATATTCTCATATAGTTTTGAGTGCAGCTTCGTGAAATATTAAACGTTTTTATGCTGAGAATATGCGTGATGCCTCTTCTGGGAATTATTATTTCATTCACGTAATTATACACGGGTTTAACATGCCGCTCACATTTCATTCTAATTAAATATATCTCCGAAATAATTTACCGATATCTTGGCATTGTTTCTTTTTCTCTCATTCTGGAATGCGTCTATGGCTCTTGGCTCTGCTGATACATTATCTCTCATTGACATTGGCAATGAAGCGTTTCATTTATATTAATTATACGTGTTCTGATTAGCTAATCTCTCTAGTGTAATGTTTTTATTTAGCTGCGATATCTCCACAATTACTTATTCACTCTGCTTGCTTCTGTACATTTTCATATCAATTCCATTGAACGATTTTGCGTTTCATACAAAGGGATGTAAATTTACAATATGTTATAATAGCTTCGTAGGTATAGATTTGGATAACACAGTATATGTTCGCTTCCGCATCTTATTTGATATTACATATGTTTCATTGCAACAAATATTCCCTTTACGCATTTCATATTTTTGGTTGTATGAACGCTCCAAATCTGAGATGCACGTATCTATGCATGTATATATCTATTCATGTATATATATATATATATATATATATATATATATATATATATATATATATATGTATATATATATATATATATATATATATATATATATATATATATATATATATATATATATATATATATATATATATTACCATTTGCTTAAAATGAATCGTTTTTAAAAACCAACACACTGATATACAGTCGTATCATTTTCTTTTCTGGTTCTTAACGTATTCAAGTGATTTATCTCAGAATATTTTGTTGTTGCTATATTACAGGTGTCATTTTATCATTTTAGGAATAAATCATAGCCATAATATAGAAGAAAATACGATATTTTTCCTCTGGTTTTCTTCGGTCTAAAGAAAGATTTATTGATTATAAAACTCTTAACTATTTCTAATTTTAGAATAATGCGTTATTCAAATTTTTCCATATTTAGAATTTCCCCTTCTTATATCTCTTTTATGGACACTTTTAGCAAGTTATAATTTACTGCTGCTTTTTTTGCGCACTTTATTTGTAATCTGAAGGTACTCGAGTGTTGGATTTGATTTGCCAAAACAATAATGTACCCCATTACAAAAGTAGATGTGAATGGTATCAAACTGATATTTCTAAGACTAAATGATTAAAAGATGAAGTAATCATTACAGAGTGCATTTACCTCTTTTAAACTAATGACTAAGAATCCCAACACTAAACGGTAACACTAAATCATACACGTTATATGTGTATAGGATTAGTTGATTTAACCTTGTTTGGTATACTTAATGATGAATAGTAGAGCTAATCTTGGGAGGTCGATTTAATCTTAGGTGGTAGATTTAATCTGCCGACCGGTTAACACCACAAACTAACTGGGTGCCCCTGGGTGTGTCTAATCTGTTGGAAGTATTAAGAAAAGGTTTCCGCTTTGAATGTACTTTCCCACTTCCTACCAGTCTCTCAAAAGTGTCATGAGCATTGTTATTTTTCACTGCCAGAAATGTAGGAAATTAAAATAAATTCTATTTCATATGACTTCGGATTATTATATCTGACTATATTTCTGACTATATTTCTGAATATATAGGATACGTAACTGGAACTTTCAATTTCAAATAGTCTTTGCTAAAATATTATAATGGCCTTTCAGCATTTGAAAGAGAGTAATGTTATAATACCTGTTGTATTTAGTATTACTATAGCCAATGTTTGGTATGGTATTTTAGTAGTGGTTACACATTTTAATTTATTCCATTCAAATAGGGATGATAAATGATTGTATTGTATTTATTTATATGTTATGAATAAAATTGGTTGAATTTTAATCACTATGTGATATGGTTGCTGTCACATTACCGTGTACATCCATTAATTCACAATGCACACACATCTCAACGCACACAAATAAAAAACGTATAGATACGTTAACGTTCATTCTATAGGGTTATTTGTTGTTTGACTCTGAGTGCGTCGAAAATTATTGCACACATTTATACATGCACACATACATGTACACACACACACGCACGCACCCCCCCATATATATATATATATATATATGCATATATACAGATATATATATATATATATATATATATATATATATATATATATATTCTTTTACTCTTTTACCTGCTCCAGCCATCCGGCTGAGGCCATGCTGGGGCTTATATATATATATATATATATCTTAGTAAAAAGGAAAATCAATTGCTGACAAACTTTTACCAGTGAAAAATAGTTTAATTAGGAATAAGTATAATAAGTATAAATTAGTAATTAGTGTTAGTTATTATTCAGTTTTACTTTAAAGTTTTTACTGGTTGCGCATTACTTCTGCTTTTCAAAAATCATTTTGAGATAGAGTGCTGGTGATTTTTTGTCACACCTCTAATTTTTACACACACACACACACACACACACATATATATATATATATATATATATATATATATATATATGTATATATATATATATATATATTTACACATATTTACACACTCACATATATACACACATACACACACACACACACACATATATATATATATATAGAGAGAGAGAGCGAGAATAGAGTAAAGGAAGAAAATAGGAGCGATGCTGTTTTCTTGAAACAACTGTTTACAAAATTCGGCATTCTGATTAAAGAGGAAAAAACGGTTCCTCGAAATTTGAATATATATGTGGAATTTTATTGATTTCTGTAAGTTTGATAAATTAGTATTTTAAAGTTAGCTGGTGACTGAGAATGTCACATTCAATGATACTTGATTTGAATATCTTTCAGTAATATTTCATCTCTGACAGATGGTATGCAAGTTTTAATATTATTTATTATTGGGAAAGATGTGATTAGTTTTGTTTTAAATTTTCAAGGAAGTCTCAATTTCCACATTATATATTTAAACATAAATATAGACATGCATGTACAGACATGTACACATGTATCCACACACATAAATATACATATTAGTGGGTGTGTGTTTATGTTTATGTGTCTATATATATGTAAGAGTGACACATATATCTGGCTTAATACACACACACACATATATATATACACATATGTGTATGTATATACATTTATATATATATATATATATATATATATATATATATATATATATATATATATATATATACACACACACAGATATATATGTATATGTGTGTGTGCACGTGTGTGTCTGTGTGTGTATTCGGAATATTAATAGCTCAGGACCTTTGTGCGAAACAATATTTCTATTTGCAATAAGAATTTAGATTGATAGGATATGAACATTACTCTCCCCACATTACTATCCTGAGCGAAATGAATTATACGAAGACTAGCAATGATTGTTGGCCGTGGACAACAGTCACGTAAACAACATTGATAGCTGATAAGTTTCCCCGTGGAACACTATTCCTTTCAAATATGCTTCTTACGTTTATGCTTCAAAACGATTCCATGCCGTTCACTCGTATTTTATCTATACCATTTATTGACTAATATTCCTTCTTCTATCACCATATTAACAATTATTCCGAGCAGATTCTCCTCCTACCATACTGGTTTTCTTGAACGTATTGTGTGTTACCTGGAAATTTGGGCCGCCGTCTGTTGTTACACATAATGATTGCATATTCTTTCTACGTGGTTTATCATGCAATTTGTGTTTTACATAAAAGCAGCCTGTTCTAGCCTCCATTGGACAGCATTTAAATAAGAGGATTCACTTTTTAGCACAAACCTGCTCTTAATCATTGCATGTTGGTTGTTTTCCCTTTGCATTTCATCAAGAATGTGCTAACATTTTATGAACGCTACCTTGCCTGAACATGTTTAGATCTAGTAGTCATTTCTTGCAACCTTCCCATATAAAAGATGTTCCTCTAGGTGGGTGTACCTACACGGATAACAGTAACATCATTTATTCTGCTTATGTGAATTTTCCTTCTAATTTTCAGCAATAAGTATTTAATCACATAGTAATATGTGCCAGGAGATATTATTTGAAATTGAATGAATCCAATTTGAACAGTGAAACGTGTGTGTTTAGCACTAATTTTTCTAATGTACCACTAAGAATAATTTTCCTAACTGAAAACATTGCTGTCACGCTTTGCAAATATGTTTCCATGCATTGTTATCCAGCAGAGAACAAATAATGTTTCTACTTATTTACCGGAATGTTGATCCTTGCGAAATTGCTTTTAAACTCACCAATTACTTTCAGTCTTACCATAGTCTTACTTGTCACCATTTAACTTACATTTCACCATCTGTCTTATTTGTCACGATTTAAACGGTATTGTAAAAATACCATTTAAATTGTATTCCAGTTTAGGAAGGTGAAGTATTTATAAAAATTATCAATAACTATATCAACATTCATAAAACTAATATGATATACACTAAGATATTAGTGCATTACTGGTGTATTATATCATCGATCCCGTAAGGATGAACGGCAAAGATAACCCTGGTGGGGTTTGAACTCAGAAAATAAAATGTCATAACTCTATGCTGTATAGCATGATGTCAGACGCTCTAGCATTCCTACCTATCCCCGGCCTTTGAACAAATTAATTATGTTGCAAATTACAATTCCTTTTCCACCATACCATAGATTATTAGAAAACGAACTTCGATTGGGATTCAGTTTAACAAATGATATTGTCTCTTCTCTGATATAGGAACGTACCTATATATTCATTGCGTAGGCTCATATTGAGAATGCATAGGTTAGCCCATTACAAGCTGGACGAGAATATCCCTGGGGAAGATCTTAAGAGAAATAAGCAGATGAATTTAATGAATGTTTCAGAAAAAAAAAACATCCTTATGGCACGTGAAAAGGAACATGCTGACGAAGCCTTCTGATTGTAAACACTAGTACCATCATATTAGTAAATTGCAACGATAATTACTCATCCTAGATATTCAAATAACAAATCTGATAGCTGATGTAAAAAGAAAAATCAGTTAGTTTAAATCAGGCAAATATTTTGGAAGTGTATATAAAAATTTAAATATCTATAACGTACACATATCTGCAAGAAATAAATTATTAATGTAATATTTACCACAAGTGCTAAGTGAAAACAGACCAGACATATAACTCTAAACGAAGTTTAAATAAACAACACAAGTAACCCCAAAAGTCAAATTGGTAATTAAAGAATATGGATGACGCAACAAATGTAAAGAGAAGCAAAATATAATTATATATATTTCTTTTTAATTTAAACACAATAAAAATAATAATAATAATGATAATAATTGTTTCTACTTTTGGCACAAGGCCATCAGTTTCCTAGTACATTACTGGTACTTTATTTTATCCAAACCGTAAGGATGAAAGGCAAAGTTAACCTTTTATTATTAATAATAATAATAATAATAATAATAATAATAATAATAATAATAATAATGCTTTCTTTATTAACCAAAAGGATTTACATAAAGTAGACATTAAGGACAGTACAGGACAAGACAGGACGGTACAAATGGGCATTTCTGCGTGTAAAAAAAAACAGAGGATGTAATAAAAAATAACAATGAAAAATTCACCAATAGGGGAAAGAGACTTCCGAGGGACATTTGTGGAGAAAGCCCATTAAAAGGCCACAGTGATCTGACCACCAGGGCAAGTGTCCTCTCCCAGTTTTCCACCTTTAATTTACAGACATACACAGAGTAGGCTCATTCACTCAGGCCATACTTGCTTCTCTCACCCATCTTTCAACAAAATGCTGGGAAGAGAGCACTTCCCTCTCTACCCTGATTTTCCTTTTCAAATGAAATTTGAAAAAGTTAATCAGTGCATCACCGAAGAGGTATGTGCTCGCCTTCGGCCCTTTCAAACGTGTCCACCATACTATCTCTTTCGCCATGGCCACCAGAGAGATAAAAACGTCCTGCCCTTCCCGGCTAAAGGAAGAGGGCGTGGTAATCCTCACGATGGACTCAGCTGATAGCTGGATCCATCCTACACGTGACAGCAGGTGTTCGACATAAACCCACAAGTCAGCAATGCTCGGAAACTGGACGAGTGCGTGCAGGACGGTTTCGTCGCCCTGCGCGCATCTCGGACATGCCCGGCTGACGGCACCTCCATGCCTGTAGAGTTTATACCGAACTGGCAGAGCTCCTCGGTAGCACTGCCAGGCCATGGATTTCTGGAAGTTGTCCATAGACACCGGCCCGAAAGTTCTCCCCAAGAGATTGGCTAGTTGATTTTCGTCGACGCCTAGAGTTAGTGCAAGTACGTCGTCGCTCTTCCCCTCGACTAATCCTCTATAGAACGCCATGGTGGAGTTTCCACCGATCACATTGCCCGATTGGTCGAGGGTTGTGAGCGCCTGAAGACATTCCAGTCTCCAAGCGCTCCCTCTCGGTCTTCGCTTGACGCAAGACTGCAGCTTCGTCAAGGAGACGAGCTGGGAAAAGAAGCGTCTAGCAAACGGCGACCACACCTGATCACCGTCGAGGAAGAGGTGGAGATTCGTAGCCTGAGCGCGTGTCTGCGCATCATCATCCACGGCATGCCAAGCCCTACACGTAGCAGGTGTTGACAGCAGATGGTGCGCCTGACCAACGGAGCGCATCCCTTCCACAAAAAGCGAAAGAGCAAACGCTCCAGCGCAGTCAAGCGGGGCTTAGGACAAGATACGACGGCCAGGCGGTAGTAGATGGCGGAGGCGATGTACGCGTTAGCCACCTCCGCTCGACCTTTCAGGGATAGCTAGCTCTCCGCCCATTTCTGGGTGAGAGACGCCACCCTGCTCGTCACCTCGTCCCAGTTTTTGTCCGTCTGGAGGTGCGGACCGAACCAGACCCCTAGCAATTTAACCGGTCCGTCCGTCCAGCGCCCAACGACACTGCTGGACGGCATGGACCTGCCTCTCCAGATGCCTAGCTGCAGGCCCACTGACTTTTCCTGGTTGATCATTGCTCCTGTCACCGCTTTGTATTCTCTTAGTGTAGTGCCGATCGCCTCGATGTGTTTGGCGTTCGACACCACTACGGTGACATCGTCCGCATATGCTGACACGGATCTTCCGCTTCCTTGTTCGCGCGGGACCCCCATCAACGTCTCCAGTTTGTGCAGTAATGGCTCGAGCGTCAATACGTGCAAGAGGGACATGGGGGGACATCCTTGGCGGACTGAGCGCATGATGTTGAACGGTTCCGAAAGGTGACCGTTCACTCTCACCACAGAGCAGCTGTCACTGTGCATGGCAGCGATCCAGCCTCTGAAGACGGGCCCAAAGCCAGCCGCCCTCAGGACTGCCGCTCGGTAACGATGGTCGATCCTATCGAAAGCTTTCGACTGATCTAAATTGATCAAGGACCCACCCGTGCCAGGTTCCCTAGCTACTCTCTCTACGATGTATTGAATGAGGTGGAGGTTGTCGTGGATGGATCTGTTGGGAATGGCGCATGTCTGCGCCTCTCCCACCAGATCACCAACGACAAGCGCCAACCTCTTTGCTAGCACCTTGGCCAAACTCTTGAACTCTGTGTTTAGCAGTTTTATGGGCCTGAAATTATCTGTTATCCCCCTTATTCGGATCCTTTCTCAGCAGCGCCAAAGCTCCTCGGCTCACAGAGCTGGGAATTCTCCCCTTCTGTTGCCAGTTGTAGTAGACGTCCGGCAAGAGGCCTCCTCCGAATAAGTCTGGCATCTGTACGTAAAGTTCATAGAGCAGACCATCCAAAACAGGCAATTTACCCCTTGTGCAGCCAGTTATTGCCTCCCGTACTTCAGTGGCTGTTTAAGCGGCTTTTCGTAACCCTCCGCCTCAGTTGCAGAGAACCGCGGCAGTCCGTCGAGGTAGACACTAAAGTCCATCGCTCGATTCGGCCTGCCGCTGCCCCCGAAGAGTTGTGCGAAGTGTCGCTGAAAAGCTTCATACATTTGCCCGGGATCGAGTACCATGCCCCCGTCGTGGTTCACCAAAGACAGGATCGTGGCTTTGTTGCCACGACGCGCCTCCGCCACTCGGGCCCATTTAACGGCTTTCGTCCCCTCGTGTCTGAGAGCACGCACCCTACCTCTGACAACGCAGCCTTCGTGCTTTGCATTGAAGAATTGGTCAAGGGTCAATTTCCCCGCAAGTACGTCGGTCGCGATGCCTTTGCTAAGTGCCTCGTCTAATTTGCTAACTATATTTCATTCTGCTCTATTTTTCTCTATTGCTAAAGCCTTACTAAACTTAATGGACTCTATTCTAATCGCTCTTTTCAGAGCAAACCACCACCTGTTTTTCACGATGGCCCCCGTCAACGCCCGCTTCACTAGTTCGCTAATCCGGTCTCTGTAGGCCTTGCGCGCTGGTAAGGACGCGTTTAGCTTCCAGTAGCCGGGTCCTAGTCTACGAAGCCTATCTAAATCAAGCACACAAATTTGTGGTCCCTGTAGCTGACTATCTTGAATTGTGGACAGCCTATGCTAGACCCATCTATTTCTCTACAAAATACTTTATCTAGATATGATCTGGATGACCCTATGCGATTTGTCCCAGTCCACATTGGCACTTCGGGAAATACAATCGGTACCTGTCAGACAGTTCAAAACGCCTTGGCAGGTTGGTGAGGCTCTTGTACCCTCCTCCCCTATCCGCTAATCCCACACAGTCCCAGCGTGCATGTAAGATCCCGTTCCAGTCGCCCACTAACACTAACGAGTGGGACGTCCCAAGAAATGTCTCCAGACGCCGGAAGAATCAGGCCGCCCTGCTCCTGTCGATCATAGACGGCCACTAGCCTGAAAGCTTGCCCGTCTCCGCTGCTCACGTCCAGCACCACCGACTTACCTTCTGGGTCCAAGAAGATGGCCCGTATGGTGAGATCCAAACCTCTCCGAAAAAGCACAGCAACCCCCCCCCCCCTCCCCCGCTCCAGGACGGGTGGGAGATGCGTACACATCGTAGCCGCCGAAGTTCGGTGCGAAGGCCCGTGCTTCGGAGATTCTGGTCTCGCTGATGGCCACAACATCTATGTTTAGTGACCTGAGGTCGTTGAGCAGGTGGCCCTGCCTCCATGACGACGCCAAGCCACGCGGATTTATGCTGCCTATTCTGAGTGAGGTCATGTTGAAATGGAGTCGAAAAGATGGGAAAGACTACTTACATTACTTCTGTTAGAGGAAGGATGGTTTCTCCATCCTTTTCACTGCTTGTGGCCTCCTCTGCAAGGATGACCTTATAAATCCTCCTGGAGAGTGCTTGTCGCAAGTCTCCGATGTCTTTGGGGAATTTTTGTTTGAGTGTTGTGCACGTTTTCTGTGTGATGCGAGTGATTTGTATGTGTGGAGGTGGTGTGAACTTTTGGTTAGTTGTGTAGTCTTTTTTGTGATGCTGGTGTTGTGTTGGATGTAGTGTAATAATTGGATGTTGTTCAAATTTATTGCTGTGTAATGTGTATCGTTTTGGTTGTTTTGTTTTCTTTGCGTTTGTTGTGGGTTTGTTTCTGTTTCGCTTTTTGGTGACTTTTGTGGTGTTGGTGATGGAGGTGTTGGGGTTAATGATGGTGATGGTGTTGGTGTTTGTGGTGATGCCGGCGTGGATGGTGGCATATCTGTCCTAACTATTTTGTTTGATTGTTTATTTGTTTCCCTCTGTATTTTGTTTTTGGAGGGGGAAGGAAGGGGATTTTTTCTTTTTTGGTTACTTTTTCTTTTTTTCTTTTTTTTCTGATACCGTTTCCCACTCCTCGTCGTCACAATCTGTCTCAACTTGCGATAGGTCGGGGAGTGGAAAATCCTCCACAGGCGTTGGTTTTGGTTGTGGCGTGTTGGATGGTGTAGGCGCTGGTGCTAGTTCTGGCGCGTTGGGTGGTGGTGGTGGTGGTTTTTGCTACTGTTGCTGGGGTTGTTGCTGTCACAGTTGCTTCTGTAGCTGCTGCTACAGTTGTTGCTGCCATTTCTGCTGGTGGTGGTGTTGATGGTTGAGTCACTGGGGTGGGTAAGAGAGGTGGCCTCAACCTTTTCGCCTGAGGGCAGAAAGCTCTTAGGTGGGTTCCTTCACCACAAACGACACACCTTCTGCCCTCGACGATTACGGTGAGGTGGATGCCGTCAGTGAGTTCTATTACCCTTGGGATCTTCTCCTCAATGCTTTTTTGTCCGCTTGGATCAGGAGCTCCATCCCAGATCCGGACCAGTTCTCCGGCTTTTCTTTCGCTATTTCGATTATCTTGGTGTTGGCTTCGATGCCGGCGAGGACGGTAGCCATTAGCCAGGGAATTTCGATGGAACGTGGGTCACCCTGATCTTCACGAGTCTCTGGCCACAATAGCTTGGGACGAGTGTGAAGTCGTCACTTCTTAATGGGACCATGGCGTGTTCTCTGGCCTCCTGTGGTGTTTCAAAGAACACGTCCACGGTTCCATATTTCTGCCCACGTCTGATGTGGGTTTTTTTTGCCCACACATGTCCCAAAGCTTTTTGGATTTTGGACTCGGATGCCCGTTCCACTCGGCGCGATTTTATGTTAATCCTCCGATAAGACACGGTGCATAGGCACCGATGCTCCATTTTATTAGGTGGGAGGAGGGGGGTGGGGGCGCTGACTCTGTACCCATCTTTCTTTACCATTTGTTTGGCTTCTTCTAATTCCTCCTGAGTACCTGGAATGCTTCGCACTTTTTTGCTACTCTCGCAAAAGAGAGGGTAGTTTTCTTAATTTCATTGTTGCTGTTGTGGTTATCGTTATTTTTGGTATTGCTAATTTTAGTTTCAGTTGTGGTGGTGGCCACCACCACCACAACTGAAACTAAAATTAGCAGTGGTGTTCGGTGTGGAAGAGTTAATTTTGGTTGAATTAATCTCGCTATCACGAGTTAATTTCTTTTTTTTTGTTTCTGTTGTCGCTCTGGTGGTGGTGGTGGAGGTTGCGGCTTTAACACCTGCAGTCATTGGTAATGGCGGGAAATGAATGTCTGCCTGAGTCAAATTTAAAATATTGCCACTGCTTATATTATTAATGTTGGCAAACGTAGTAATATTTACAATGGTGGTGTCGGTGTGAGGTGTTAGTTTGTGAGGAAGGTGTGACACTGAGTCGTCCATGATTTTTCAAAGAAAACTTTTTGTTTGATAATTATAAAAGTTTAAATGTTGTACTCAAGGCCCCAATCTTTTGGGGTGTCCTTTTCAGATAACAATGTATTTGCACTTATATACAGTTAACAATAAAACTTTTCCATAAATGGCAATTTTATAACAAACTTTTGCGGAGCTCACGATGATACGATTTACTACGCAGGTCGCCAATAATAATAATAATAATAATAATAATAATAATAATAATAATAATAATAATAATAATAATAATAATAATAATAATAATAATAGAGGAAGAAGAAGAAGGAAAGGGGCCAGAACCAACTGGACGAAAGAATTGAATAGAACTGTTATGCAATGCTACCTGAAAAGTAACCCCAAGGAGAGGGGCTACAGGAGACGGATGCATAACATCTGGAACGAGATTGGTTTATTTAAATTAGATGAACAAAAATTGGCCGGGCAGGCTCGGGTAATAAGAACTAATGGGTGGATAAGCGAGCTGGAACTGGAGGAACTGAGCAGAGAGAATGGCTTGGAGATGGCGGGTGTAGTATGCCAGACAAGCGAGCCGGCGGGAAATGAAGGTGAGGAGGTCCTGAGAACGGAGGAACCACCCGAAGCAGACAATGATCTGAATACTGAGATAAATAATACCTGGAACAGAGATACGGCCACTGAGGAGATGAATGCTGACGGGCTAGGACAAGATTCGGTTGACATCCTAAATTTAGTGGTAGATGAGTTGAACAATGATAGTGGGAGACCTATGAACCTAAGATTTGTAGACAGGAAAAAGTTAAAAGAAACAACAGCTAAGGTAAACAAAGTCATCCCATACCTTGAGGCGAGGAGTCTTCACCAGTGCAACAATATCCTCAAAGCAACAGCAAATACGGTGAGGAAACTACTTGGTATAAAAGCGAGAGGAAACAACAGACAAGAAAGAGCAGAGCCGTGGTGGAAGAAGCGACTGAGTGGGCAAATCGGGGAAATGAGAAATGACATAGGAAAGCTTGAGTCACTACTGAATGGGACACTAAAAAACATAGGCACTAAAAATAGACTGGAAATAAAATACAAAACTAGGAGTAAAAAGCTAAATATTATCATAGAGGAATTGAAGCAACGCATTGTAGCAAAGAGTGCCAAAATCAGGCGATACGAGAACAGAGTCAGTCAGTATAAACAGAACCGCATGTTCGACAACAGCCAGAAGATGCTGTTTGGACAGCTTGAGGGGAAAGAAAGAGGCAACGACTTGATCCCTGGGGCGGAACAAGCTAAAACATTCTGGAGAGGAATATGGGAGCAGGATGTTAGACACAATGCCCAGGCAGGGTGGATTGAGACAGTACAGAGGGAGATCGGTGAGCAGGCACAACAACAGACTGATTTGAGTATCACAGTTGAAACTCTTAAGGGGCAAGCCAAAAAACTAACCAACTGGAAATCACCAGGCCCAGATGGTGTGCAGGGGTATTGGATTAAACATTTAACATCCCTCCACCCGAAGCTGACGGCCATGTTCAATGACTGCTTGGTGTCGGGTGAGGTGCCAGAGTGGTTGACAAAAGGTACCACAGTTCTGATAATGAAAGACCGAATCAAGGGTAATGATGTTACCAACTATAGACCTATCACATGTCTGCCCGTAATGTGGAAACTGTTGACGAGCATTGTGTCTGAGGAAATCTACCATCACCTCCACACAAACAACTTGTTACCGGACGAACAGAAAGGATGCCGAAAGAAGTCACGTGGTACAAAGGACCAGTTGCTTATTGATAAGATGGTAATGGGGAATTGCAGGAGGAGACACACTGATCTTGCCATGGGATGGATAGACTACAGAAAGGCATTTGACATGGTGCCTCATTCCTGGATCACCAAAAGCCTGGAGATCTTCAGGGTGGCAGATAACATCAGACAGTTGCGGGGCAGGAGTATGGGGTCCTGGGAGACAGAGTTGACATCAACTGGAGTATCCTTGGGAAGCGTGAAGATCAAGAGAGGTATCTTCCAGGGAGATAGCCTGTCCCCTCTGTTGTTTGTCCTTGCCCTGATGCCCTTGACCATTATGCTGCGAAAAGTGAGAGCAGGATACAAGTTGGGAAGGGGAGAGCTTACCATCAATCACCTCCTCTTCATGGACGATCTTAAGCTCTTCGGGAAAAGTGAGATGGAGTTGGATGTGCTTGTTGACACTGTCCGTATTTTCAGCAGTGATATATGTATGCAGTTTGGTATTGGTAAATGTGCAGTCATTGTGATGAGGAGGGGTAGGTTGAGCAGAGGTAACGGGATCCAGATACCAACAGGTGAGATGATAAAGGAAATTGACTCTGAGGAAGGATACAAGTATTTGGGCGTTCTGGAGGCTGATGGCATAAAGAACAAAAAAATGAAGGAATTGTTAAGAACTGAATACATTCGGAGAGTAAGGAGCGTATTGAAGTCACATCTGAACAGCAGAAATGCCATAAGCGCAGTAAATTCCCGAGCTGTGTCTATTATTAGGTACAGTGCGGGAATTCTGAGATGGAATGTTGCTGAACAAAAAGAAATGGATAGGAAGACTAGGAAGCTATTGACTATCTACAACATGTTCCACAAGAGGAGTGATGTCGATAGACTCTACCTAAGGAGATATGAGGGTGGAAGAGGTCTTATCAGAATAGAGGACTGTGTTCAGATGGAGAAAAACAACCTATACAAATACGCGACCTATAGTAAGGAGCCAATGCTCAGAGCTGTACTGAAGGAGGGGACAGTAGGCCAGGGGATATCCAAGGAGGAAATAACATCAAGGAGGAAGAGCAGCCTTAAGGGAAAATCCCTTCATAGTACCTTCTTTGAGAAAACTGAATTTAGAGATCCACAGACATGGAACTGGTTGAGAAGAGGAGACCTCAAAAGGCTACAGAAGGAATGCTAATGGCTGCGCAGGAGCAGGCCCTCAAAACGAAGTGGTTGAAGCACCATATCTACAAGGAGGAGGCTAGCCCACTGTGCAGGATCTGTGGAGAGAGAGAGGAGACTGTGGCTCACATTGTGTCCGAGTGTAAACATCTAGCCCAGACCCACTATAAGGGCTGGAGACACGATGTGATGGGCAGGGTGATCCACTGGCACCTGTGCAAAGTAAACAATCTACCACATTCTGAGAAATGGTATGAGCATAGGCCAGAGGCGGTGATGGAGAACAGTCAGGTGAAGGTGCTGTGGGATTTTAGGATACAGACGGACAAAATACTGGAACACAATAGACCTGACCTGGTGGTTGTGGACAAAGAAAAAAGATCGTGCCTGATTGTGGATGTGGCCTGCCCGTTCGACACGAGAGTGCAAGAGAAGGAGAGGGAGAAAATTAACCGATACCAGGACCTAAAGTGGGAGGTGAAAAGGATTTGGAACTGCCATGAAGTCAAAGTGATCCCGATTGTCATAGGCGTACTGGGGACTATCTCCAAAGGTTTCCAGGGATGGTTAAAGAAAATCGGCCCCTTCACGCTTTTTGGAACGCTTCAAAAGGCATGCTTGCTTGGAACGGCAAGAACCCTCCGATACGTCCTGAATATCTGAGGCTGCAGGTAGTGGCTTGATATTCAATCCAACGGACTTTCCAGTTAACCAACATCAATGACTGAGATTCAAGGAATAACAATAACAATAATAATAATATTAATAATATTAATAATAATTCACATATCCACATACATGGAACTGGTTGAAAAGAGGAGACCTTAAAAAGGCTACAGAAGGAATGTTAATGGCTGCGCAAGAGCAGGCCCTCAAAACGAAGTGGTTGAAGCACCATATTTACAAGGAGGAGGCTAGCCCACTGTGCAGGATCTGTGGAGAGAGAGAGGAGACTGTGGCTCACATTGTATTCGAGTGTAAACACCTAGCCCAGACTCACTATAAAGGCTGGAGACATGATGTGATGGGCAGGGTGATCCACTGGCACCTATGCAAAGTAAACAATTTACCACATTCTGAGAAGTGGTATGAGCATAAGCCAGAGTCGGTGATAGAAAACGATCAGGTGAAGGTGCTGTGGGATTTTAGGATACATACGGACAAGAAACTGGAACACAATAGACCTGACCTGGTGGTTGTGGACAAAGAAAAAAGATCGTGCCTGATTTTGAATGTGGCCTGCCCATTCGACACGAGAGTGCAAGAGAAGGAGAGGGAGAAAATTAACCGATACCAGGACTTAAATTGGGAGGTAAAAAGGATTTGGAACTGCCATGAAGTCAAAGTGGTCCCGATTGTCATAGGCGCATTAGGTACTAACTCAAAAAGTATTGCCCCCTTCACGCTTTTTGGAACACTTCAAATGGCATGCTTGCTGGGAACAGCAAGAACCCTCCGATACGTCCTGAATATCTGAGGCTGCAGTAGCAGCTTGATATTCATTTCAACAAACTTTCCAGTTAAATAACATCAATAACTCAAAGAACAATAATAATAATAATAATAATAATAATAATAATAATAATAATAATAATAATAATGCTTGCTTGGAACAGCAAGAACCCTCCGATACGTCCTGAATATCTGAGGCTGCAGGTAGTGGCTTGATATTCATTCCAACGGACTTTCCAGTTAACCAACATCAATGACTGAGATTCAAGGAATAACAACAATAATACTAATAATAATAATTGTTTCTACTTTTGGTACAAGGCCGGCAATTAACCAGTGTATTACTGGTACTTTATTTTATCGATCCCGTAAGGATGAAAGGCAAAGTTAACCTCGCCGGATTTGAACTCAGAATTGCAAGGGCCATAACTCTACGCATTAAAGCATGGCGTCCGACCCTCTACCGATACTGCCAATCCTAATAATAATAATAATTATAATTATTATAATAATAATAATAATAATGATAATAATAATAATGATTTCTTTATTGGCCACAAGGGCTGACATCAAGAAAAACATCACAGACGGAACAGGGCGGTACGATGTGGGTTTTGTGCGTGTAAATATTTTTATTACTTATATAAGAAAAGAAAAAAAAGACATAAAACATATATATACATAAACAATAAAATGAAAATTGAAACAATGAAAAATTCCCCAATAGGGGGGAAACCTCCGAGGGTTACTCGTGGCAAAAACCACACAAAAGACCACGGTCAACCTGACTACCAGGGCAAGCGCCCTCTCTCAATTTTTCCATGACTCAAACTACAGACGTATATTCAGAGTGGTCCCGTTCACTCGGACCATTCTCGTTACATTCACCCACCTTTCAACAAACTTGCTAGAAAGCAGCACTTGCCTCTCCACCCTGATTTTCGTCTTCAAGTGAAACTTGAAAAAGTTAATTAGGGATTCGCCGAAGAGGAAAGTGTTTGTCTTTAATCCTTTTAACCTTGTCCACCACACAATCTCTTTCGCCATGGCCACCAGGCAGATGAAAACCGCTTGCCCTCCCTCCTCAAAGGAAGACGGCGAGACCATCTGCACAATGGATTCAGTCGACAACTGGATCAGTCCCACACGTGACAGCAACTGATCTACCAGATCTACCAGGGTACAATATACACCTAGTCCATTAATTCGTTCTCTGCGACTATCCTAAAGCAAACATTGGACTTGCTCTTTTTTTTAAATATGTATGTTTGCGTTGGTGTGAATTTCACAGACAGGCTGCCCTTATGACATAATATCTTGCGCCCATGTCGAACCTAACATTGGTCCATACAAGTATATCCAGCTTCATATCTCAAACATTTTACACCGAAAATACACCGAAAATTAGGAACCATGCAATTGTTTACAAATGCGTCTGCTTTGTTGCACTTTATAGATATATCCATGAAATTGTATACACTAAGAAAATAGATGGAAACAGATACGTGAAATATAGATTAAAAAACTTGAAGTCGGTCCTTCGTGTAACATCGCTGTCATACTGTGATTTTCTATCGGTAGTGGAACCAGAGGGATTTTTCGAACGAAATATAGATATTACGTTTTCTGAAAATTGCTTGCATATTCCTTGCTAAATTACACTTATAAAATCCGTTTTTGTCTAACTATTGTTTCTTAACAATGCATTTTTGTAATTTGTACACTATTGTTTAATGTATCTAAAATCATGTTATGCATTTGAGACATGGTTGTAACAATATGAATGTAATTCTGGCAATATGAAGACTGTTGAAGTTGTTAGTAACAGTTATTCAATATTTTGCTATTGGTAAACCCCTTAACAATGAATTAGCTTCGGAGAAAGATTGATCGTGAAGGAATGTTGTTTATTTACAATAATATCTATATTTCAGTGTTTTGATCTTAGCATGAACATATAGATTTGGGTGATAGTTGCATATATTTCTAGCAGGTTGAGTGACTTCTTAGAAAATGTTTCAATCCGGTAAATTAATAATGTAGCCGATGATGCTTGAATTTGTTATCATATTTTCAAACAGGCTAGATGCACAAAGAGGAAAGAAATGCAGCATATCAGTAAAAAAAACTTAATAATGAAAACATTCACGAAATAACCTAGATTAAAATAAATTTTAAAATGAAAAATTATATTCATTCATATTTTTTTCCAAATTAATTATGCTTCATTCTGTTGCATAACTCTTAATGCTGTCTGTTTGCATGTTGCTTTATTAATTTGCTTTAACTCCTTCGAGTCTAATTATATTCGGTTCACGTCGATAATTAAAACCTTCCCCGTTCAATCAATGTAGTGTTTCTCTTTGATCTTTTGCATGGAAGACTGACATAGGATCTGAGGAACTCATTGTATATTTTATTTCATCACTTAAACGTAATTAGGACGAGCCTTTGTTAATGTTAGTTTAAGAATTATTAATTTTATATAATTTTTATATTATTTCCGTTTTAATAACTTTATATGGTGTCAGAATCATTAACCTAAAGAGTAATGATTTCATATTCAAAATTTAAATGCTGAAATTATTTCACATTGCCTATTAGTTTTACTAATAACTGATGTAATACTTAGTGCACGGATGGTTGACCTTAAACTATAAATGTTAATAACGGATGGTTGACCTTAAACTATGAATGTTAATAAATGAAATAGAATGCAGCATAAACCTTGGATAAAAGTGAGACGAATTTTTTTTTACTAGAATCATTATGTTGTGACCCATGAAACAATGGGTGTATATATACTATACACACCAATACTCTGTGACGTAACATATTAACATATTGCAGATGCTAATAAGCTACATATGGGATATTTGCTATTGCTTGTTCTACATATGAATGTATTATAGTTACTTTATATGACACCTCATCTTACTATGTCCCATTCGCCTTACGTATATATAGCTATCGATTTAGAACGCAACAAAATTACCATTTGTTTCAGAAATATCAGCGTATGACGGCGAAACTCGGCTATTTTAGATGATATTCCGCATCAGCAGATACACACAGAGACAAATGCGCAATAATATTGAAATTAGTCTCGCTGAGAAAGATAGAGGAGCGATTTATGCAGCTTCTCAAATACTGTAGGAGTCACATATGTGTTTAAGTAATTATTTGGGAACCGCAATATGGGTTGATAAAACCTGAAATTATTTTATGAGCTAGTGTCATTGTTTCCAAGACTACTGATAATTTCACCTACGAATGATGAAACGAGAAAAATTATCTCACATTCATACTCAGGATTAAGCTTTTTTCTGAATAAAAGCAAATCGTCAACAGGATGTGCATTCTTTTTTCTAAAATTATTTCGCACGGCATTCCATATTAGGCATATGAAATGACTAGTTACGATGGATATTTACACGTTTTTGATTTTAACTAATCCCGATCATTCACCAAAAGAACTGTTTTCGTTCATTTATTGGAAATAATTAGTTAATATCTGGACAAAATATTTAAATAATACAATAGAAAAAAATGATAACCCTTCAATATAATATGTAACCGCGAGATTATTTAGAAATAAATATTGTGAAACATTATTGACACTATGAATAATCATTTCATTTTGCCTTTTTTACGGGGCGACTCTACTTTTACTGGCGACTCTATACTTATTAATATATATTATATCATAATAATTGTGATAAATTTCGAGATGATATCAATACCAGTAACGATGCTGTGTATCGAAAGTCTGATGTCAATGTTTGAGTAGAAACAAATTATCGGGTAGACACTCGCCGAGCATATGCTGAGTATATGAATATATCTACAGGCACATACATCTTTTAAAAAACAATGTGTATATTTTTGAAGACATAATAGATGATGACACTTGTTAATGACGAAACAATTTATTTTTATGTAGATATTAATAGGTGCCAGTGTTGTACATACAACGTATAGTTCATGATTAATGTATGAAATAACTAATATTTATTTGTATAATAGGAAAAGGTTAACGTATATAATTAATTTTCAAGTAGTCTTGCATTCAAGTTTCATTATCAGCATATTGTCTGAAGTAGTTGATTCTTTCTTTGTATTTCGCCTATATTTACAAACAAACGTTTGGCATAATGAGGAACGTGGGTAAGCACAGAAATATGGCTACACTGAATAGAAAGCCAATAAGTGGTCAAATTCTCGAAAACATCATCAAAAATATCAATTATAAATCTAATAGTACAGACATTCTACACCGTTTAACTTTAATTCTAAAATTATCTTTGTAGCTATCACGCACGTTGTTACATGCAATTTAAGATGTTCGTGTTTCCATACCAGTCACGATATATGAATAAAATCACAAATTGAAGTAATTTGTGGTTGCAATGTCGCAATTTTAATACACGGGCAGTTGCTCAAAATTGAATAAGGCATACCTGTACGATTATTGAGAACATTAACATACGAAGCAGTAACTAATACATCTAGAATACTTAGTCATTGCATTAATTTTCAGGATGCATGCTTTCTTTATTAAGTATATTTTGCTTTGAATATTTTCATTTGCATAGACAGAACGAAAAATGTTTGAAAATGACCAAATCTAACTTTGACGATTTCAATGATTTTCATTCAATCACGCAATGTCGTCTATCATTTCAGATATGAGGTTACGGTTTCGATATGGTTCACCAATGAGTTTGTGTATTTCAGATCATTCAATAACAACATCGGTTGACCATATGACTCATAATTGACTATTAATTATCAGATATAGGTCATATTTCTTAGATGTATCCTTCAATGTTTTACAATATCAAAGACTCAATTATATCTTGCAAATAGCGTCATTCACATACAACTAGAATATCTAATGGCAATATTTCAATATATATTTCATTATTAGCACCCAACAAGAACAACCAATGACAGAATATGTGCTAAACGTCACTATAAATGTTGTACCTCCTGATATCTTGGCGGAATTCCATAATGGCACACTTTTACAGAATTATTAAAATGCTATTCTAAAGCCTTGACACAAATTTAAGTAAAAAGAGAAATCCGTGCTTCTTTACACATAGAAGGGTTAATGCTCTTCCATTCACAAAGTGACTCCCGATACATGAACATTTATTATTTATAATGTGTCACACCACAAGCCTTCTGCCAAAACATTTCTAAATACTATCTAAATGTATACCGTCTGAAACATAACCAGTACTTATGATTTGCGTGTATGTATACATTTATGGATATTGAAGTCAAAGATTAATATCATCGTCGCATAGTCTGAAGGATATTAAAATATTGAATAGCCATCATGAAATCATCTCTGCAAAATCAAAAGAAATATGTTCACACACTGACCAAATGACGTGTTGCGTCGAGAGTAGAAATACCTCAAATATTACCTGGTTGAAAAATAAATAACTCAAATGTTCTGCTTATTGAAACCCTCGATAGACTCTACAATAGTGATAGCATATTTCACATGTTATCGCAAATACCGGAACATGCATCCAAACACATTGGGACTATCATGAACGCAAATTATATCACGTAGTTTCTCCTTAAACCTCTAAGCTACTTCCAATCAGAATATACTAAAAGGGTTCACTTTAATGTAGTAAATTCAGAACAACACCGTACGTCAAGAAATGAAATTTCTTAACATATTATGTATGAATTTGAATTATAGCAATTTCTGTCGATGTGTCAATTCGATCACACATACATTATATCAAAAGCAGCACAGTCGCAAGTCTTAACTTTCCCTTCAAATTGTAATTTTTTCAAAATGTCAATTTTGTGTGTGTGT
Source organism: Eledone cirrhosa (assembly GCA_964016885.1). NCBI lineage: Eukaryota > Metazoa > Mollusca > Cephalopoda > Octopoda > Eledonidae > Eledone > Eledone cirrhosa. Next base: position 373,137,056 of record OZ024740.1, read on the forward strand.
GAGTGCGTGAGTGTGTGTGTGTTGAGTGAGTATAGCATTCTTTGATATGAACACATATTTCTCTCCCAACAGTAGACAAGTACATGGTTTAAATGGATTCCTTATAAGGAAGTGGTTTCAATTCTAAAGCTAAACATTCTCAAAGCCCACGTAAAATATTATAAACAATACCCAATTTATAGAAATTATAACAACCTCGGTGTATTCTACATTCTTTCTGAAGAGTGAAACAAATTATGTAGCCAAAAACTAAAGCATTCAAACAAAGAAATAGATATGTATTGAGAATTTTTTCGAAGATTTTAACGCTAACATACACAAACTCATATCCATATGCACTCCAGTACACACATATATTGAGAGAGAGAGAGAGGGAGAGAGAGAGAGAGAGAGAGAAAAGAATAGAGAGATAAATCTCCAATCAATATACAGTAATATATCTATATACTAAGTCAATTCAATCGATTACAGAATGAATTGCGAATTTTTCATCATTGTAAAATAAATTATATAGAAAAAGATAATGTTTTCGGGCTACGTATGAAGCCGGATTCAAAATCATAAAACTATCATAACTAAAATAAAGGAACAGGATAACGGAAAATGCTTTTGGCACCATTTATTGAGAAATTAGATGGAAATTGCATATCTCGATAAAATATTCCACCCGAAAATTAAAATTATACTCCATCAGCAAATGAGATATTGTACATCCGAAATAATCAATAAACCAGTCCTTGTAGATAAATTACAGTTCTAACTTGTAAACGTTGTGTAACACAAAATACTTACACGTAACACGCTATTAAATGTAATTCATCTCATCGTTAGTTATTCATAAAAATGGCTAGGGAATAACCTATGATTTAAAGAATTTTTTTTTTAATTTCATTTTTATATCTGGGTGGGGGTATTTGTGCAAACGATATGTTATTATTATAACGTTAATTTTTAGGGCGGTGGATTGGTTGAATCGTTATTTCGTTGGAGGATGTGCATTGTAGTATTTCATTATGACCTCTACGTTCTAGATTCCAATCCCGCCGAGGTCAACTTCATCTTTCTTGGGTCGAGAAAATAAATTGCCAGTCAAGTATTGGCATCCATGAAATCACCTTTTCCCTCCCATCAAATTGCAGGCCTTTTGCTGAACTTATTAGGTTGTTAATATTATTCAATATTGGTGTTTTACTCATGTTTGATTATTTTCATTGATTATTTTCATAAAAAGAACACTTCTACGTTGGAGATACATAGGTGCACTGACGAAAATAAGATTTAATTCTAATGAAGGTTTATATACATTTCCAAATATTTTGTTTGTATGCTTACATCAACGTGTTGGGAGATACGCCTACACAATTAAAAAAATAAACAATAAGGAGAACGCAGCAAAATGTTTGGTTTAGTGGGTGCTTTAATGTAAATGTATTATTATAATCTACTGATAGACTTTAGGTCGTTGAGCGTTTATATTCTACATCTGTTTTCAACTGTATTGTTTGTATAATTTAATTATTGATTTAAAAAATTAAGATATTTATGTCCCAGTATATTGTCGAAATCCCTTAAGTTACCATTTGTATAAGCACACAAATCTATATAATTATGTATGGACATATTCATATTTGTTTGAGTTAAACTTTTAGATGTATGTATGGTTGTTTGATGGCAAAACATAATACAAAATACTGTGTTTACCATGATGATAACGATGATGATGATAATGATCCTTATCATCTTCTTCTTCTTCTTCTTAGAATTATTAGTATTATTATTATTATTATTATTATTATTATTGTTATTATTGTTCTTTGAGTCTCTGTCATTGATGTTATTTAACTGGAAAGTTTGTTGAAATGGATATCAAGCCGCTACCTGCAGCCTCAGATATTCAGGACGTATCGGAGGGTTCTTGCTGTTCCCAGCAAGCATGCTTTTTGAAGAGTTCCGAAAAGTGGAGCTAGACTAATCTTCTTTACCCATCCTTCGAAACTCATTGATATAGCATCTAGTGCGCCTATGACAATCGGGACGACCTTGACTTCATGGCAGTTCCAAATCCTTTTTTACCTCCCACTTTAAGTCCTTGTATCCATTAATTTTCTCCCTCTCCTTTTCTTGCACTCTCGTGCCAAATGGGCAGGCTACATCTACAATCAGGCACGATTTTTATCCTTGTCCAAAACCACCAGGTCAGGCCTATTGTGTTCTAATTTCTTGTCCGTCTATATCCTAAAATCCCATAGAACCTTCATCTGATCGTTTTCTATCACCGACTCTCGCTTATGTCACACCACTTCTCAGAATGTGGTAAATTGTTTACTTTTCATAGGTGCCAGTGGATCACCCTGTCCATCACATCATGTCTCCATCCTTTATAGTGAGTCTGGGCTAGATTTTTAAACTCGGATACAATGTGAGCCACAGTCTCCCCTCTCTCTCCACAGATCGTACACAGTGGGCTAGCCTGTTCCTTGTAAATATGGTGTTTCACCCTCTTCCTTCTAAGGGCCTGCTCTTGCACAGCTATTAGCATTCCTTCTGTAGCCTTTTTAAGGTGTCCTCTTTTTAATCAGTTCCATGTCTGTGGATCTCTAAATTCAGTTTTCTCAAAGTAGGTAATATGAAGGGATTTTTTATGAAGGTTGCTCTTCATCCTTGTTGTTATTTCCTCCTTGGACATCCTCTGGTCTATTGTCTTCTCCTTCAGTGTAATTTTGAGCATTGGCTCCCTACTGTCAGTCATGTATTTGTGCAGGTTGTTTTTCTCCATCTGAACACAGTTCTCTATGCTGATAAACCTCTTCCACCTTCAGATCTCTTGTGGAACATGTTGTAGATAGTCAATAGCTTCCTAGTCTTCCTATCCATTTCTTTTTGTTCAGCAACATTCCATTTCAGAATTCCTGCACTTTACCTAATAATAGACACAGCTCGGGATTCACTGCACTTATGACATTCCTACTATTTAGATGTGATTTTAATACGCTCCTTACTCTCCTAATGTATTCAGATCTTATCAATTCCTTCATTTTTTTGTTCTTGATGTCATCTGCCCCTAGAACACCTAAATATTTGTATTCTTCTTCAGTGTCAATTTCCTTTATCATCTCACCTGTTGGTGCCTGGATTCCATTGCTTCTGCTCAATTTACCTCTCTTCATCACTAGGACTCCACACCTATTAATACAAAATTCCATACATATATCATTGCTGAAAATACGGACATTGTCAACAAGTTGTCCCAAAGAGTTTAAGATGGTCCATGAAGAGGAGGTGGTTGATGGTAAACATCCTTTACCCAACTTGTATCCTGCTCTCTCTTTTCGCAATATAATGGTCAGGGGTAGCAGGGTAACGACAAACAACAGAGGGGACAAACTATGTCCATGGAAGATACCTCTCTTGATCTTCACGCCTCCCAAGGATTCTCCACTCAATGTTAACTTTGTTTCCCAGGAATTCAGACTTTTGCTCAACAACTGTCTGATGTTATCTGTCACCTTGAAGATCTCTAGACTTTTGGTTATCCAAGAATGAGGTACCATGTGGAATGCCTTTTTGTAATCTATCCATCCTATGGCAAGACCAGTGTGTCTCCTCTTTCAATTCCTCATTACCATCTTATCAATAAGTATCTGGTCTTTTGTACAACGGGACTTCTTTAGGCATCCTTTATGTTCGTCCGTAAACAAGTTGTTTATGTGGAGGTGATGGTAGATTTCCTCAGACACAATGCTTGTTAACAGTTTCCACATTACGGACAGACATGTGATAGGTATATAGTTGGTAACATCATTATCCTTGATTCGGTCTTTCATTACCAGAACTGTGGTACCTTTTGTCAACCACTCTGGTACTTCACTCGACATCAAGCAGTCATTGAACATGGTTGTCAGTTTCAGGTGGAGGAATGTTATATTTTTAATCAAATCCCCCTGCACACCATCCGGGCCTGGTGATTTCCAGTAGGTTAGTATTTTAGCCTGCCTTTTAAGAATTTCAACTGTGATACTCAAATCAGTTTTTTGGTGTGCTTGTTCACTAACCTCCTTTTGTACTGTCTCAATCCACACGGCCTGGCTATTATGTTCAACATCCTGCTCCCATATTCCTCTCCAGAATGTCTTAGTCTGTCCCACCTCAGGGATCAAGTCGTTGCCTCTTTCTTTTCCTTCAAGCTGTCCAAACACCAGCTTCTGGTTGTTTTCAAACATGCGGTTCTGTCTATATTGACTGACTCTGCTCTCATACCGCCTAATCTTTGCACTCTTTGCTACAATGCGTTGCTTCAGTTCCTCTATGATAATATTTAGCTTTCCACCCTAGTTTTGTACTTTATTTCCAAACTATTTTTAGTGTCTATGTTTTGTAATGTCCCATTTAGTAGGGACTCACGCTTTCCAATGTCATTTCTCATTCCTTGATTTGACCATTCAGTCGTTTCTTCCACAGAGTTTCTGATCTTTCTTGTTTCTTGTTTCCTCTAGTTTTTAAGACAAGTAGTTTCCTCACCGCATTTGCTGTTGCTTTGATGATATTGTTGCATTGGTGAAGGTTCCACGCCTCAAGGTATGGGATGGCTTTGTTTACCTTAGCTGCTGTTTCTTTTAACTTTCTCCTGCCTACACATCTTAGGTTCATAGGTTTTTCCACTATCATTGTTCATTTCATCTACCACTAAGTTCAGGATATCAACCAAACCTTGTCATAGTCCGTCAGCATTTATTTCTTCAATCGCCGTATCTTTGTTCCAGGTGTTATTTATTTAAGCATTCAGATCATTGTCTGCTTCGGATGCTTCCTCAGGTCTCTCAACCTCTTCACCGTCATTTCCCACTGGCTCGTTTGCCTGGCATACTCCACTCTCCATTTCCAACCTAATCTCTCTGCTCAGTTCCTCCAGTTCCAGCTCGCTTATCCACCCATTAGTTCTTATTACCCGAGCCTGCTCGGCCAATTGCTGGTCATCTAATTTAAAGAGACCAATCTCGTTCCAGATGTTATGCATCCGTTTCCTATAGCCTTTTTCCATGGGGTTATCTTTACCTTTCATCCAGTAATGTACTCGGTAATTGCTGGCCGTGTGCCAAAAGCAGAAACAATTATTATTATTATATTAAAGGTGGATTGGCAGTATCGGTAGAGGGTTGGACGCCATGCTTTCCAGCATAGTTACGTCCCTTTACGGTCTGAGTTCAAATCCCGCCGAGGTTGACTTTGCCTTTCATCCTTACGGGGTCGATAACATAAAGTACCAGTAATGCACTGGGTAATTGCTGGCCTTGTGCCTAAAGTAGAAACAATTATTATTATAGATATTATTATCTTTTGTGTTTGAAATGTGAAGACGTATGTGAGTATCACTCCGCAGGTTTTGTTGATTTCCAAGTGTATGCATATTGTATTTATTGTTAAATTTTTCGTACAAATTATTGATAATTCACCACACATTTCCCTCGGGTAAGGCGATCCCGAACTTTTAAAAAACAAATATTTAAAACAAATATATAATGCATGGACGGATGACGCCCCCAAAATTCAGCCAACAGTAATATGACAGCGACCCAAACGTTCATATGAGTAACATCGCCCCTCCCACCACAATTATGAAGACCCACCCCACATTAGGCAATATCGCTAACAGCAGTAACAACATTAGCAACACCGATTTCTGGCACCTTCACATTCAAAGAGCCCCAAACATTGATGATAGTGCGGATGCCAATAAAATCTTACATAAACATTTGGGAGTGCTTCCCCGACGACGTCAAGACTCCGAATTTGAAAGCCTAGAGTAGGCTTTTAAAGGGGTTTCGAATGGAAACCCCCCCATCCATGGAGGTCGAACCACTTGACTTCCACAAGCCCCCGGGAAGAACGTAAAGCTTTCCTATCTCTCATTTATCCTGCCAATATGGCGATACTAAGAGTAGGATGTTTAAATGTTCTTAGGCTTGGGTCGTCATTGAAGTAGGGTCGCTTGCACAATGCTCTTAGGTAGCTAGATATGGATGTGATTGCCGTCAGAGCTAGTGAAAATATATGCTATTTTCTAAAATAAACAGTGACTGGCTGATCAGTCAGATTTGCATATTAGTAGATTCACTGACCAGCCCGATTTGCATATCCACAGACTATCCAGTCAGTTTCCTGTATACGATCGATAAATGGCCGGCCTTGCCACATTCAAATAAAAAAAAACAATTTCGCTCTACATGGCTGAATACAATAAATGTAATCTGGGTTTTTCGAATATTAATGATAACATTCGATTCGTTTGCAATTATGCAAACAAGCCTCATCTTTATAGCCATGTCATTAGAATTAACCCTTTATTCAGTCAGTGTATGTTTTAGAAAATGGCATATGTTTTCACTAGCTCTGACAGTTGGCTGGTGAACAGTGAGCTTTTCTGATGAAGGGTGATACTCAGACACATTAGTATCTGCAGTTCTGTTTACATGCCAACACAAGAGCAAGACAGAAGGGTTCATTCTACTGACATGGCTATAAAAATTGGGCCTGTTTGTATAATTGCAAACGAATCGAATGTTATTATTAATATTTGAAAAACTCAGATTATATATATATATATATATATAGATATATATATTTATATATCATAAATCATGTCCTTAGAATTATTAGATAACATATATACCATTTCTCCCAATTAGTATAATTAACCATATCAAAAATCAATTAGACCAGGCTATAAGAATAAAGGTTCCTATGAAGAAATATATATATATATATATATATATTAATAAGAGGAATTCCAACTTTGTCTGATTTACTCGTTTTATTTACAATCCTTTAAAATATATATAATGGTATTATAATGAAATAGTATGATAGAATATTAAATTCTAAGTGTTAATTGAACAAGTACTTTCATGCTTTCGCAATCTTCAGGTTCATGATATGTGGTGACAGTCGAGTTTGCAATTTTCAACTGTAATGAGATGGGTAAATTTCCTACCTTTTATACATTTTATACAGAGAAAAGTGGCTCCAGAATGCAAAGCCCTGTAAACTGTATTACGACCAATCAGTGTGTAGTTTCACTGAATTACTACAGCTGATTGGTTTAAGCTTTTTCTACAAAAACACCCTATCGCACACAACATGAACAAAAAGCACAAACACGATAGGTATTCCTTTGACCAGACCATGAGAAGTAGTAAAACCAGGAGATCATTCTCAATATCTCAACAGAGACTACCAACAAGGAATGTGGAAACAAAACGTAGAATAACCAGATCACTCTCAAGATCTCAACAGAGATTGCCCACAAGAAACTGGACGAAAAAACGATCTAAACCTGAAAGCAAACCTAGGTCATTTTCCCAGATTGTTAAAAATAATGCTAACAGGAAGAAAAATAATATACAGAATACCAAAAATAGGACAAAATACATAACGAAACCAAATATAATATCACGACCAAAAGTTCATCAAGCGAACACCAACAGGAATATAAATCCTGAACAGAGAAAAATTCATTTTTTAACGTCAGGACAACAAAAACCGGAAAAAGAAAAACTCCAGGAGGAAACATACCCAAAACAGCTGTACACGTAGATCCTAAAATAATTAATTTATCTAAAAGAGATCTTGACAATGATGAAATGCAAATTCTGTCAAAAGGACTGAAATTCACACCGACTCCAACAGTCAACCACCAAGAACTGAAGGAGGATACCCAAGAATTCTGTCGAAAATTACGTCTTGTAGAATTCTTCGCTGATAAAAATAATGAGAGTGATGAATCACTAGTAAAGAATAAATCAAATTTCACTCCGCCAAAAGGAAGAAATATCTATCTCGACCAATACATTGACATCCTGTCTAAATTTCCTCTTAGACATAATACTAATGTTAGGCCAAACATTAACAAATCAGAAATGTCTGCACTTAAACGTATACAAAATGATAAAACAATAATAATTAAACAAGCAGATAAAGGGGGTGCAGTTGTTATAATGGATACTGAATACTACAAGGATTTGGTTGAGGAACAACTGAAAGACACAACATTCTATCATGAAATACCGTCAAATATAGACCACAACATCATGAAGAAGATCAACAACCTGGCTTCAAAATACCACAACTCATTTACTGATAAGGAAAGAGACTACATCACCAATTTTGAGCCGAAACCCAGCAACCTGTATGGCCTACCGAAAGTTCACAAGTCAAAAGAAATACAACTGGCAGTAAGAGAACAAAACAGTGAGTACATTAAATTATTACACCCAAAAGACTTAAAACTTAGACCTATTATAGCTGGTCCAACATGCCCCACTCACCGTCTAAGCAATTTTGTTGACATTATTTTGAAACCACTATGTATTCACATACCCAGTTTCATCCGGGATGATATCGACTTCCTGTCCCATCTTCCCAAAACCACGGAAACGAATTCACTTCTACTCAGTTTTGATGTGGTAAGCCTTTACACCAACATTACACATGATTTAGGAATAAAGGCGATTAAATACTGGGTGGAAAAACATAGAGAAGTGATTCCCATTAGATTCACAGCGCCATTTATATTAGACGCAGTTAAACTTATTCTGGAAAACAACACTTTCTTCTTCAATGGAAAGAATTACATCCAAATTAGAGGCACAGCGATGGGAACGAAGTTTGCTCCCGTTTACGCGAACTCTGTAATGGGATACTTAGAACAACAACTCTACCAAGAAATAGAGGAAAAATATAGTACTGACTTTAGAAAGTACATTGAAAAATCTTGGAAGAGATACCTTGACGACTGTTTCATCATCTGGACAGAATCTTTAGATACTCTGGATGAGTTCAATATCCTCCTGAATAACCTACACCCATCTCTCCAATTCACAAAAGAGATGAGTAGGACCAAATTACCATTCCTAGATATAATGATAATCAAAAACGACACCACCATTACCACGGATATATATTATAAACACACAGACACCCATCAATATCTGAATTTTAAGTCGTGCCATCCACCTCATACAAAACGCAACATCCCATACTGCCTAGCCAGAAGAATTTGTACCATTGTAGAAGATACGAATACCAGGTACAAACGCCTAACAGAACTAAGAGAATTTTTGCTCAAACAAAAATACCCATCTCTACTTATAGAAAATGGCATACAGCGGGCTATAAAAATACCTATACAACAACTTAGAACAACCCAAAGAAGAAGAAACCAAGAACTGGTCATACCATTTATAATGACACACAACCCATGTCACCAGAATATCTTCAACACTGCCAAAGCAAACCTACCGATCATTGCTCAAAGTAATGAATTAAAAGGCTTAATCACAGATCGATCTTTGACTCTTAGTAAAAGACAGCCAAAAAATTTGAAGCAATTGCTAACAAAAGCAAAGTTTGACCTTAACAACAAAGACCAATCATTCACTGTATCTAAATGCAATGATAATCGATGTGGCACATGTCAATCCATACACGCCGATCAATATATGAAAACAAAAACTGGAAAAATATTCACAAATGCAAATATGAACTGCAAAAGCAGAAATCTAATTTACTGCATTAAATGCCCGAATTGTGAAGAACTATATGTCGGTCAAACTGGAAATGCACTATCGGAACGTGCACGGGTACACCGTCAACAAATCAGAGACCCAAATGTCCGTCAGATACCCCTAAGCGGCCACCTGGCAACATGTGGTCAGGGAATATTTATAATATTCCCATTCTACAAATTACACAGCCCAAATGAAATCAAGAGAAAAATCAAAGAAAAGAATTTTATTGATAAATTCAAACCCAAGCTAAATGAACAATAATAACGCCTAGGGGTATTACTTCTACTACCACTATGACCACGACCACTAACAACAACAACAACAACAATAATAATAATAATAAAAGTGATGTTGATGGTGATGATTAATAGAAAATGCTATTTTCATCATTTCAAAAAAGCAAAACAATTGATACGTTGGATATGACTATTGGTCGTTAGCATGCTCAACCAGCCGTGACGCTTAAACCAATCAGCTGTAGTAATTCAGTGAAACTACACACTGATTGGTCGTAATACAGTTTACAGGGCTTTGCATTCTGGAGCCACTTTTCTCTGTATAAAATGTATAAAAGGTAGGAAATTTACCCATCTCATTACAGTTGAAAATTGCAAACTCGACTGTCACCACATATCATGAACCTGAAGATTGCGAAAGCATGAAAGTACTTGTTCAATTAACACTTAGAATTTAATATTCTATCATACTATTTCATTATAATACCATTATATATATTTTAAAGGATTGTAAATAAAACGAGTAAATCAGACAAAGTTGGAATTCCTCTTATTAATATAATCTTCTATACACAATCATACACACCCGTGTATATTTACCTATCTATATCTATATATATATATATATATATACATTTCAATATAATCTGAATTTTTCGAATATTAATAATAATATTCGCTTCGTTTGCAATTATGCAAACAAGCCTCATTTTAAAAGACATGTCAGTAGAATTAGCCCCTCATTCGTGCTCTTGTTTTCAAACTTTTTTCTCATCTGTAATTATGTGCTAATCAATCAACTACCTTATATAATATATCAATTTTTCCTAGTATAATTTTCACTTGTATCTGAGAAAAGGCAAGAGAACTCTGATGTCTCGTTGATTGACGTTAATTCGTGATGTTACTCGTTAGTTTATTACATATAATAATATAATGTTGATGTTTGAGAATGGTCCATCAACTCATTAATTTACTGGAATCTCAGCAAAATTTAACATATGAAAAGTAAAGGAAATGAATCGAAAATATATTAAATATTATTCAATTAACGTCACTTAAATGCAAGCATACGTATATATACATAAACTACTTGACTTTGTCTTTGTGTAAATACTTCGAGCATTCAATATCATATTTTACCGAGGTCAAGTGTTCTAAATATATATAATACATTTCGTATGTGGAGATCTTTCTTATTATGTAATAACTTATATCTTCTATTTCAGAAGAGTTGTGTACAGTAAGTAACCTAGATATGTTTGAATAGACATAATCCGAGTGTGAATTCTTTAGAAAAAATAGTTTAGTTCAAATTCTCTCAGTTTTTTTTCACTAAATGTGTTACCATTGCATCCTGAAGAATTTTTCTTTGACGTGCACTAACTCCTCTATCCATATCAATTCATCATTTAACGTTATCAAATCTACTGAAAATGTTTAAGACTAATATCATTGTCAGTTAACGTGACTGTTATGTAACCTGAATAACAAATCAGATTCTAAACTTCCCTTTTGACAATTGTCACTTCACAGAAAAAGACATCACAGACACACAATTAAGAATAAATATATGTAATAAAGCGACTACAGAATTAACACAAAACTGGATATATACATGCATTTGAAAGTGGTTTTGCTATTTCTTGGTGAGTCTGTTTTTTTTTTCCTCGTTATTTGCACAGAACAATTCAGGAGCTCAACATTAATCTATATACATTTTATACATTCTCATTAAAAATTATTTTCGGAGAAGACATATTGTTTTCATTGCTATCGATATATGTAATCGTTACTTACTTTCAACCAAGTATATATTTACTTACGTTGTTTCTTTTTTAATGTATATATCTGTCATACGGCTTCTTCGTATATCAAAGTAGTCCAATGATTAATAGTAGATTTAATAATTAGCTTATTTGTTATTACATTATCTGATCAATACTTTGGTATCTATAAAAACATATATATATATATATATATATATATATATATATATATATATATATATATATATATATATATATATAGATAGATAGATAGATAAATAGATAGATATATAGATAGATAGATAGATAGATAGATAGATAGATACATAGATAGATAGATAGATAGATAGATAGATAGATAGATAGATAGATAGATAGATAGATATATTTCTTTTATTTGCCACTAGGGCATCAAAAGTGGGACAAGTACAAAGGGGGGAGTTTACACAAAAAGGCGTCCTCAATAAGGAGGAGGCAATAACAAAATATAAAAATAAAATAAGATATAACAAAAAATAAAATTTTTAACAAAATCCTCAATAGAGAGGAGGCGCCTTGGGGGTCGCACACACACCCGAAAAAAGTGTGCAACCCTTCTCCTCAGGAGCACAGAGAAGGGGTGCTCCCTTGGTCTTTCATCTTCCTCACCTATAGTCTGATGTAGAGTGAAGGCCCATTCACACGGGCCATTCTCGCCACTTTCACCCATCTTTCATAGAAACGGCTGGGGTGCAGCACCTCTCTCTCCATCCTGATCCTTCTTCCGAAATGATATCGGAAGAAACGGACCAGTTGTTGGCCAGAGAGAAAGGTGCCCGACCTCAGTCCTTTCAGACGCGTCCACCATACAACCTCTTTCGCCATGGCTATTACGCACAGAAACACCGCCTCTGCTTCATCTTTGAAGGGGGGAGGCGGCTTGATCATTACAATAGACTCGGTGGTCAACCGGATCGGTCCCACCCTTGACAGCAGTTGTTCGACATAGCCCCACAGATCGGCTACGCCCGAGCAGTGTACTAATGCGTGTGCAACGGTTTCCTCGTCGCACACGCATCTGGGACAGATCTTTTTGGCGGGGTCCCTACCCGGGCGCCCGTGTCTGTAGAGCCTTTCTCGAACGGGTAAAGCCCCTCGGTAGCACTGCCAGGCCAGGGACTTCTGGAAGTTGTCCATAGGTCCCGGGCTGAATGTCCTACCGAACAGGCTGGCCAGTTCGTCCTCCTCCATGTCTAGGGCTTCTCCGAGGGCGTCGTCGCACCTGCTGCGCACCAGCCCTCTATAGAATGTTGCGGTGGAGTCTCCACTGATAACCGGATCCGCCTGCCAGAGGGCGGTGAGCGCCTGGGCACACTCAGTGTGCCAGGCGCCCAGTTTTCTCGGTCTTTGCTTGACCCAGGATTGCAGCTCGGTGAGTGAGACGAGTCTGGGAAAGGTTCGTCTCACAAACGAGGCCCACACCGGTTGTCCGGTGAGGAATACGTAGAGGTGCCGTAGCCTTAATGCGTGTTTACGCATCATTAGCCACGGCATCCCCAGCCCTCCTTTCGAAGGGTGTTGACATCAGATGGATCTCCTCACCATAGGAGCCCGCCTCTTCCAAAGGAATTGGAAGAGCGCGCGCTCCATCTTGGTGAGGGTTTCCCTTGGGCAGGGCACTACGGTCAGGCGGTAGTAGATGACGGACGCTATGTAGGTGTTCGCCACCTCCGCCCGACCTTTCAGGGATAGTTTGCAACTGGCCCACTTCTGGGTCAGTGCAAACACCCTGTTTGTAACCTCCGCCCAGTTTTTCTCCACCTGGAGGTCCGGTCCGAACCAGACCCCGAGCAACTTCACCGGGCCCTCCGTCCAGCGTCCGACGACGCTATCGGAGGGCATCGGTCTGCCCCTCCACGTGCCGAGTTGCAAACCGATCGACTTGTCCCGGTTCAGCTTAGCCCCTGTGAACATTTCGTACTCCTCCAGTCTGGTGCCGACCGCCTCGATTTCGGAGGCCGTCGACACCATTACTGTCACGTCATCGGCGTAGGCCGACACCGCTTTCCGCAATCCCGGTTCCAAAGGGATGCCCTGCAACAACTCCAACTTCCGCAGTAGTGGCTCGAGAGTCAACACATACAGAAGGGAGGAGAGAGGGCACCCTTGTCGAATGGACCGCGCGATTTTGAACGGCTCCGAGAGGTAGCCGTTCACCTTGACCCTAGAGCAGATGCGGCTGCTGTGCATAGCAGTGATCCAGCCCCTGAAAACGGGTCCGAAGCCTGCCGCCGCTAGCACCGCATCCAGGTAACCATGGTCGACCCTATCGAACGCCTTAGATTGATCCAAGTTGATCAGAGCCCCACCAAAGCCGGGTTCGTTCCCAACCCTCTCTATGATGTATCGCATGAGGTGGAGGTTGTCATGGATGGACCTGGACGGGATAGCGCATGTCTGCGCATCTCCCACCAGGTTGCCCACGACAAGCGCCAACCTCTTTGCTAGCACCTTGGCCAAAATCTGTAACTCTGTATTTAGCAGTGTTATGGGCCTGAAGTTACTTATTTCGTCCCCTTGTTCTCGTCCTTCCTCACTAGCGTGACTACGCCCTTGGTCACAGTACAGGGAATTCTCCCGTTCTGTTGCCAGTTGCAGTAGACCGCCTCGAGGAGATCGGGGAACAAGTCCGGCATAGCTAGATATAATTCGTAAGGAAGACCATCGAGACCCGGGGATTTGCGTTTGCCGCATTGGCTCAGCACGTCCTCTATCTCAGCGGCCGAAGTCGGCTCCTCGCAGGACTTCGCCTCCCTGTCCGAGAGGCGCGGCAGGCCGTCGAGGTATGGACCGAAGTCCACGTTCCCAACCGGCTCCCGCCCCTCCCGAACAGTCGGGCAAAGTGCCTTTGAAAGGCCTCACACATCTGCTTAGGCTCAAGAATCGCCCGTCCATCCAGGTCTTGCAAAGACCGGATGGTGGATTTAGTTCCACTGTTGGCCTCTGTCACGCGGGCCCAGCTAACAGCTTTGGTCCCCTCGTTCCCTAGAGCACGTATTTTAGTTCGGACAACGCAGCCTTCGTGCTTCGCGTCGAAAAACTGTCTCAAAGCCGTTCTCGACGCTAGCACTCTGGCCACGTCGCCGCTTCTAATTGCCTCTTCTACTCTATCTATTAGCTCCCTTTCCTTCCTATTCCTATCCGCAGCTAGAACCTTACTAAATTCTATCGAGACTACTCTAATCTCTCTCTTTAGAGATACCCACCACCTGCTGTTGACGATCGCTCCAGTCAACCGTTCCTTAACTAACGTACTAATCCGATTCCGGTAGGCTCTACTTGCCGGCAAGGACAAGTTGAGCTTCCAGTAACCGGGGCCCTGTTTATGAGTTCTGTCAAGGTTGACCATGCAGGTCACTAATTTGTGGTCTGAATAGCCAACAATGCGCATTTTTGGACAACTTAAAAAGTCCTTATCCTTAATTCTAACTAAGAACCTATCTAGGTACGACCAAGATGATGCGCTACGATTTGCCCAAGTCCAGGTTGGCGCAGTCGGAAAATCTAGTCGATATCTATCGGCCAGGTCAAATCGACCGATTAACCCTTTGAGGCTATTACACCCCTCTCTATCGGGGCAGGCCCCTACGTAGTCCCAGCGTGCATCTAGGATACCATTCCAGTCCCCCACTAATAGCAAGGAGCGGGACGTCCCTAGAAAAGTCTCCAGACGATGGAAGAAGTCCGGCCGCATTGACCCGAAAGGGCCGTAGGCGGCTACCAACCTAAACGCTCCGCCTTTACCACTGCCAAGGTCCAGAACCACTAGTCGACCCTCCGGGTCCAAATGTACCATCTGTGTTGCGAGACCCAGATGTTTTTGCAGCAGAACGACAACTCCACCCCCACCTCCGGGCTGACAGAGAGATGCGTGCATCTCAAAGTCATCAAAGGTGGGGGCCAGCTGTCGCACGTTGCTGATCCGGGCCTCGCAAATAACCATCACATCTATACGTTGTGACCTGAGGTCATTTAGAAGCATTGCTTGCTTCCAAGTTGAGCCCAGGCCACGCGCATTTAAACAGCCTACTCTTAGCATAGCCATGTTGGTGGTGAAGAGAAAAGGCACTTACCTCTCTGCGTCCCGGGTATCGGGCTGCACAATTTCCATTAGGGTGGGGGATGGGTTGTTGGGTGGGGTGGTGGTTTGTGGAAGTGTGTGGGCATCAGTGTGTTGTGTGGTTGGGGAGCTTGGAGTTGTGAGGGTGTTTGGGGAGGGGGTGGGATAGTTTTTTAGGAGGACGCGGTTAATGGGCCCGACGCAGGGGGGACCCACGTCCTCTTTAAAATTGTTTTTTAAAGTTTTATAGGTGTCCTGTGGGGCCTTAATCATTTTGAGGTGGGGGAAATCCCCTGCCTGGGTGAAGTTAGGCCCTTGTGTTTTTATTAGATTGTTGTTGTACACAATGTTTAACAGTTTTTTGTTTCTTGTATTTATGTATGTGTATGCATGTTTTTGTTTTTGTGTGGTGTTTTTTGTTTGCTGTTGTGAGCTCTTTTGTGTTGGTGTCAGTGTTATGTTTTGGGGAGGGGTTTTTTTCATTTGTGTGTCTGAGGTGTGTTTTCTTTTTTTTTCTTTTGATTGTGTGGAAGTGCTCCTCCTCGTCTGACGACGAACTAGGGTCATCTTCCGCGTTGGAGGGGAGGGGTATATTTTCGGGTTGTGTTTGCGGTACGGGTGTTTTGGAAATTGTTTTTGTTTTTTGAGTGGAGGGGATGGGTTGGACATTGTTTTGTTTTGGTTTGAGCTGTGGTGGTTGTTTTTGTAGTGGTAGTTGTGGTGATTGTGTTGGTTGTGCAGTTGTTGGTGGTGTAGGCAGGATTGGGGTTTTCTTATTAAGCTGGGGACAGACAGCCCTCAGGTGACCTCTGGTTCCGCAGAGGTAACACGAGGGCCGTCTACCCTCAACGGTAATGTTGATGAAGGTTAGATCATCCAGTATGACGCGTTCAGGGATCTGGGCGATCCTTTCGGGCCTCATTTGAACTACAAGTTCGAGGCTCGTTCCACTGAACGCGTCACCCGATGCCTTTCCCATGGACACCAGCATGTCATCCTCCAGGTCCAGAAAACCTGTCAAAACCCACCATATGTCCATAATCGGCAGGATGGTGTGGATTTTTATTTTTTGTGTTCTTCTACCCATGTACGTAGGGTAGAAGGTGTATGCGGTGGATGTGATTGGTTTGATGGACAGTTTCACTGCTGTGTCCCTGTCCTTCATGAGAATGGATAGACTCCCGTAGAGTCTATCCTTCTGAATGAAGGTGATGTCCTTCATGACGTCTTTTAAAACCAGCTCTATCTCGCTCTGTGATGGTTGAGCTGGTTTTTTACTTTTGTTCGAGATTGTCCTAAACATGACCGTGTTTAGGAGTCTCTGGCTTTTTAGTTCCGGGGGGGAATGGATTGTGAATGAACCATTTTCCCCGTACACTATATATTTTTTCGCATCCGCCAGTAGCTCCTTCGCTTTTGTTATATCTACTGGCAGATAGTCGAGGGTTTTCCTTGTCGTCTCGGCGAAGGAGAAATTTTGTTTGTTTGTGTTGTTGTTGTCGTTGGTGGTGTTGTTGTTATCATTGTTGTTGTTGTCACCGTTATTGGTCTTGTTGTTATTGTTATTGTTATTGGTGTTGTTTTCGTCCGTCGCATTGTTGTTGTTGTTGCTGTTGCTGCTGGTTCTTTGGGTTGTTGCCATGGCAACGTCAAGTTGTTGGTTAACAGGTGGAGAGAATTCTTCCTCTGGCTGACCTATCTTTTTTACCTCTGCTACTGTGACAGTGGCAGGGGGAAGCTGTAAGTTCATCTTCCCCTTTCCTCCTTCGAATTTTGGTGAAGAAGCTTCGGCCATTTAAAAAAATATTGACTTTTCAACAAGAAAAAACTTTTTTTTTAACTATTTCGCCTAAGGGCGTAGAATATTTTGAGAGACTGACCAGATCAAAGTTTGACCTGGCAGTCCCTCTACAAAATGGTACAAAAATTAAAGTTATCAGACAAGAATTTCTATAGAAATTTAAACAGAACTTACTCAGCAAGTTATACGCGTGTGTCCATCCCAGAGATAGATAGATAGATAGATAGATAGATAGATAGATAGATAGATAGATAGATAGATAGATAGATAGATAGATAGATATGTTTCTTTTATTTGCCACAAGGGCATCAAAAGTGGGACAAGTACAATGGGGGGAGTTTACAAAACAAGGCGTCCTCAATAGGGAGGAGGCAATAACAATATATAAAAATAAAATAAAATATAACAAAAAATAGAATTATAACAAAATCCTCAATAGAGGATTTTGTTATAAAATATAACAAAAAATAAAATTTATAACAAAATCCTCAATAGATAGATAGATAGATAGATAGATAGATTGATAGATAGGTGCCACGTACGCATTTGCAGCACAAACATGAGTTTTAATATATCTTCGTCTCGAATTGGACACATATGACACTGATACCTTCCCTATACCTTATATGAATTACTGAGAATATTTGTTCTAATTGTTCTAATTTAGAATGATCACATTTTACCCATAAATATAGAAACCTTTGGTCTATACTTATGTAAGTAGTTTCATGTTTGTCCCAAATTTCAAAATGTATGTAATACTGATGTCATAATGAGAATGCTTAATATAGATTTTTAACTCATCATAACATTAGCATTCAAGTATATATAATTGCTTGCTTATTGAAATGGATATATCTAGATAGGTATCAGGCGAGGCTAATGAAGTACCACAACCGTATGAAGTGAATGATGATTGAAGGAATGAACTGAGCTTGAATGATCATATCTATTCAGCTCTTCAAGTAGTGGAAGGATATAGCAAGAAATTATTTTCGTTGGTATATTTAATGTGTCAGCTAGTCTTCTTAGAATATTATTTCACGCGGATGTCTTTAAGCTAATTCAGTATTTTGAAAGCATTAAATCAAAGATTACTTCTGACATACCACTGAATATCTTACATGGAAATTGTTATGGCTGAGGTTCTATCTTAAGAGAGAATTTACTGGCCGTAGCAATAGATATAACATGATATAATTTAAAATGTGTATATGAAGATTATTTTCTGAATGCATTAAATTGGCCCGATCACAAGCAAAGAGAAAAGCATTGGTAAATATATTCATAAGAAGGAAACAGTAATGGGAAAGTTAGGGTAACGTAAATCTCTTCAAATGGATACTCCTACAAATGTATACGTAAAAAACAATATGTTTTCAATATGCATTGCAACTATAAATCTATAACGTCTAGTTATGCATTTTGAATATGTTGTATCTGGTTTCTTTATTTGATAGTCTTACCATTTTAATTTCATGCCTGGCGATTAGATTCAATAGTCGTTTCTTGGCATGGGGTCGACTGACATTTATCTATTCTATCCAATCATTTTCGAATCTATAATTATCAATTCACAAATATTTTCATGTTCGTTGTAAACATATTTTAGGCTGGTTGGATATTTTATGAGAAGATAGTGTTCTTCTGATGGAGAATTCTCGATATGCAACAAGCAATAATTCTTTCATAAATTATAGAAGTAAATATACATAAAATAAGAGGGCAACAATATAACTATTATTCAATGATATATTCTTAAACGAAACATGGATATTCTATCTACGTATGCCGACCCCAGGTCAACCCATTGCCTTGCCTCCTCCGTTACGAGTGGAAGCTGCTGATACAATTCTCTGCTAGTGAACATTTCCTCTAAATATTAACAGTTCTAGTTGCATTGTTATAATTTATGCATCTGTTGCACACAAAGAGAACGGATTCTACTGGTGCAATAAAAAGCGTTTGGGTAAGCCTCCTGCTAGTCATTGATATGTATATCTTCTTCAACTTGGGGGCGTGGAAACAAAAAAGTACCTTTATTAGCTTACAAAACCTTTCACGACCTTCTGTCCTAACAACAAATTATTTGAAATTGTCCACATAGAAAGGAATTGTCATTTACTTTTCCAATCCAACAGAAACAACAATACGGGCACCAATATGAAAGAGACACTGAAGCTGCAGAAAGAACCAATTGGAGAAGAACAATTCCGCCCCCCTCAAAAAAAAAAGTAAACTAAAAAAAAACATCATCCTTCGAAAACAACCGAGGGCACATAGAAGAGAGGAAGAGACTCCAAATAAAAGCTAGAGCTTTCCATCCACTGAAACCTCCTACCCTAGTATGCGGTGGCTGAGGGCGTCTCTTCAGATCCAAAATAGGACTTATGTTGCACAGAAGGAAATGTCGATAAGCACCCCAATACTCGGCAACGTGTTCCGCCAACGACGATTAATATATACGTTATATATTATACAATTTATATTTTTTGCTGTGTATTAACGCTAGATGCAATGGAAATATGCATGAAATGACGAAATGGATAAGAAAAGTAAACATATATGTTTGTATTAATAACATTTGTAAACGAAATAATGTTTATTTTCAAATAGCGAGAAAAGCAATGTTTCCATTGCTTTTCTCGCAATGGACATTCTGCCAAACAGTCACCACTCCTGGCAGAATTAGCAGCGTGAAATAAAACTCATGCTCAAATACACAACGCATCACGCGGCTCGGGAATCAAGCTCACAATGTCCCGATTGAGAATCTAAATTACTGTCCAATAAGCCATGCACCTTCATATACGGTTGAAATAATGTTTAAACTGTTAGAAATCCTACAATATTTTTTAATTACATAATCCTTAATAAAATAGCATATGACACTAGAAGTTACGGTCAATGGTATTTCGTCTATTGAGTGATATCAATAATCGTTATTTCTTTTTTTATGAGAGGATGAGAAATAACTTGTTGTTGAATGGATCTAAGGAGAAATTAAGTTCAGACAAAGAAACACGGTTAGAAATGTAAAGAGAGATGATTAAATTCCAGTCCATTAGTTAAACATATCAGTAAATGCTTTTCGAAGAAAACATGAACTCGTTATTCCGAAGGCAAATTATTGGCATTTAAAACACAAAAGAACTGTTATATCGTATTTATCTTCAGTAAATTACCTGCGGATACAGACGTGAATGACATACATTATCTATAAGACATCCTGCCTAATGCTGCAAAGATGTAACCTCGGTAGTTTGGTCTTTTCAATGGTAAACATTAATTTTATATTCCATATCTATTATTACAAAAGGGTATTTATTAAAAAAGAATCGATCCATAAATATTGGTTTGTATAGAAGTAGGAAAGATGTTCCGAAACAAATCCTCGTGATTTCATATATCGGAATAATATATATTCAAAATGGATGAAAAGCATCATCATTAAAAACAATAGAGTTAAGCTGTAAATGACAGAAATAGGTGTTTATCACATTCACTGCAATGCTTATATAATACAAAAATCAAAGCACAGTCACACACAAACACACACAAGCACACACTTTCACACACATTGATATAGAATATGACAGAGAGAAAGATTGTGTGTTATTGAATGATTAATGTTATTCGTACTCATGAATAGTGATATGCACTGCGCAATTTACTTGCATCTCATACATATTTGCACTTCTAATGTAAATCTGGAATCATCCTACTATTCTGCATTTGCAGCTTTTCCCTTCCAACCGATGTTTCCTTTCACTGAAACAAAAATATATATCTTTAGAGAAAATGTAACAATTGTGCATTGGGACTCCTACATGAATTTTTTGTACCGCATTTGTTTTCTTTTTCTATCAAATTCTCTGAACATTTCCGTTTGTTTAATTTCTCTTAATTTCACGTTCTATTTCAGCTTACTTTCCTCTACCTTTCCTGGCCTTAGGAGTTTTTACATTATGAAAACAAAAGAAGAGATTATAAATATGAAATTTAAAAAAAAGAACACTCCACCATATAATCATCAAATATCAAAATATTTGAATTTTTGTCACGACTATGAAATATTAAAAAAACGCAGCACGTATATTGAATAGAGACAAGGATAAGAAAGGAAGCTAAATATGATTAGCAAAATAGTGACTTTCATATATTCTATTTGATCAAAATATTGATAGAGTTCATTTTATTTGCTCAATTTGCATAGCCTAGAGTGAAATAGTTTCATGTAAATATGATCTCGATTCAATTAAAAGTAAAACAAATCGAGGATTTAACTTATCTAATTATACATAATGGAAGAGATAAGTTGCTGTCTGCATGTTCCTGAATTAATATGCGTGATAACATATATCACGTCATTAAACATTTGCCGTCTTCAAATAAGTAATTTACTTGAAAAACAGTTAACCATAATACGTATCAGAGTCGAGGTACCCATGGAACCTTTTAAAATTATGCTTTGAAAACTACGGCATGTTGTTTTTGTTAGATATCCTTGTGATACGCTGGGTGGTATTTATCCCTGTTCAGAATTCAGGATGAGTTGCAAAAGTAAGTGAAATGCCATGTAGGTATCAAGCATGGGCTAATTATCTCACACGAACATATAATGATACGCAAGCAACTGATCATAGTGACTCAATAAGAAACAAATATTTTGCAGTATTGTTTACCATATATATGATTATGTAAAATGAGTTCTCACATTATTACATAACCCCCCCCCCCCCAAAAAAAAACCACACACACACATATATATATATATATATATATATATAGTTAGGGAAGCAGAAAATTGCCTTTTGTGATCCAGTTCGTGGTTAAGAAAGTCAGTTTCATGGATGGTTTCAACGTACGGTTAGCGGTAACTCCACAAGTTTGTAAGAATTCCATTCAATCTTGGTGTATAAAGTATAAAAGAGAAGACACAGGTAAGCATTAGGAGAAGGATTTTATCCAGGTATTTACGACCGTTTCATTGGTAAGTGCAACCTTATATTGCTATACTGCAAATAGCAGCCACTCAATTATAATTGTTGGTCAGAGTCCAAATTTTCAAAATAGTGAGTAAGTTACTCTGAAATAATTCTTAATATATAGAGAAAAACATTTATTTGGAATTGTATTTACTAGAATAGAGAAGGGGTGCGGGAATCAGAAGGTGGGGGGCCAAACGGAATAGTATAGAGAGAGAGAAAGGGGGGGGAGAATTAGGAACTATAGTGACAAACAATTAAGTGGTTTAACAATATAGGTAACAAAGAAGTATATAAATTTATAAAATTTGACATTAACGACTATTACTCCTCTATATCCCCCAACACCTTGGATAAAGCCTTAGCATTCGCCAAAGCCAATTCTGATATAACAGACGTCGAGATAAAAATCATATTAGCTGCTAGGAAAACAATAAGTACATTTGAAAACGCCAATTGGGAACGTAAGGATAGATTAAATAACTTTGATATCACGATGGGGGCTAACGACTCGGCTCAAGTCACAGATTTAGTAGGTATTTACATAGCCCATAGTTTACAAAGTGAGTTTAGCGACCTTCACGGTGGAATCTACAGGGACGACGCCCTTCTCCTAGTTAAGAACCTAAATAACCAGAGCATAGAAAGACTCCGTAAGAATATTAGAAAGACTCTCGGGAAACTAGGCCTTAGCATATCGTATGAGTATAGCACTAAAACAGTTAACTTTCTAGACGCGACGCTTAACCTAAATACGACCTTATAAGACCTTTTCACAAGATTAATGGAAACTTAGCATACATCAACACATCAACTGTAACTCAAACCACCCACTATACATAATTAAATCCATTCCACGCAGCATATCCCTTTGGATCTCCCGCCTCTCGTCTAACCGACAAATCTTCGAAGAACATACAGAATACTACAATACAGCATTAGACAAGGCAGGCCACTTAGATAGTGTAGAATATATAGATGAAAGCCTCCGTAAAGCGCACACGAACACGCATAACACAAACTCCAGAAACACACGCACACACGCACTTACGCATAGAACTACAAAGTATACGGTAAATAGAAATACAACATCGAAATCAAACAAGTCACGCAGTAGAAAATATATTTGGTATAACCCCATATTTAACACCTCTATTAGTACTAAACTACCCTCTACCTTCTTTTAGAATAATAAATAAGCACTTTCCAGATTCACATAGATACAGCAAAATCCTTAATACTAAATCTATTAGACTATCTTACTCCACGGCACCAAATATAGAGGCACACATTAACATGCTTAACGCTAAAAAGATACATAACAACACCAGAACACAAATTTATAACAATAACAATACAATCAGCATTGAATACAACAGAATATCTAATACACAACCACCCACTAATATGCAAACAAAACGTAACACACTTGTACAGGCATCGCAGCCCACCAATAATGCCAAAGTTGCCCATGACAAGAATTGTAACTGCCACCTACTTGAAACCTATCCTTACATAATGAATGTATGCAGTCTAACCTGATTTACCAATGCACAGTGGAATCAGACAACCAGAAATGGTATTACATCGGAGTGACTGGGAATACATTTAAAGCCCGTGGTATACACTCCGTTACGCAATGAAACATTCCCAGCATCGTTATGTAACTACCCTTGCAAACAAGTCCTGGCAACTAAGGGAAGTAACCATCAATACACCCTGAAGTGGAAAACATTATCGAAGCGCCCCCATATCGGAGTGGTATGAGAAGCTGTCGATTATGCGACCTTGAGCTGTTCCACATCTTGAGTTCGAAGAATAAGTTACTCAACAATAAAATCGAAATATCAATTTATTGTAACCATAGACTCAAAGAGAAGTTTTCGCACTACACGTGCAAATCGAACCCTTAACCTCTTACTACCAACTGACAAACTGCATATACTTAGACTTTATACCGTCTTATTGCATCTAAACCCTTTTAATTACCCACAAAAACAAATACCTATATCCCCCCTTCTCCCTCATTCCTCTATTTCTTCGTGTTCTTCCTTCCTTCCCTCCCCTTTTTGGCTATCTCTTCCTTTCTTCTTTCTCCCCCTTCTTTGCTTTTATTTTAGTCATTATTATCTTTATCTTTATTTTTTATATATATATATGTATCTCTTTATATATCCCCCCTCTCTCTCTATCTCTCTATCCATCCCTCCCACTATGATCAATTTAATTCTCTTTCACTCACTACATTCCACGACATGAAGTCTACTTATCAAAACTGATCAAAGAATCCTTCCACCTCAACCCCTCCCTCCATCTCAGTTTGTCACTCTACTTCCTAACTCTCCCCCTTTCCTCTCTCTCTATACTATTCCGTTTGTCCCCTGACCTTCTGATTCCTCTCTCTCTATAGTAGTAAATATAATTCCAAATAAATGTTTTTCTCTATATATTAAGAATTATTTCAAGAGTAACTTACTCACTATTTTGAAAATTTGGACTGTGAACAACAATTATAATTGAGTGGCTGCTATATGCAGTATAGCAATATAGCAATATAAGGTTGCACATACCAATGAAACGGTCGTAAATACCTGGATAAAATCCTTCTCTTAATGCTTACCTGTGTTTTCTCTTTTATATATATATATATATATATATATATATATATATATATTAATATATATATATTAATATATATATATATATATATATATATATAAATATATATATATATAAATATATATATATATATATATGTGTGTATATGTACATATGTGTACACCTTCCTACGTTGGTCAATTCATGCGTGATACGTTTCTACACCCGTCCCTCACACCATTACATGGAAAATAGATCAATCACTACACCGACATACGCACGGGTGTGCACATACACGCTCAAACATACGCACTCGAACATACGTACACATACTCATGTCCACTTAAAATATACAATGATCATCCCCTTTTCTAAACTTATGTAATATCAAAGATAACCACTGACCAATATTTCCAAAAAATAACTGACACACATTCTTTCTCACATTTTTCTCCGTTCCTACCTCTTCTCATTCTCATATCATTCTATTTCATAAATATTCTCATTCTAGCTTCTAATGAAGTACATACATAATAACTTTCTTCCTATCATGTCAAGAGTTAAACTGCATAATTCTTCATTGTAATGTGTTGTTTGCTTTGATATTTCCGTTTGATTGGTTCAACGGCATATGTAACAAGGAACATTGCCGTTTTATCCAATTCGACATCAACAATTACTACTCCTCCATCACTTTACGACTTCTCCTTAGAGCTATCAATTTCGCTAAAACACTCACAGTGGTTAAGGATTTCGAAGTTGTCCCTCGGTTGAGCACTCTACTGACTTATATTCATCATGCAGAAACAACATCTGAATATTTCTACAAAGAACATACCCGTATCAAGCAGGAAAACATACCTAAAACTCCTGATACAGAAAACAGACGCGTTCATTAAAAGGTTGCGTTGGCGTGCCTTTTATTTCGATAATCCGCGAAAAGCAGACAACAAACAGAATAAATTTGGATTTAAAACCTATAATAACTCCCCGTGGAACCCAGCATTGTTACCCTTCGAAAATGATGTGTTGGAACTCATTCGGAGTATCAAATTTCGGAATAGGAGCAATTCCTTCCAGCAAGACCTGAAGAATAGAATTCGTTCTATTAAGGATTCTAACGCCGTGCATGTCCATTCCGACAAAACTGGCAACCTATATCAAGTGGAGCGCAGTACTTACCATCAACTACTACATAATGCTGTAACTAAGGATTACCGTAAAACTAATCGGTGCGTCATCAATGAGATCAACGATGCTGGGTTTAAAATCACATCTGATCTCAACATCCTGGACCGGACCGAACCTCTGGAGCATATTTCTCCCCACTTTACCCTGAAGGATCGCAAATCCAATTTTCCGAACAACCCCTCTATTCGGCTTATTAACCCTACGAAATCCGATTTAGGTAGACTTAGTAAAACGATTATTGACGGTATTATACCTGAATTTAGAATTTTAGCCCCTCTTGCAATGTGGAACAATTCTTTCGCGGAGATTGATTGGTTCAACGGCATATGTAACAAGGAGCATTGCCGTTTTATCCAATTCGACATCAACAATTACTACTCCTCCATCACTTTACCACTTCTCCTTAGAGCTATCTATTTCGCTAAAACACTCACAGTGGTTAAGGATTTCGAAGTTGATGTCATCCTCAATGCCCGAAAGTCGGTGATTAATTTCGACGACTCTATTTGGATTAAACAATCCAATAGTACCCCCCCCCCCCACATTCGACGTGAGTATGGGCGCCAGTGACTCTGCGGAGGTTACTGAACTTATTGGCCTTTTCCTTCTTTTCTCTATCAAGGACGAAGTCCCCAACGCGGGCGGTGGTTTGTACCGTGACGATGGTCTTTTGACCATGACTAAGTGCGGACCTCGTGCTTGCGACAGGTTCAGAAAAGAATTCACAGCCTTCTTTAAAGGCGTCAACCTCTCTATACAGGTTGAGGCCAATCTCTCGGTCGTTAATTACCTCGACATTACCCTCAATTTATTTAATGGGTTGTATTACCCGTATAGAAAGCCGAATGATACGCTTAATTACATAAGTAAGCATTCCAACAATCCTGCCAGCAAAACCAAGAACCTGGTAAGAAACGTTTCGTTGGGGCTTTCCCGTCTTTCCACCAACGAGCGTATTTTTAACGACCATTCCACTTATTACAATGAAGCTCTTGCTCGAAGTGGATTTGTCGATAAGGTAGCATATACAGAGTACGAAAATAGACCTAGAAGAAATAGATCCCGTCGCATTTGTTGGTATAACCCACCATATAATATGGAGGTGGCCACACCATTAGCTAAGATCTTTCTTTCCCTTATTACGAAGCATGTCCCCCCCCCTACACATAAATATAGTAACATTTTTAATAGAAATACTATTAACATTTCTATTTCTACGACTCCTAACCTTGCACATAATATCATAGCTTCAAATTTAGCTAAACTACCTAGCCGTAGGAACACGTGCAACCCTGTAGTTAGTACTAACTGTAATTGTAGGAATCGGGCTGATTGCCCCCTATCTGGGAAATGCCTCTCTAGTAACATTGTCTACAAATGTAAGGTTGTAACACCCACGTCCCATAGGGCCTACATAGGGTTAACCGCCAATAGTATCAAGCAGCGTCTTTACATACATACCCATTTTTTTCGCTACCTTCTAAGAAGGAATATGACGTCACTTTCAGCTTATATCTGGAGTCTAAAAGATAACCACACCCAATATAAGTTACACTGGGAGATCCTAGCTAGGGCTAGATCGTATAACGGAAATAAAAGACCATGTGACCTATGCGCCGCTGAGACCCTAGAAATACTCTACCCCACAGACCACATCTTAAACAAAAAATCTGAGGTAATTTCGGCTTGTAAACATAAATTGCACATCACTTTCCTGTATTACCGCCCCACGTTATACCCTAACGGATAGTACGATCTATACGTGGATATTTTACGTCTTGATGTGGGAGCTAAGTATATGTTTTGGTTATTCCTTTACTTATTTGCATAGGTAAGTATATATTACCCGTATGTTTTGTGAAGGTACGTATACCTTCTCATACGTATATTTGATTGTTATGGCGTATAATTTTATATATTCTGGTACATAGGGTTTGGCTATGTGTATGCGGGAGTTTTGCGTCTGTGTGAGTATGCAGGTTTGTACGTTTGGTGGGTGTGTGTATATGTGTACTTCTTGTTTTAGTTGACTTACGTTTCCGAACATTCGTGTATTTATATGTAGGTATGTGTGTGCGCTTGTTATATACGTATTTATTTATTCATATACGTTTATATAATTATTTATTTATTTGTATACACGCATACACACACACACATATTTATATGTGCGTGGTTTTGTATACCTATGGTAAGGTTTTGCGTATGATTGTGTATGTACGTATTTGTTTGCGTGTATGTATTTTTTATTTCTATTACTTCTGTATAGTGTTTATTTACTTTGTTCTTAACTCTGTAGCGGAGATTCATTTGGTCTCCTAGTTAGAATTTTAGTCTACGACTTCTGCTATACCATTTACGTGGTTTTGTCTTTGCGTGCTATTGTTCTCCACGCTCCACATATGACGTATTATCTTCGTTTTTTCGTTCATTGCAAGAGAACGTCTCTATGCACCACCTAAGAGAACATTAGTCTACGACCTCTTTTATACCATAAACGTGGTTCTGTCTTTGCGCGTAATTGTTTTTCACCGCTCCTATTAATGACGTATTATTCGTTTTTTCCCGTTCTTTGCCAGCGAACGATTCCACGAACCAAAGTATCGTCTTCCTGTCTTCCTCCGGTTGCAACGTTTTTTGAAATATCGAGTTCTGCGTTTACAGATTGACTTGTTAGTTTCAGAAGATCCCGTTAAGGGTGAAAACAGCGATTCTTTGCTTAAACTTTAATCTGTTGTTTTAATAAATATATATATATTTATATATATATATATTTTTTTTTTGATAGGTTTTGGCCAGTATTGGCTCAGGCCATGTCCTACTTAATAGCACCACCCGGCAAATTCTTAATAATCAGGAATTGGATACCATGGCCCACTCAAGAAGTGTGTTATTGTTTGCGAAACATATTCAGGTGTACGGGGTTTATCGGGGATTTCTTGAAGGAATTTGTCCGAATACTTCTTGAATTTTATGGGTTCGGTTTCCGTTTAATGTGATTTGGTGTAATATTAAATACAACGGGGACAAATGAGGTGACATAAGTGTGCCATTATGAGATGTGAGCGTGATTTTTGTGGTGGGCGGATAGCACTGAAACCAAGGTTTAAGTGTGGTTTAAAGGTGATGCCAACAACAGTGGGTAATACTGATTGAATTTTTTCCACATCATGCAGATGATTCAGTGCTCACTGTCGCGTTGGCGAGAATAACGTTTCAGTTTTTCTAGACGACCACAATTGTCAAGGCCTGACATGCCATCAATCATTTTCGTGATTGATCTTTGAGCTTCAATTTTCATGATATTTTGTTTGATGTGGGGAGACCACAGTAATCAAGATGAGGTCGGGCAAAAGTGGAGAGGTAAATGATAATAATGTGGACTGATGCTTCGAGCATTAAGCAAAAATGCTGAAGCTAGAGTGGTGGATAATTTTGGGTGTTTGTTTGTTAATGGCAGCAATGGGAGATTGTGAAGTGTGGTAGTAGTAGAGGGTGTGTTGGGTAACGGCTAGAATATTTTTTGGTAGTTCTTTTGCCAGATTCATTACGGCTAAAAAAAAGGAGGTTTTATTTATGCAACGAGTCCACGGAAAATGGGTAAAAGGACAAACACGCTGCAGATATTATCCATCTTGCTGGGAACAGCGGTAGATTTTGGGATTGCGTATGACATGTGAGTGTGTATTTAGGTTTGTTTTAGCAATTGGTAAAGTTATTGGTGGTTGTGGTGGCGTTATCTTTGAATATGTCCTTTGTTGTTGACTGTTGTTGTTTGTAGAGATTGAGAGTCCTGTCCCGGGTAAATGAGTACATTTTCAGTCTCTGGCATTACAAAACCTATTACATAAAGAATAGTGGAAGGTGATGGTGTTGCTAGGGTGTGTGTTAGTGTGTGTTGTCAGAGGTAAAGATCATAGGTTTTGTAGGGCTGGGTAATCGGTGTGATCTGTGAGAGGTAAATTCCTTTAGATAGTAGTAGGCAAAGATATTGTTATGTAGGCAAAGTGTTGTAGTGGTAGGCATAGCACATTTTGACAGTGATGACGATGGTGAGGAGTGATTGGTTGATTGTATTATTGGGGTAGTTAGAGGAATTGATTTTTCCGTTTCCTGCTGTGAGTAGCTGGGATCTGAAAGGTTGATAGTTTCATTTAGTAGGTCATCCATTGTGGTTGAATTGAGGAGTGATTGAAACCCTTGTTGTTCAGACTGAGCAATATTTGAAGATACCTGTTGCTGAATTTGCTGTTGTCGCTATGAGAAACAGCTAAAATGGTCGCACGTGTGCGTGCTGAGCTCTGAGTTTTCCGCTGGGAACAACCCCCTGTTCCCCCCATCCCTTGTTGTTGGACATTCATCCATTCATTTATTCATTTGTTAACATTCTACCTTCTGTGCGTCTCCCGCCATGCACCCCCTTCTTTTCTCTCTTGTCTTCTGACGCTTCCATATCTGATGTAGGTGAGCTATGAGGCCCTCTTATCAGCACTTTCCCTGCCACCCACATATGGCTCTGCCTAGCACTCAGGCTGGTGACAAACAGCCACTCAACCCTGACGCCGCTTGGTGCCCCTTCCCCAGCCCCACGCCCCGTCCTCCATCCACACCCGTCGACACCTGCAGCACTTGCAGCACCACGAAAAGATGGAAGAAGGGCCGGAACTATTCGGGGTGCGACTGCTTCCACCACCTCACACGTGTTGGCTTGACGCGTCGAGCCTCCAATGCTCTCGCAGCGTGGAGATGCAGGAACTGACTCTTCCCCTCGTCTGCCAAGCCACGGCCGCCTGGCACATCACCAGATGAGACAGCGAGCTTGCCTGACGCCCAAGCCCCGCTGGTTAACATCACTGCTCAGGCGGCTCCGGATCACGATCATGAGATCGGCCCGGGTGCCGGTAGCCGATGACCTCGCTTCCTCGATTAAGAGCACCCTGGACTCCAATCGAGCCAGCGACTGGGAGCGACATTCTATTTCGCCCCACTCGGCCTCCCCAGCTCTGGCACATATTGAGGCGGCAGCATTCTTTTTCAAGGCCAATGTTTCGTCCTTTGGGCAAGCGCCCATTCCAAGCATGCCTAGGGACGCCACACACCCTACTCTCGTGTACCCCAAATCCTGCACCCCTGAGCACAGCGCCAAGCGTTAACCTGACCGCGTAAATGCCAAATTAATCACAGGTGATGTCTCGGCCGCAGTCAGAGTGGTTGCGTCAGAGGACACTGTCCTCCAACCAACCAAAGAAATCCTGACAGCCTTGCGACTCAAGCACCCTGAGTCACTCGCTGACCTCAGGCTCATACACCCACCCGATTCCCACTTGCTCCTTGTGACTTCAGACACAGACATCATGTCTGCCATCAAGTCCTTTTCCAGCTAGCAGCAGCGGAGGTGCTGATGGTCTCCGACCAGGCCATCTCAAGGAGTTGCTATCTGCCCTCTCGGCCGAGACCGGGCGCCGCCTTCTGAGTGCAATTGTGACACTTTGGCCTCTTATTTTCGGCTAGCCTGACTGCTCTCAGGAAGAAAGAGGGTGTCATACGCCCCATAGCTGTGGTAAATGTATTCCGGGGGTTGGCTGCTAAGGTTCATAACACCCGAACTGCGGTGCAACTAGGTGTCAGCGTGTCCGGTGGCTCTGAGGAGGCCGCATATGTAACCAGGCAGTTCTTAAACCGTTGCCCACCGGAACAAGCATCCAGAGACTCCAGGCACCTCATTGTCAAGCTTGACATGAGGAATGCCTTTAACTGCATACGCCAGGATTATCTGCTCGATGCCTGCCTCAGCCGAGTCCCCTATGCCTACCCGCTGGCCTGCCTGCTGTATGGAGTTCCGAGCATGCTCCTTGCTGCCCCATACGGTCATAGCTTCGGCCACTAGGGTCCAAAGGGTGACCCTTTGGGCCCCTCCTGTTTGTCCTTGGTATAGACCACATCGCCCGGAGTATCACGGCCCCTCTCAACGTTTGGTATTTGGATGATTCTACGTTGGGCGGGCCCGTACAGACTGTCTGCCATGACCTACAATCGGTTGTTCGTGCCCTGGCGGGAATCGGCCTCCAGGTCAACTCGTCCAAGTCGGAGGTGGTGAATGTCAGCCACGATGCTGAGAGCTTTTCAGCCTCCGTCTCGGATGAGCGGTCCATTCCCATCCAGGTACAGGTGACCCCCAAAGAGGATGTCCTCATCTTCGGGTTCCCTATCCACCCCACGGCCATCTGCTCGACCATCTGGTCCATGCTGAAAACGCTCACGAGCTGAATGGGCTTGATCGACGGCCACCCAGCCTTAATTCTGCTGAAGAACAGTTTCGCCATGCCGAAGCTCCTCTATACCATTCGCAAGGCCCCGTGCTAATCCCACGCATCTCTCCTAGCTGACCTCGATACTTGTATCCGAGCAGCAGCCGAGGAGATATGCAACCTCAAATTTGACGACATTGGATCCAACAGGCTTTTACCTGTCAGGTATGGTGGTCTTGGCCTCCGGTCCCCGATCTCACTGGCTCTGCCGACCTTTCTTTACTCGCTAACCTCATGCCGCGACCTCATCAGCAGGGTGCTCCAAAACCCAGTAGAACCCACTGTGTTCAGGGAACGTGAGGCCACCTGTGAAACGTCGGACCGGCTTGGACTGAGCCCAGTAGACGTCCATCTTCTTCCTTCCCCTGCTGACCTCAAGTCCCCCCAAATCATAGAGATGCGATCCAGAGCCGCCTGGCTTCAGACAGATCACGCGCCAGCTCTACCAGCACCGCCTTGCCTGTTTTAGTGCGGCCTCCAAGTCCCACAGTGGTGTCTGGCTCCATGTCTTGCCTTCCTTCTCCACTGGCACGCAGCTAGATAAAAATAGCCTGCGCATCGGCGTTTCCGTGAGGCTCAGCCTCCGTATGTGCGAGCCACACCAATGTCGCTGTGGATCCCCCGTAGACTCCATCCACTTTCCATCAGCTTTCCTGTCGCCAGAGTGCCGGTCGCCTTCTACGCCATGCTACCCTTAACGATGTCATAAAGCATGGCTTGAACGCTGCAGGCTTCCTTTCCCAGCTAGAGCTGGTGGAGCTGAACCGATCCGACCGCAAAAGGCCAGATGGCATGACCATCTTCTCGTTCAGCAGTGGCAAACCCCTCGTCTGGGATGCCACTTGCACCGTCACTTTCTGTAGCCGCAACCTGGTGCAGTCAGCGACTAACCCAGGTTCTGCTGCACGTCGGGCTGATGAGGCCAAGCTCTTCAAGTACAGCTCGCTCTCCGAGAGGTTTGCGGTTGTACCCTTGGCAGTAGAGACCTCTGGTGTCCTCGGCCCTAGGGCTAACCCCCTACTCACCACCATAGGCGCGGACCTCGCTAGCCGCAGATGTGAGCCCCGCGAGTTGGAATGGCTTTCCAGTGCGTCTCCCTTGACGTCCTCCGGGAAAGCGCCTTCTCTATTCTGTCCGCCGGAGCTGTGGAGAGGCCACCTATATGATTGTCTGACATGTCACTTAGTTATTGTTGTTGTAGTGATGTTGGCTGTTGAACTGGTTGAACAGTTTTTGAAGAAAAAAACACATTTTAGTTTATTAGAATGTTTCTTAATTAATTTAAATGCAACTTCAAATTGTTTTTGTTTGTTCTGAATCTGCTGTTCTGATCGGGTTTTAAAAAGATGAACTGTCCACTTAGCAATTTCTTTCAGACATTAAGCACCTATGTTTTCCGTTTGCGTAATGAAGCACCATGCGTTTATTAGGTCTATTTTATTCTCAGACCACTATTGTTCGGATTTTTGTTGAATAGTCATTCTGGTGTGAATATATTTTATTTTATTTGTTGTTTACTCTTCGTGTATTTGTGACTGTTTGGGTTCCCTGATTCCTTGAGGATATTCAGAGAGTAGTATGTAGAATAGTTTGTACAGGAATGTATGTATCAATACTAAAAAATGTGTGTTTGTATTAGACATATGTACATGCAGGCACTTGGATATAAATCATGTAGTTACATATAATGTTTTACAGATCAGGTGAATATGAGTTAGTGCAGAACGTGTGGCTTTAGTAAAAGATATGCAGTTACAGAAAATAACAATAGTACATTTTTTTTTTAAGTACTTTTTTAAAGATTAGTGTGTAAAACATGGTGTGTTATTGATATAGGAAAATAGATTATTTTAATATTTTGCTATGACTTGTTGGTGACTTGGAGGTCAGTCAGGCTTAGTAGCATGAGAGACTACAAAACACGTCTGCATACTTCAAATTCTGGTGTATATATATATAATAAATAAAATAACAGGAGGCTGGACTGGTGTAAATCCTTGAAAGGTTTATTACACTATGATCATTTCAATGACCGAGTTACATATGAATCCGGTGATATCATCAGGTATTCGAAATATGTTATGTTCCTTTGTTATATTTCGACTATCTGATGATATCACCGGATTCATACGGAACCCGGTCATTGAAATGATCATAGTATAATAAACCTTTCAAGGATTTACACCAGTCCAGCCTCGTGTTATTTTATTTATAATAATTAACTCCGTATTCGCACCACCAACTACATAAATGAAGACGGTTGAGCTGCATTACATAATATTACATCAAGATTGACCATACGGAATGACCAATTCTATCCAGTGGTGAACCAACACACCTATATATATATATATATATATATATATATATATATATATATATGTGTGTGTGTGTGTGTGTGTGTGTGTGTGTGTGTGTGTGTGTGTGTGTGTGTGTGTGTGTGTGTATGTGTGTGTGTGTATATATATATATATATATATATGTACGTTGTGTGTTTGTGTGTTTGTGTGTATTTGTGTAACTTTATATAGGTATAATACAATTTATCATTGTGAACCCATCTGAAATAAAAAATAAAAAAGTGCAATTATATTTTATTCTGTTCTTCTCACTAATAATTTGATATATTGTATATGTACCATAGTTAGTTTATCGTTTATCAGATTATAAAAAAAAGACATTCCTACTTCTGCTGGGATATATATTTAGAAATCGCTATTTATCGCAAACACCATTGAGGACGTAACGTAAAAGGTCAGTCTAAATTGCTTTACTCACGTGCGTTTAACAATTTCCCTAGTAGATATTTCTTAATAATCCATCGTATCTTAGAAAATGTGAGAAGAACTTATAATTAAAATTTATATTATCTTTATCTGAGATTCCGTATACAATGCGTTGTGCACGCATATCTTACATTATCATAAGAATTGGTATATAGATGCATATATATACTTACTTAAGCATTATATCATAAAGTGAATATATATGATATTGACATTGGTTAGATTATTTGGTAATTAATTAATGCATATTTTTGCGTGTTTCAAACACAAGAACAATGAAACTAACAAAAATAACATTTTCATATAATCGAATTCAGACAATGAAATGTAACAGAATATCTATGTGTTAACGACACTCATCTCCCTACGTCGAAAAAAAAAATAAGATGTATCTCCATGCAACAGTAGATGGCAACGCTATAATTTTGGCATCCGTCAAACGCATTTTCAGTGGACAAGGAAAAAGGACTAAAACATCTAAATAGAAGGACCGGAACAAAAACAATTCTTAAATGATAGACATCTTAGTCACCTCTACCCAAATAATTTTCGAAAGGCTGTGGGCAAACTATAACATTGTAAAAATCTGAAAAATGAAATAAATAAGAAGTAGGTCAAAAGTCACTGTCTATAATTTGAGTTGCAGGTTTACTTCGACACATATGTTAGTCTCCTCTATACAATATGACCTTTATGCATGTTTGTATATATTTATTATGGCATTTGCGGAACAATAAATGTGCATTTTACACAATGGTACACTTCACATTATTTTATATAAATGTTATATATTATTTTGTCTTTAAGGGGGACACATCCTTCCTTCTCTTCAGTTAGTTTATGAATGGCATGTGAACGGAAACATTAAAATGATGTTTGGTATGCGGCTGTATGTTAACGGCAGTGACTTAAAGCAGACATTTGCATTGGTGTAATGCGGAGATTATGTGCAATACATTTTATCACTCCGTATGATGTTCTGTTGTTATAATGTACAATACTTCTTATTATGTTTAGATTCACATTTTATGCAATGTAAAATCTGCACTATTTATACATTCGAATGTCCACATTTGGCAATGAAATAAACCGTTTGTATCATAATCCAGATAGTTAATCTTCATAAGTCCTCATTGCTCGTTTAGTTTGATGTAAGTTTGAGGCCCTGTATAAATATCCACCCGATTGAAAGGTGGAAAAACTAAACTTTGTTGAAGACACCTGAAGGTAATATAGAGAAATTAACCTGGGAAGTATAATGTAGATAAAGCCAACACGTATCTAATTATCTGTCAATGTATCTAGATAACTATCACATATCTTACAATCTATCCGTTACTTCTTCAATCCATCCTTCTATACGTACATCTAGTCTGCAGATTATTCATCTATGTATCATTACTACACGAGAAAATGTTAAATTTTTATGTATGTAACAGTAGATAATGTTTTCGGTAAGTGTTCGCACATATTAGTGGGAATGCATATTTATTTATGCATGTGTAATTATTAACTACTGCTTGTTTTTATTTTTTATCACTTTTGTGATCTTTTTCGTCACTGTAGCCTGAAAAAATCTAAACACTGTTCGTTTTTTAGGGAAATCAGAGACACGCATACCATGAAACAAAAACACACTCACACACACAGGTACACATACAAATATAAAATAATCTCACAGTTTACACACGTATGCATACACAGTCACACATATATGCATAGAAACGTACACACACACTCACTCATTTTTACGCATAACTGAACCCACACTTTTCTCATATATTCCGGAAAACGTGTACTGCAGTATGTACGTTAAATGTAATCGTTCGTTTTATCATCGATATTTTTTCCAAACATTCAACAGCTGCGACATTTCACAGCGCCTGTATACAGTGGTGCTACTAACGGCAATAACTCAGTGGAGCGTATTACCCTGTGTAAAACGCGTTTATAAATCATCTACACAACGAATACGAGAGATTCTACACGAAGTATATATATATATATATATATATATATATATATAAAGAGAGAGAGAGAGATAGAGAGAGACAGAGAGTGAGAGAGAAATATATATATATGCCTATATGTATTTTATTTAACATTTCATTGCTACTACATCTATAATTCGTAGGCGTAAAGTGGAAAGACAGAAAATCATTAACATCTGCTTGCTGTCTCCTACAAATGTCAAACTTTATAAATGCTAGCTATCAAATTCAGGTGCTGCAAAATACGTACATAATGAATAGCAATATTTAGGAAAATTCTTCAAAGTAAATACTTTTCTATCTCTTTATGAATTTGTGTTCACACGGCAGATTAGTTTGTCAGATTGTATTATATAATTGTATTTTAGATACCGTAAGTTTAATCCTATAAGCTGCGTGTTTATTTGGTAGCTTATACTTCCGCATAAATTAACGATTTTAGGTTACCGTGAATAATTTGATATTATCATGTTGCATTACATTTCACCATATCCTCCTATGACAAATAGTTTATCACAAACCCTGTCTCATGTGCGTATGTGTTTCCATCGGTGTATTTTTTCTTCAAATTGATAGTATTAACAAATACATAACTATTAGGAAATTCTGAGTGAGAGTGTATATAGAAGTTCATATCAAATGCAAATATATATTTGACGTTGCTCGAAATCCTACAAAATATATTATGTAAGTTTTGCCGAAAATAACTCATAACACATGCTTAACTCTTATTTACCAATATGTCTTAATATATATATATTTATATGGATAAACTATGAACACAATAGTGTCTATAAAATGGTTGCATGATATGAATTATAAAACCGTGTACATCCAATATAGGTATTCTGCAATTTATGTAGCTGTAAATTATACGGATTCATTGCATAAAACGATATATTATTAATCTTTATTAACATGTCTGAAGTTACGAAATAGTTAGCGACAATTTTAATTTATTCTGTCAAAGTTATTTAGTAAAATTTAGTAAAACAGAAATACGAACCTCAGGTGGTTTTCTGCTAGCATCTGTAGAGGTATATATTGATATTATACACAAATATATATATATACATGTAGATATGATACATCAAATAAAATAGTAATTGACAATATACACAGAAATTGAATGAAGTCTAAGTCTTCTGTAATCAGTAAAGTAATCCATGATACATTTAAAAAAAGACGATATTATTTATAAACTGCATTAGGAGAAAATTAGCGACGGAAATATATGCGATATTTTTGTAAGTGTTAAAATATAACTGTTCTACATTTGGCACAAGGCCAGCAATACCCAGTGCATTACTGGTACTTTATTTTATCGAGCCCGTAAGGATGAAAGGCAAAGTTAACCTCGACGGGATTTGATCTCAGACCGTAAAGGGACGTAACTATGCTGGAAAGCATGGCGTCCGACACTCTACCGATACTGGCAATCCACCGAACGGCGGCTAACCGGAAGTGTCGACATTGGAAATTTTTCAAGAAGTGAATCTTTAAATAAGCTATACAATATATTTAATCAACAGCCACGAAATTTAGTACATACATTATGTAATATACATTCATTATTTATTCAAAGTAATCCAACTTATTTTACAAGCGGGGTAAAACAAATATATTCTGGACGCAGTCCCGCACTACTTTATTTATTATAGTTAAGATACTACTATATTATTTAAATGCTTACATCGCGCCACGGACTTTGTGAAAGTTCAGAAAATAATTGTTTCATCTTGTCAAATTTATACGATATTAAAAACGTGATTATACCTGATCATTCGAAAGAGTGGTAATATCTGTTTAGGAAATTTGAATCCCCAATACATCTCCGAATATTATACATAACTTTTTTCCGGGTATCAGCACAATTATCGTTCTTATGATAACACATTTCTAGTATACTCATTATTGTCTGACGTCTCTAACAAAAATAATTGAGTGTCACCCCTTCTGAGATGTAGGATCACTATTGTCTGAGAAGTCCAATATCCAGATAGTCATTTTTTTCTGGGGCTGGTTGTTGTGTGCTCCGGTTCTGTGCTTGATCCCTTTATCCCTCAACATCAGCTTTTCATCCATTCTCGAAAGAAGAAACAGTCTGTTAACTGGAGTGTTGCCCGAAGTGATTTCATCAGAGAGCCATTGCATATCTCGTTCGGTATATCTCTTGAACAGTAGCCAATGGAGTTTTAGAGATACAGCTCAAACTGTGACAAGTGAGGAGACACCACCTGGGAAAACGCGCTGCCTTTAAATGTAGTTGTGTCTTTAATAACATAGCATCGAATGTGGAGAAATTCATCTGTTTAAGTTCTTCGATTTTAGGAAGAAGGTTACACCGTCGCTGGTGCGAGCGGTCACGGGCTTGCAGTTGATATCAATAAACGACAGGGCACCATAAAAATTGATCTGTAAAACTGCTCCTAAAGGTTGATTTTTGATCATTTTCACTGATGTTCCAACGTTCCAGACACGTTTGGACACCTTAGAGAATGTTTTGCTATGCCAGACTTTCAACCTCTTTGCAATATTGGCGTTAACGTGATGGCGTACACCGGGTAACGGCATTGGTGTGGTGTC
The DNA here is from genome assembly GCA_964016885.1 of Eledone cirrhosa. Lineage (NCBI taxonomy): Eukaryota > Metazoa > Mollusca > Cephalopoda > Octopoda > Eledonidae > Eledone > Eledone cirrhosa. The sequence continues at coordinate 373,176,972 of OZ024740.1, forward strand.
TACAGACCGTTAGACCGATGATACCAAGGTCAAAACGGAGAAAATATTAAATTTGCTGAGGGGAGAGCTAATTTTGAATGCCTGATTTTTCGAGCTGACCTCTATTTCCAGGACAACGATACCTCTCATAATTATACATTACAGGGCTGACGCGGCATCAGAACCGGTCATGAGATGTTCTATAAAATTACATTTTAGTCGTCTTAGCATAAACAATTTGAAAAACTCATCATGCAGAAGGAGATATGGGGATGCACCGCTGCATTACCACGTATCATATAGGGTAGTGTTTAGAGAGCTCGTAATTTTATATGACATGCTTCTACTGATCTCATGAAGTTGGATGACCAAGTTAAGAAATGGAAGGTAGGTGTATCCTATGCGTTTCATGGGTATCCATAGATATTTCCTTCTCACAACGTCAAAGGCGTTTTTAAAGTATAGAAACAGTTGGTATAAACGTGTTTCCTTTCTATACACTTCTCTTGGAGATATTTGACAGCTAATATTATTTTTGTGATGATGTTGTTAGCTCTCATTCCAATTTGACTCATTTAACTCTAATTATGAGATTAGACTATTGGTAAACACATTTGTGTAATGTTATACTACAATTAGAAGAGGAATTATTCTTCAATATTAGCAGTAGTCGAACATTTCCTCCCTTCTTTTTACTGTATTAATAAATACATTATAGGGAACCTGGTTTTGTTTGTATTTTAATGTTTGGTGTGCAATGCTGGCCATATAATATTCAATATTTCTGTGAGGATTTGATCAACTCTTTTTCTTATTGCACATGTAGTTTCTTCATGTCTTCTACAGTTGGAATCTCGCTTTGATCTTTTGTCACTGGATGTTGAGGAAAGCGATGTATTACTTAGTAATAAAGCGAGAGTCTTCAGATATTCTGGAATCCCAATTTGTACAAATTGGAAATCATCAAAACGAAAAATATATTTCTACTTTTTCCCAGTCTTCAAATGAAGATTGTGTCTGTAACATATAAGAAGAATGCTCTTATGACACTTCAGACGGTGCCAGACTGAAGATTACAACATATTTTGATTGTGGCTCTCGCCCACCATGGCGTAATATGTTGATTTCCAAATTTGTTAGAAGGATGTGTTTTCTCGAAGTAATATAGCCTTGAATGTATATTAAGTAAGTACTAAATGAGTCAATTATTCAGGCCTCAACTATCCAATAGATGTTATAGTGTAACAATTTGATTTATTAACATCATCATAACTTAATTGTCCATTTGTCACTGGGTTCGTTTTCGATTTATAAAATTTAAGGAAAATAAATCACCGAGAAAATTAAAATATATCAATCTGAATTTGACCTGACGACCTTTGAGGATTATGCTAAGCTGGAAAGATTTATAAAGCGGAAATGTTACCATATGCATTTTTGTAATGAGTTATCATCATTCATTGGCTATATGTTGACCTGCGCTTTAAGGAATAATGCTGACCGAATTAATACACGTTTGATAATTTTCAATGATATAAGAGTAATAGTTTATTTAATTAAATGTAATTAATAACATCCATTACAATTTAATATCAATAAACATTATTAATAAAGGAAATGTTATGATTAAACACTACAAATATCTAGCTCTATACAACTAAGAACAATTATTGTCAAAAAATAGTTCAACTTAGAAAATAATAACAAACGAAATAAATGACAAAAACCTTAACAGATTGTAGCTAGAGTTTGGAGAGCTTGAATGAATATGTCATGTTAACAATATACTGAAAACACATAAGTCTCCAGAAATTATATCTTACAAAAAGCACAAAGAATTGGGGATTTTTAACATTGATTTTAAATAGATCTTCTCTGGGTTGTATGGAATGTAGTGTTGTTTTCTACGTACTGCCACTCATAATGTTTAAACGAAGTGAACTATTCATACAAACAACTTATTTAGAGTCATTTTCTCAGCACTCAGAATTCCTTCTTTCGCCGTCAGGATATATGCCAGGAACAAAATTCTGTCTGAACAATCCACTATGCCTTTAATTCTATATAGAAGAAAATCAGTATATGTTATTCATATGAGTGCCACAAATGGACCGTCTTTATTTTATTTTATCGAATGAAAAATATCTTTCGAGATTTTCTAATGTACAATACATTTTGTATTAACTTTTCAAAAGGTTTTATTGATTTTTCACACGAACATCCGCATCATAAATATGTAGTCTGCTTTGTTTAGAACTTATTAATATCTGGTTATTTTATCTCGTGTGCGAAATTGTATTGTTTTTGTTTGTTTTTTTTTGTCTTCTACTTTCTTTAGTATTTTCTATAATGGTTGATATTGGTTATTTTAAGTGAATGCTAAAGTTTTTATGCGGCCTGCATATTCGTTTTGTTTTACTTTTATACATTTCCAATATTTGATTCTATTCTCACTGCTGCTTCGATCAATGTAATTGGCCTCGATACTAATATATGCCAATTGAAAATATATACATATATACAGATGCGGGCACACACACCGAATACACACACGCTTGGAAACATACACGTTCATCACTTAATATATATATATATGTGTCTGTGTGTATGTATATATGTGGGCATATATATAGATGTGTGAGTGTAAATGTGTAATATTTGTACATGCACTTGTGTAAAATATATTTCCGTATAATAAACATGCACGGATATTCGCAGTGAGTGTTTAAGCTACACATATATCAGAGCAACATAAGTAAGGATGGCGAATACATTTCAATATATCAAAAATCTAGAACAAATATGTTTGTTGTACCTTAGTATCTGGCTGTATGGTAGTGAGCTGTCAAGAACAGTAGGGTCGGTGAAATACATCACCTGCACTTAATCGAATATATTCCACCTACATGACACGCTGATCGACCGAAAAGATCGCAGATTATGATATTATCCGCCATATTATGATTACACGAAATAAAAAGTTCATATATAGAGAGAGATTTGAGCTAAGATTTTCTGATATATATTGTAATACCATTGTTATAACAGCACAATGCTAGAGGCATATATGGTATCAACGTCATTTCCATTAATTTTCTGTATGTAAATACACAGAGCAATTGTGGATAAGTATTTCTAAATATCTATCTTGCAATTATCCTTATTTTTATATATAAATGCTGATAAAAGTAATTTCAGTTTCCTGTTATTCAATATACATGGAAACAAATGGATTCGATGCTAAACATAAAATCTCAGTACAACAGGTAGTATTTTATTAATTCCAGGATTTCACAGAATAGATGAACGTTATGGCAGATGTGCTTCTGATACTGCACCGTCTGCCAATGTATAAAATGGTACAAGGCACAACACCAAATCAATTATATCAATTTATGTATATCAATTTATGATTTTGACAATGATATACGTTGCTTAGTTATCCTGTGTGTATACACATTTAAGTTCCAAGCATGCAAGCCTACACTAGACAACCTATCTTGATATTTCAAGATACGTTTCAATTAAATGTGCAAAAACGGGAGAGATATTATTTGATGGAAGCCCATATGCCTGAATATAATTTTCTAAATTATCATTTTTTTAGAAATATAAATATTTATTACTAAATATACCTGTGCAGGATGAATTGTCGTAATGTCAAGTGGGGAAATAAAGATTCCAATACTTCAAAATTAGAGCGATATATTGGAATGGCAATGATATCATTGTAAAGCAAATTTTTCATCCGATTTTCTAAAGTTCTTATTAAAAGACATGATATTTTGATTCAGTCCTTCAAAATGTTGCTTGTCATATTCCATTGAAATGTTAAATAAAAGAAAAAAGAGAAAGAAAGAAGAAAAAGAACAGGAAAGGGAAAGGTTGGCAAGAGCTCTGGTATCGCAGAACAGATGGGAAGGGTGAATGGGGGATGGTGATTCGGCTTTGGGCCTAGGGCAAGAAGGCAGAAGTACTGCGCCCCGCTGACAAGTTGGCAAAAGCATTCCCCCAGACGATGGCCAATGACATACGCTGCAGCAGCCACCCAACCTCACGGGGCACCCTCCTTAGACGGGCCACCGACGCTCCGATCTTGCGGAGGAGATCAGCAGTATGGGGTCTAAGTACGCCTGAGGTCTCGACGGCGACTGGTGAAGTCTATATGAATCAGCTTACTGTTTGAGAACATCTTAAACCTTTTAATGAAGAATGAATTCCATAGAGTGACATAAAAGTTGCTAAGTTTATTCTGAGAAGGATATGATAAAGGGTTCTCAAAAGGAAGTAAACACAGAAATGTTTCCATTGAGGGAATATAAAGTAAATGTTCCAAAGGCTGATTACATTAGGCTATTTATTGAAATATATGATCATATACATATGAGTTTGTTTGTTTATGTGTCTATGATTAGAAAGCTATCTATCGTTGAACAATAATAACCATAGCAAAATACGAATCTCAAAAGCAGTTGGAAGAGAGATAGATCTAAACGGATAACAAATGTACCGTAATTAAGTGTGTGTATGCTTGATAATCATTAACAAAAAAAAATGACAAAATGTAATTGATTTAAATGAATGAAAAATTAAAAATGTAATAGAGTGTTGATTAGTGTGACGAAAGTCGCAGGGTGGTGATCGGGGCACTATGCACCATTGCATAGGACGTTGCAGTTAATGAATCATTAAATTCAATATCTTATATCATAATCTAAAAAATGGCATATCTCATGGTTACCATGTTAGTACACACACACACACACACACATACACACAGACACACACACACTCACCCCCACCCCCACACACACACATGCATCCCCTCGCCATATGTATATATATATATATATATATATATATATATATATATATATATATATATCATGGATATCATATATGTATATATGTAGGTTCTCGAGGTTTAGCAGGAGGTTACCACAGTTAAAATATTTACTCAATATATTGATATGCATGTTTTCAGTTTACAAAGAAATGTTTCTACTGGCCTAGAACTATTTTATACGAATGAAACCGTTCTACTTCTGTAGTAGTCGATTCTATATATAATACCTATATATAGACCGTTCGAACGTAGATCTGATATACCTCGACCTTGCGAAGGCCTTCGACATGGAATGATATGTAAAAAATTACAAATGGTTTCATGACCTCTTAAAAGACAGAAGCCAGACTGTTGCAGCCAACGAGATCCTCTCAAACTAAACGGCAATAACTGTGTTGGAGCCACTACTGTTTGTGGTGGCTCTCTCAGATATGTCCTCTTTAATACGGACAGTCTTCCTTATAAGATATACTAATAACTCGAAAGCACAGGCTATCAACAATCCGGCTGATACTACTCTCTTACAATAGGATTTAGTTGCCATATACGGAGTGCATTGGCTGAAACAACAATATGCAATTTAATTTAGGTAATTTTCAAGCCCACTGCTATCAATCCACAAACTCAGGACCATCACAAGGTACACTGGATCAGGAGGAATCGAAATCCCACAGTCAAAATCAATATGGGACCTGTGTATTGACATGAACACTGATACATCATTTCATGCTCGCACACAACTGGCGGGTTGGATTCTCAGTACATTCAAGATAAGAGACTCGGAAACCATCTTGGTAATCTAGAGGACTGTCGTCCTAGAGACGACTGGATTATTGTTCTTAGGTGTGGTTGCCACATAGTGTCAAACTAACTGCAGAGCCGCAAGCAATCCAATGAAGCTACACCGAGAGACTGCTTCAATGAAAGAGATGAGGTGCTGGGAGAGGCTGAAGAAATTAAAGCTTTACTCTCTGGAGCGGAGACGGGGGAGATACGAAGTGATATACATAGGGAAGATCTTGGAAAGTTTAGCAGCAAACTTTGTCAATGAAGGCAGGACCAGCCCACGAACAGAACGTAACAGTGCAGTGTCACATATCCCAATCGTTGCATCGAGAATAAAGGCCACATAATGCAATAGTCTGGGGTTCAAGGGACTCCAGTTTTCTTTTTATTAACTCTCCAACAAGCTGGGAGTGCAGGTAGAGGATTTGAAGATATCTAGACACTCTACTGACTATGGTCCCGAAGAAACCCACAGCAGGAGGTGAAGCACAATAAGAGCAGCAAAAACAATCCCCCTTTTGTGTCAGTTGCCAACTAAGGAAGGCTGGCTATAGAAATTGTAGCATCGGTGGCGATTCCTTAGCATGGTATCAGCCCCTCGGCTGGAAGGCAAATAAATAAATAAATAAATAAATATGTGTGCGTGTCAGTCAGTCTTTGTCTGCGTGTTTGTGCGTGTGTGTGCTTGGATATATTTATGTATACTATTTACCTCAATCTCAACAAGTTTTAGTATCTTAGAATGTGTCCAAATGTTGTCTGATTCACACTTCATGTGACAATGCATTTTCTATTTGCTGACTTCATTCATTGATGCTGTTTCTGATGCATAATTATTATTATTATTATTATCAGCGGTGAATTGGCAGTATCAGTAGAGGTTTGGACGCCATGCTTTCTAGCATAGTTATGTCCGTTTACGGTCTGAGTTCAAATCCCGTCGAGGTTAACTTTGCCTTTCATCCGTACGGAGTCGATAAAATAAAGTACTAGTAATGTACTGAGTAATTGCTGGCCTTGTGCCAACAGTAGAAACAATTATTATTATCAGCATTAAATGAGTAAACATGCAAGAATGTCATTTGTCAACCCGTCATGTGTCATGTATGGCTTATGTATTAAGGTTTGCGTTTTCGACAAGGAAAATTGGGATTTGTCGTAATCTAAAACATATGTTTCAAAAACTTTGTCAATAATAGCAGTAAATTTGAAGAATGTATCATCAAGAACTCTTTAATTTAGTATTTGGAAACAATAAAATTTTACGATCCATACAATTGCAACGACTGATGACTGTAGAAATATAATTATGGAGAACCAATACATAACTTATTTATGGATTTATAATTCCTAAAATACACGTACTTAGTGCCAGATTTAACCAATAACAACATAGAAATATATATTGCAAATATACTATGATGTTTGGGAAATAAGATGATAGCAGAAAACCATAAATTGTGAAACAAATAATTTGGTAGAATATATTAACATCTGTCGAAAGAGAATCTAAGAGGATTTTAAGATGGCTTTCAATATTAATATACCCAAGCAGAATTAAGACAGACAAAGCTATATTCTGTTGTTTGTATTGGCAAATACATGTGAAAACAATCTAACAAGATGTAAAGATATACAGTCCCTAAGGTATTTTCATTTGTATATCCGTGTATATAAGAAATAGATACATTCAAGCATCCATTCTTACGTGTGTGTGTGTATATATATATATATCATTTGATACAATATATACAGTATGTCCTCTCCCAATCAGCATAATCAACCACATAAAAAATCAATCAAACGAGGCTATAAGTTTAAAACGTACCTATGAAGAAACAATAGATAAATAAATGATAGATATTTTATCCGCGATCCACAGCCACAGAGGATTTACCTAGTATTTCTAATAGCCCGTAGAAATTGACTATATAGTTAACCATACACAATTAGGTACAAAATCAAAGTTAGAAGAAAATATGTACATAAACATACCAAAATCATGTTTCTACCTCCGAAGGTTTCATTCCTATTTTGGAAATATCCGATCATGGATAAATCTACGAGTTTCGAAATATCAGGAAACAAACTCAATTGGACAAAGATTTTTCTTAAATGAACCCTGCCAGAAAGAATTCAAACTGGCTAAGAATTGTCACATGGCCAGTGGTCAAGTTAGAAAGCTGGTTGCTAGAAAGCGGGGTAGAAACATGATTTTGGTATGTTTATGAACATTGTTTCGTTTTTTTGTCTAACTTTGATTTTGTGCCTAATTGTGTATGGGTAACTATATGTCTAGTCAATTTCTACGGGCTATTAGAAATACTAGGTAAAACTTCTGTGGCTGTGGATCGCCGATAAAATAGCTATCATTTATTTATCTATTGTTTCTTCATAGGTACATTTTAAACTTATCGCCTCGTTTAATTGATTTTTTATGTGGTTGATTATGCTGATTGGGAGAAGAAATACTGTATATATTTTATCAAATGATTCTATGGACTTACTTCCTTATATATTGCTCTGATTGTTGATTATTTAATTAATTAATTCGTCATTGAGCCACACTGTGAATGGTTGCCCAAAACATACATATATATATATATATATATATATATATATATATATATATATATATATATATATATATATAGCTCTGTCTAGTTTATGTATATGTTAACCTCTATATTTTATATACTCTCGTAAGGTTGATTAACATTTAGGTAGTATTCGGCTACGCTTTCTAGGAACCAGCGTACTCGCCGTCAGGCACCAATCACAAGCTTTCTGACTTGACCACTGGCCATGTGACAATTCTTAGCCATTTTGAATTCCTTTCTGGCGGGGATCATTTAAGAAAAATATTTCTCCAATTGAGTTTGTTTCCTGATGATTTCGAAACTCGTTTATTTATCCATGATCGGATATTTCCAAAGAGCGACTGAAATCTCCAGAGGTAGAAACACGATTTCGGTATGTTTATGTAAATTTTTTCTTCGGATTGTGATTTTGTATCTAATTGTGTATGGTTAGCTATATGTCTTGTCAATTTCTCCGGGCTATTAGAAATACTGGGTAAATTTTCTGTGGCTGTTGATCGCGGATAAAATAGCTATCATTTATTTATCTAAGGTTTCTTCATAGGTACATTTTAAACCTATAGTCTTGATTTTTTATGTGGTTGATTATGCTGATTAGGAGAAGAAACACTGTATATATTTTATCAAATGATTCTATGGACTCACATACTTATAATATATATATATATATATATATATATATATATATATATATATATATATATATAGTGACGAAACATAAGTCAATTGCATGATCTCATAATCCTTTATTTACTGGTATATATATTTCGATGATAGCCATTGAATGGCTATGACCTCATGAGGCAGTTAGTCAGTTCTTAGATATGCCAGCTCTGTGTGTTTAGTGCTGATGGTATCAGAGCCTTGGTACATCTATATATATATATATATAGAAAAGGTGAATATAAAGTGAAAGTGCTTTTATAAAGGAATTTATTAGGTATTGACATATGTTTCTGTAACAGACGGAATACCTATGTATCGTTGCTTGAGTAATCATATAATGTTAGCAAGTATTCGATAGCAAATGTATAATCAGTTGTCACTTCTTCAGAAGTCACTTCATTTTATATTCATCTTTTCTACATTTTCTCCGGAATATAATTTATACTCGTTGAGCAAACCTACACGTACGCTGTTCATCTCTAACGTGACGATATATTATCACTACATTATTGATAACTTGAAATTGTATATATATATATACATATATATATATATATATATATATATATATATATATATATATATATATATATATATATATATATATATATATATATATATATATATATATATATATATATATATATATGTATATATATATATATATATATATATATATATGTATGTATATATATATATATATATATATATATATATATATATATATATATATATATAGGTTTAGGAATAACCAAAGAGTGATTAGAAATACATTGTTTTATCAGCTAAATTGTTTCATCCGTACCCTAAGGCAGGAATCATCAGACCCTATAAACAAGGTTAAGGGGCCAGCAGGGGAGTCCCGAGGCCACCGCTAAATAGAAGCAGACACAATTCATGACGCATATACTGTCATAAAATGTCATTAAAAATGTCTTAAAAATGCAATAAAAAATTACATCAAAGATCACATGAAACATTTATCAAGTACATGGAACAATAGATGACAAGGAGGTTGGGAGAGGGTCGCAGGAAATGAGTGAAGGTGTTACTCAGCATGATCAAAAACAATAAAAAAAATAAATAAAAATAAAAAAACGCAGAAGCAAAACACCAAAATAAACAAACAAATCAAGGCATAGATACATCAAACCACAAGCAGTGTAGATACAGGATGTACAGGCAGATTAAGAGATCTTGCAAGCATGAGTCTGTGAGAAGGATAGTTGGTGCAGCTTTACATGTAGGATTGTCTATAGGAAGGTAATACCGCCTTGTAATAGGTCGATCCTCCGTATCTTATCAACCTATGAACAACATCCATTGGTTCCAGTTCCGAACGTTATAGTCCGGAGATTTATCCGGATAGGCAGTCAGCGATAAATCCCTAAATCTAAAATAAAATAAAATAAAGTACGATGAGTTGAAGAGAGTTAGGGTATATGTACAGCCGGCACTCCAGTGAGGAAATTGAAAATACGACAGGTCCGCAATAACTGCAATCTCCCAAAGTCCTCACGTTCGGTTAGTCAATCCAACGTCCCAAGTGGAATTCACTGTAAGGCCAAATCGTCATCGAAACAAATTGCCATTTCGTATACAATCATACCGAGTAACACCTTCACTCATTCCCTGCTACCCTCTCCAAACCTCCTTGTCATCTATTGCACCGTGTACATGATAAATTGTTGATGTGATCTTTGATGTAATTTTTCATGACATTTTATGACAGTATATGCGTCATGAATTGTGTCTGTTTCAATTTAGTGCTGGCCTCGGGACCCCTTGCTGGCCCCTTGACCTTGTTCTTGTGACGCAGCCTGATGGAGCATGCAACTATTGATATACTATTGTTTATAGGCTCTGATGATTCCTGCCTTAGGGTACGGATGAAACACTATTAGCTAATAAAACAATGTATTTCTAAGCACTCTTTGGTTATTCCTTAACCTATAACGGCCCTGTAGTATACCA
>OZ024740.1:373197822-373235322 GCA_964016885.1 Eledone cirrhosa
ATATATATAATATTTATATATATATATTTATATATATATATTTATATATATATATATATATTTATATATATATGTTTGTATATATATATATTTGTATATATATATATTTATATATACTTCGCCGAGGTGTTATTGTGTGAAGCGAATTTATAAAAGAGATTTTAGGTTTTAATATACAGCTAAGATAATAGGTGTAGTAAATCAACGGCATAAAATAAAAACAAATATTTGGTACTACATAGAATTTGTACTGAAGCATATTGATTTTCACAATACCACATATCCGACATATAGTGACACATTCAGTATTATAAACAAATAGTGCTACCCAACTTAAATTGAGATATATTAGGAAAAATTGTCTTGAGCAAAGTGATTTCAATTTTACTACATATCCTGTGTACTAAAAATATTTACTCTACACACTTATATTATACACCAAACCAATACATACTTATTTTGAATATTAGTATGTGCCTGGACGAAATAATTTAATGTTGATTTTTATATAAACACATTCATGCTTATGAGAATGGTCCACTATAATTTGTTAAAAAATATAAAAATATAAAAGAAAACTTAAACTTCGCTTGTTGAACATATCTTAATATGGTATGGAACAACATCATTCTAATTAATGTAGATATATAATCAAGAACGTCATAGCGTTTCAGTTCTATTGCCAAGTTAAGCAACAGCTACGTAAATGTGTTTATAAATCGATAATCTAAATGTGAAAAGTTTCCTTGAATTATTTTAGCTTAATGAAGCGACAAAAAGAGGGTGTTTCTTTCTACAACTTGTTAATTAGAAATTACAACGGAATGTTTTTCTCCTCGTGATTCATTATAAAATTAATCCAATGTTTCCATTTTGCCTCTCACCCTCCTATTTGTATGCATTAATATATACTTAAATCCAAACAAACATACACAAGTATATACAGCTCTATTCACACATACACAGACAACCATATAGGCGCCTATTAGCATATATATATATATATATATATATATATATATATATATATATATATATATATATATATTTATATACATATATATTAATATATATATATATTAATATATATATGTGTGTGAGTGTCTGTATGTGTGTGTGAGTGCCTGTGCGTGTGCATTCGTGTATTTCTGTACGTGCGTGTGTATATTCGTGTGTAAATGTTTGTGTGTGCTGCGTTGCATTTTTAAATAATCGGATAATGATTTAACATTTCAATTGTTGGATACAAATCCGGCATAAACAAATAAATAAGTTTCCTGTCGAAAGTAGTTCACAAACACTTCCAAATGCACATACACGTATATATATATATACATTTATCTTATATATATATATATATATATATATATATATATATATATATATATATATATACATATAGATATATATAGATATATATATATATACATATATATATAATATATATATACATATATATTTATAGGAACATGTTTAACCCCGACGGCAGAACTCAAGCCGTTTCGATGGCTATTTCTGGACTAAATTTAGTCCAGAAATAGCCGTCGAAACGGGTTGAGCTCTGCCGTCGGGGTTAAATAGTTTCCTATTACCCACATTATTACCCTAAGTATTGAGTACTCTGGTGCGTTATGGTCCATCTGGTTCCTTACCACACCTCCTTCGTTATATATATATATATATATATATATATATATATATATATATATATATATATATATATATATATATATATATTCAAGCATTAACATAATCAAACATTTGTATAAATATGTAACATTCACGTGCAACCAATCCAAGATATATATGTATTATACACATCCTACACACACACGCACACACGCGCGCGTGCACACACGCATACGCACACACATACCCCCCCCCCAAAAAAAAAACACATATATATAATTTGTTTTGCAGTTATGAATAGAAACAATATAAAAGATCATTAAAAGATCATTAAAATATCTATCAATATAAATATATAGTTGTAAATATATAAATGTATCTACTTACCACCAGATCTTATTTTCAGCGTAAAATCCACAGATACCATTACAACCGGTGATTTCCATGCTGTTCCGTCGCCGATGTGTGCGTTACTTTGTTTGATTAGGTAATGAATGCGATTATAATATTGTTCTATTGCTATTAATAATGTTACTATTACTATTGTTTTTGTTGATTTAATGTAATTCAATATATATATATATGTATATATATATATATATATATATATATATATATATATATATATATATATATATATATATGTGTGTGTGTGTGTGTGTGTGTGTGTATATATATATATATATACACTCTTATATATAGTTAAGTTAATAGAATAATTAAAGGAATAGTCAGATTATATACTTTATATATTGTATAATATTTAGAGGTCGTGTAAGCCCATCTTTTGATTTGTATATTTGTATTTCTCTTTCTAATTGGTTGATGAGAGTATTTACCGTAAGGCAGTTCTTCTAGCGCGGGACAATGAATGAAGAAAGTCTCATTAATGCCATGTATAAAACTTCAGCTTAGAACGAGCTTTCAACGCAACAGGCACCTTGGATGATCCATCAAGTCTTCAGTAGGCCACCTGCAGTGAGAAAATGAGAAGGAAAAAATAGAATATGAAGTTGAAAATATAAAAATGTGAAGAAAAAACAAACACACGAAAAAGTGAGAGTTGCTATTTAGAAGTAAAATAAATAAATATACGCTAATATGCAAGAAGAAGCAAAACAAAATGAAAAAAAATAAATTTAAAAAATTAAACAAGAAAATACTACTTGAATATGAGATAGAAAGCGGATGGTTTACGAAACGACATTTCTTGAAGAACAATGGTCATTCATGTTGAATGAAAATATGAATGCAGTTTCCTGTATTGCCTACGTAAGACCATTGGAGCGCAAAATAGGAATATGAAACATGTAAAGAAAAAAAAAACGCATCCACCATTTTAAAGAAATAAAGTGGCTGATAGAAACGATGAGTAAGTGCATTAAGGCGGATGTTGGGGGAATGTATAACTGTTAATGTTTGTGATGTTTGCTTGGATGCAAGCTAATTTTACCGAGAAGATATACGTTTTACTGTTCTCTAAAGCGCGCTTCTGTTTGAGAATAGCGTCCCTATATGTTAAAAGACACCAATTCCTCAAGTTCTCAATATTTCCTCTTGAATTTAATATACATGCAATCTTATCTATTAACCTTCCTATCGCTCTATCAGATTAACTGATGTGTATTTATATCGACAGATCTATCCACCGATCTATCCATCCCTATTATTTTTATTCTTCATATTTACATTTATGCTGCTTTTTCATTTTGTTACTGATCCACAAATCAATCAAAACCAACGAACAATATGAGACTTAGTTTCGTCAGCGCCGACTGGCAACAGGTGAAGCTCCCAGTGAGGCTCGTTTGCCTCAGCCTCCAATCCGCATCGGACTTGGCACTGCCAGTCTACCTCTTCCCAAACTCCTCAAGTCGCACCCATCCTCAACTAGGAGGACGTTAGCAAGACAGCCGATTCTGACTTAGCTCTAAAGCTGGAGCAGGTTCTGGCTTGGACCAACACCAGCTTGCCTGCCTCCGCTCCACTTCATAGCCAAACAGCTGTACCTTATGCCCGATACCCTTATTGATGACGACTACACTCGCATTGGATTGGGTTTAAGTCTCGGCCATCGCGTGTGAGATTCACATAAATGCGGTTATAGGACTATCGTTAATGAGTTTGTACTGCACCCATTATCAGGCTGTCTCTCCCGACATGCCATTCCCAATGATATATTAAGAGGGAACATGAATACAACGGGCTTCCTATCACCACCGCAGCCAACAGGCCTCAGGCGCCGAGAGAGCAAGTAACCCGATGTAATTATCTTCACATTCGAAAAAGATAAATCGCTCGTCTGAGACGCGACATGGTGTGGCATATTCTCCGTCTCCAATGTAGACGCTTCGGCCACACACTACTATACTGCGGCCCCCACTGCAAATGACAGGAAGAGAAGTGAATACCGAGGCTCCTTCATAAAATCGGAACGTCAGCAGCCGGTCTGATTGGCTGTTGCAGCGTGTGTCGCGGAAATTTGTTTGAAAATATGTCCGTTGAGTGCAGCAGGAATACTGCCCTGACCTAAGCACACAATCTGTCTCCCTCTTTTAATCTCTATCTCTCTCCTCCTTCCGTTGTCTAATACCACTTGCTCTTTTCTTCCTTATCTTCATATTCATGACATTTACAAGCTTTTTCTCTACCCTCCTATACAGCCAGATCTCCCATTCTTTATTCACTGTTTCTTTCTTTCATATCCTAAAATTGTTTTCATCTCTTTTTTAACACTTTCATCAGTGTATACATTCTGTTTGTAAAATATAGTTGTAAATTTTGTGTATATCAATTAATTATAGAAATATGACACCACAATTTAATGTGAACAGGCAAGGCCTTAATATATTTAACGCTGTTCGTATATTTATATATATATATATATATCATTTGGAAGCTCTGCTTCGTAGAATCTAGACATATCTGAGGATCTTGCGATTTCAGAGACAGCTTTGATCATTGCATCGATGGTGCCTCGAGCTGGTCGCCAGAGAAACGATTGTAATATGTCAAATAGATTGTATTCGTCCCACCACTGATTCTCCGTATCCTATGTGATATACATATACTGTATATATATATATATATATATATATATATATATATATATATATATAATAACATGTGGAAAAGGAGTACACGAGTAGGAATATATGTATATATATGAAAATAGGGCGAAAAAGACGATTATTAGGAAGAAAAATAAAGAAGCGTTGTCTATGAATCTGTAAATAGGGAACATTTTCCCCATTTACAAATTCATAGACAACATTTATTTCATCCATCGTACCAATAAGGAAACGTACTTCATTAACACATTGCAACCTCTACTGAATGCACTAAGCTTCGGACTAAACTAAAACTGGAACGAACAATGAACCGAAACCAAATCCCTATCTTCTATAAAGAGTTATCTCCCCCCACTCTACCTAATCCTTTTTCTTATATAAATGAATTACCCCCTCACATTCCTCTCTCCCCTACCTTAACTCCCTGACTTACCTCCCCTTTCATATTAACTCTCTAAAAAGGGAAATCATATCAAACCCCAGACTGCCATTTGCCTATATCATGGATCAACTAAGCACTCTTGCCAGAATAAAACATTTTGAACTGCTTATCTTCAAGAAGTATGCCCGTAAATAATATTATTTTTTTCTTTTCGATTACCTTATTATGTTACACATTACCCCCTTTTTTCTTTTTTCTTTTCACTTCAAAAACCTTGTTTGTAAATAATTTATTCTTTCTTCACCATTTCTTTAACATGTTCAACATCACCAACATTTTACACCGATACAAATTCCCCCATTTGATAAGGCATAACATGCTGAAACCGGTAATAGACAATTATTAAATAAATAAAAAATTAAATAAATGTCATTGTTAATTAATAAATAAATTAACTAATACCTTAACACTTCACACAAAGTAAAATATTTTGTTTTAAAGATTTTCTAACCCAGAAAAAAGAGAAAACATTAAAAAGGAAAAACAAATATTTTGTTCAAAATAATCGCCTTTTTCTCCCTATATTCATATATATATATATATTGCAATATATACATGTACTGCAACAAATTGAAAGGTATATTAGCATCATGCAACGGAGGAAATGGAGGAAGGTTGGCGCTTCGGACGTGATTCCTTCGTTAGGAAATTGTAAATGGAAGGTTTGTATAGGGAGATGCTCAGGTGTGAGGGCTGAAGTGGAGTGTCCAGGTTTGTCATGGGGGTGGCTGTATATAATTTCATACATGAATATCGCAGAGTAACACGTCTGACATGTAGCCTTCAAAACTTGAATATGAAGACTTCCCTTCTGCACTTTGTATTCTTTTTCTCAGTCAGCCACATACGAATATATATATATATAACAGAGTTTTGTAGCTTGCTTGAAGCATTGTTTAATAGGAAACAGATTTAAATTTTGAAGATCAACACACTCCGTATGAAGAACGTTAAATTGCCAAGATAAAAGAACTCTTCCCGTAGCAAATTTAACGATCCCAAATATGCTAAGGTAAGATTATTTTATGTTGTCAATTTAACATTCTCCATAGTCATTGTGTTGGTCTTAAAATTTCAATTTGTTTCATATATATAAGTCAGTGGTACAAATGAACATAATATCTGGCGAATCATTGACGAGAAGACGAAAGAAGCATCCAAGCCATGCGAAATGTGAGCGAGAAAAGAATTTCACACGGGTCAGACGGGTGGGTTAGTACCAGAGAAGGTTAGTAGCAGAGAGTGAGTGAGTGAAAGTTTGAGGAAGAGGCGAGCCGAGATATGGTGACTAGCAGAGGGGGTGAATGAAAGTAAGAGGTACAATGAGAGAGAAGGGGGAGAGAGAAAGTGGATAGCAGTAAGTGAAGAGAAAGAGACAGGTCACAGCGAAGGGAAAAATATAGGGATGAAAAAAGGCGTGCTGCGTTGTTGCGGATGTGATACATATGAATTAAAAATAGAGTAAGAGGCCAGGACTACCCGACACCTGTGATCTGCTGGCCAGTGTGTGTGTGTATATGTTTGAATGAAGCAGTAAACAAAGAACGAATAAACAAGTGGATGCAAAGGCATTAAGTCCTATTACTTTCACGCTTGGAGAAAAAGATTGAGTCACATAGTCCTAATATTTGCTATTTGCCCTTCATCAGGAAAAAACACAAAAGGAAAAACGCAGACAAAATAAAATAAATATAAAAGTTTTGTTATAATAAATTAGAAGGAAAATAAAACAAATCAAGGGAGAAGGGTGGGGAGGGGTTCGGAGTGTGGATATTGGGGTGATATTGTAGTTGGTATTTGTGTGGAGGTGGGGTTCGTATTATGATGTGTATGTTCTGTTAAGTGACTAGTCGGTGGAATTTTATATGTGATATACGTATATTGTATGTGATATACATATATATACATACATATATATATATATATATATATATATATATATATATATATATATATATATATATATATATATATATATATATATATATATATATATATATATATAAATATATATATATAAATATATATATATATACCCTTTTAAGAAAACCGTCTGTACTAATAGGAAATGTAAAATGAACCCCCGGATAAACTGTAAAACTTGAAACGTAGTCTATAGCATAAGATGTACAGAGGGTACTTGCAGAAACATGACAACAACATACATAGGCGAGAAAAGTCGTAGCATAGGAGAAAGGATAGACTAACACTGGGGGGAACTAAAAGGAGGAAAAAATGGTTCAGTACTATATGAACACGGCAGACAACAACATGACGGTAACACAGACAACATACAAATTAAAATAATATCTAAACATAGAAATCACCCAGCAGATAGGTAAATCAGAGAGGTAAGCGGAATAGAGCTTAGAAGGCCAAAGGTAAACAGAAAAAATGAATCGAATAACAACACCCAAACACACAATACTGACTTAAAGGAAATAAAAATAAATAAATAAAACATAGATATATACACAAGCACAATAACAACAAACACATATAAACACACACTGGTAAACTAAGATAGTATACAATAACCAAAACACAGTCACCCAAACGCGAACACACACCAAACACTATACGCAAACGCAAACGAAAGCGCAGAGAAGACAACAAAAAAAATTAATAAACATATAAAATAAAAATGGCGTAGATATACAATACAACAGGAGGAACATAATAGTAGCACTGATGATGTTTATGCAGATGTGCAACGAAATAACTTTGTTAGACTATATGTATGTGTTTATATCTATATTATAACTGTATTTTTGACCGTTGGTCAGTCAATGGTAAACATTGAGGACCGAATGAATTAACTGTGGAGATATATAATATACAGAAGCGAAAACCAACCAAACAGTGCGTGTGTTCTGTTATTATTTCTGGCAATATTATTACAACAATATGACCCTCCCCAAGTATAACAATATATATATATATATATATATATATATATATATATATATATATATATATATATATATATATATATAAATATATACATTCACATAAATATATATATATTAATTATTTATTAACATAACAGATTAAAGTTTAAGCAATGAATCGCTGCTTTCACCCTTAACGGGATATTCTGAAACTAACAAAGTTAATCTGTGAACGCAGAAGTGAATATTTAAAAAAACGTTGCAACCAGAGGAAGAGAGGAAGACGATACTTTGGTTCGTGGAAACATTCCCTGGCAAAGAACGGGAAAAACGAATATAATACGTCATTAATTGGATCGGTGAAAAACAATTACAAGCAAAGACAAAACCACGTTTATGGTATAAAAGAAGTCGTACACTAATATTCTATTAGGTTGTTCATAGAGACGTTCTCTGGCAATGATCGTAAAAAACGAAAATAATACGTCATATGTGGGGTGGGGAGAACAATTGCACGCAAAGACAAAACCACGTAAATGTTCTTTTCTGAACCTATCGCAAGCACGTGGGCCGCCCTTAGTCATGGTCAAAAGACCATCATCACGGTACAATCCACCGCCCACTTTGGGGATTTGTTCCTTGGTAGAGAAAAGAAGGAAAATGTCGATAAGATCAGTAACCTCCGCAGAATTGCTGGCGCCCATACTCACGGCGAATGGGGTACTATTAGATTTTTTAATCCAAATAGAGTCGTCGAAATTAATCACCGACTTTCGGGCATTGAGGATGATATCAACTTCGAAATCCTTAACCACTGTGAGTGTTTTAGCGAAATTGATAGCTCTAAGGAGAAGTGGTAAAGTGATGGAGGAGTAGTAATTGTTGATGTCGAATTGGATAAAACGGCAATGTTCCTTGTTGCATATGCCGTTGAACCAATCAATCACCGCGAAAGATTTGTTCCACATTGCAAGAGGGGCTAAAATTCTATATTCAGGTATAATACCATCAATAATCGTTTTACTAAGTCTACCTAAATCGGACTTCGTACGGTTAATAAGCCGAAAGAGGGGTTGCTCGGAAAATTGGATTTGTGATGCTTCAGGCTAAAGTGGGGAGAAATAGGGTCCAGAGGTTCAGTTCGGACCAGGATGTTGAGATCAGATGTGATGTTAAACCCAGCATCGTTGATTTCATTAATGACGCTCCGATTAGTTTTACGATAATCCTTAGTTACAGCATTATGTAGCAGTTGATGGTAAGTACTGCACTCCACTTGATATAGATTGCCAGTTTTGTCGGAATGGACGTGCACGGCATTAGAATCCTTGATAGAACGAATTCTATTCTTCAGGTCCTGCTGGAAGGAATTGCTCCTATTCCGAAATTTGATACTCCGTATGAGTTCCAAGACATCATTTTCGAAGGGTACCAATGCTGGGTTACTCGGAGAGTTATCATAGGTTTTAAACTCAAATTTTACCTCTGTGTTGTCTGCTTTTCCCTGATTATCGAAATAAAAGGCACGCCAAAGCAACCTTTTAATGAACGCGTCTGCTTTCTGTATCAGGAGCTTTTGGTATGTTTTCCTGCTCGGTACGAGCATGTTCTTTGTAGCAATATCCAGATGTTGTTTCTGCATAATGAATATAAGTCAATAGAGTGCTCAACCGAGGGAGCCAAATAGTAATAATAATAAAATTTGAAGACTAAAATGCAAAGAGGGCTCGATAAGGATAAATATACACTAATAGAATATTAGTGTACGACTTCTTATAGTTTCCATTTGTTTAATATCGTATATATATATATATATATATATATATAAATGCATACATTCACACGCACACACACATATATATATATATATATATATATATATATGTGTGTTTGTATGTGTGTGTGTGTGCGTGTGTGTCTGTGTGTGTTTGTGTATATATATATATATATATATATTTATATATATGAATGTATATATAGTGTACTTTGCAATACAATGTATGGTTAATTATAAGCATTTTGAAGACCTTACGCTAATTTTCAATTTTTGCTGGACCGGCAACTGCTCTGTATAATCAGTTCGTGGTTATTACTGGAATTCTATAAGAATCCAACATTCATAATTTTCAACAAACAAGGGGAGTACAAAGCTATGAGGAATACCAACAGTATGATACAGAGATCTGTCAGCTTATCTTCCTTTGTTTGTTGAAAAAAAAAAGTGACTTAGTCACTACTTTAAAACAATAGCGTAAGGTCTTCAAAATGCTTTTAATTGAGCATACAATGTATGCTATATATACATTCATATGTACACTATATATACATTCATATATATATCGCTATTTCAGAGCACCAATTCTAATATATATATATATATATATATATATATATATACTTGTCCCTGCGTTTGTATTGGTGTGTGTGTGTTTGCGGGCATGCATCTGTTTAATCAATACTCATACGTGTACATTGTGTACGTATGTATGCTTATGTCTACCTAGTGTTACGAAGTAATCTGTAGTCATGCTTATATAGATTTATTCTCTCCAGAATTTTCATCGACTTTTCTGCTATATATTCATACCATCGACTTTACCGTCCATCTTATTGTATATTGCTGTACATTTGTAACGTCTATTTGTTGAAAAATTATACGCTACTTGTTTACAATTATATTCATTTCGAATATGTCAACAGTAGATATGTTGTAAACATACTAAAATCAGTAGATCTATTTTCAGAACACCGAAATGAATATTACGTGTGTCACGGATGTTTTGATAAATGTTATTTGCAATTCCGTTTCTAGTTGATCTTGATACACTGTTACATTGGAAAAACCATATTGCTTTATATTAACATAAGGATATCCATTTGTAATGGATGGTCACAATAATCCTTATGAAGACTGTGTAGTCTCAGCATGTGAAGGCGCGTGGCTTTCTGGTTAGGGTGTTTGCTTGACATTTGTAAGGTCGTGAGTTCGATTTCCAGCTTTGCGTTGTGTCCTTCACCAAATCACTTTATTTCAGGTAGCTATATTTCACTTCATTGTTTCCTTGTGCAAAACACTTTATTCCAGGTAGCTACAGTCCAGTCAGCTTGCAAAACCAGGAGTTTTATATGTAATTCGAAAGGCCAGTCTTGTCATATACTGTGACACGCTGAATCTTCCTAGGAACTACGTGAAGAATACGCGTGTCTGTGGAATGCTCAGCCATTTGCTCGATAATTATATGAGCAGTCTGTTCCAGTGATTGGATCGAATGGAATACTCGTCATTGTAACCGAGGGAGTGCCAGCACTAGTTTAACCATGTAATATCCTGTAAGAGCTAATAAGCAATAATTTATCGTGGATACAATAGATACAAAAGCGTTGACACAATAGATATTGTGGTTTAAAACAACTTGATATATTGCTTATTATAATAAGATAAAAATGCTTTGACGGTACATGTATATGATCAAACATATGGGTTTCATTATTTTTTTGAAGACTAAAATCCAAAGAGGGCTCGATAAGGATAAATATATATATATATATATATATATATATATATATATATATATATATATATATATATATATAGGAACAAGTAAGACCCCGACGGCTGAGCTCAAGCCGTTTCGACGGTAATTCTGTACTGAATGAAAAATTAATTCTAGTATTTAAATAGCCGAACTTATCAAGGGGTAATTCCATATATGGTCAAAGAGATAATCACCAGGATTGGTCACATCACAAGTTAGTAGTAAATCTGTGATGGCAAGTTGGTGGGGGAAGGGGTAGCTAAACCTGCCAGTAGCAAAAAAAGGGGAGAGGGGGTGGAGTAGACACATTCATGTGTTGGTAGTGCCAGCTACAGCTGGGTGTGAGGTCAAAGAGGATACTGGGGAGGGGGAGGGGGAGGAGGTCGAAACGGTAAGTAGAACAATGAAAAGTAAAACTGTAAAAGGTACTGAGAGAGAAAAAAATATAAGCAAAATCTGGTTACTAAGACTTAAGTCTCTCGCTATTGCTAGACTGAAGAAATACATAAATAAATAAATAAACAAATAAGTGAATAAAAGAATAGATAAATAAATTTAAAAAAATAAAATAAAATAAAAATTAAAAAAATAAATATATATATATGTATAGAATAAAAAAATAAATGATAATAATAGAAATAAACTAGGTGGGACGGAAATAAAAGGACCCTTATACGAGGTATAAGTGCGTGTATCGTACGGTGACGGGTCAACAAAAGGGGGGCAGGTTTAGCTACCCCTTCCCCCACCAACTTGCCATCACAGATTTACTACTAACTTGTGATGTGACCAATCCTGGTGATTATCTCTTTGACCATATATTGAATTACCCCTTGATAAGTTCGGCTATTTAAATACCAGAATTAATTTTTTATTCAGTACAGAATTAGCCGTCGAAACGGCTTGAGCTCAGCCGTCGGGGTCTGACTTGTTCCTATTACCCACTCTACTACCCTAAGTATTGAGTACTTTGGTGCGTTATGGTCCACTTGGTTCCTTACCACATTTCCTTCGTTATATATATATACAAATGTATACATTCACACACACACACACACACACACATATATATATATATATATATATATATATATATATATATATATGCCAGTGTGTGTTTGTGTATATATATATATATTTATATATATGAATGTATATATAGTGTACTTTGCAATACAATATATGGTTAATTAAAAGCATTTTGAAGACCTTACGCTAATTTTCAACTTTTGCAGGACAAGCAACCGCTCTGTATTATCAGTTCCTGATTATTACTGGAATTCTATAAGAATCCAACATTCATAATTTTCAACAAACAAGGGGAATGCTAAGCTCTGAGGAATACCAACAGTATGATACGGAGATCTGTCAGCTTATCTCCCTTTGTTTGTTGAAAAAAAAAAGTATCAACAAAAGTATCTTAGTATCAACAATAAACGGTTTTGATATTAAACTCATTGGGAAATGTCATACTGAATTATTATTACATTAATAATTGTGTCCTCCCAGGGAATCCAAATATAGTTCACTCAGAATTTTGAAAACATATGTAAAATATGTTTCGACGGTATGGAAACTATTTGCAATTTCATTTCTATCTATGATCTTAGATTTAAACAGTAGGGTTGATATGCACACTTTCTGATCAATCGCAGAGAAGTTGCATTTAAAAATGTTTTACACAGCTGCAAACCAGATATATATTTCAAAACATTTACATCATTTCTGTACCCTTTGCTTTTTTAAATATCATAATTGATGTAAATTCAAAGTATATGCTAAGCTTGCTTTCTTAGATTTGACTGTAGTAATTTGAAACAATGAAATGAAAAGTTTTCATTTCGATATGAATTAGGTCTAATATAGACTGAATTATGCCTTTTAAAATCATATTCGATATTCTCAAAATATATAACTTATAATTGCTTTGTTCCCTTAAAACACAGTGTTAACACACATATAAAACCATCACAATGAATATGACATGTTTAACGACTTAAGACACCTTCCTTATTTGCGTTTCACATAAGTTTATTCTGATTCATTTTGTTTTCTTTGCATTTCAGTAGATTCTCAGAATTTGAGTAAATTTTGTAACTTCTGTAAGAGATATTCTGTATTATTTAGGTAATTTGCTCATATAACAATGTCGTCATCGTGTTCCTGAACTTGTAGCTGTGTGACGGATGTATTGCGCTAGCAACAGCTAATGAATAATCAAGAACGAAGTTATCTAAATACGATGCGGGGTGATCACCTAGAAATGATGCTCCTGTGACTACCTAAAATAAATCAATTTCTCCTTCTGCTGTCTGGGCCGTAGTGACTTGGTATTTGTACATGATCCTAATTCCACTCACGTGATTGAGAGGGATACCGTAAGCATGTAAA
This sequence comes from Eledone cirrhosa, assembly GCA_964016885.1. NCBI lineage: Eukaryota > Metazoa > Mollusca > Cephalopoda > Octopoda > Eledonidae > Eledone > Eledone cirrhosa. The sequence goes on from OZ024740.1 coordinate 373,211,783, forward strand.
ACCTCAACTATACGTTCTTAGTTAATGTTATCAAAATATTTCGAATGCCTATAGGGGATATAGCGGCCTCTTTTTGAGGAAGTTTTAATTTTTCGATTAGGCGGTGTAGAGCCCTTATGTGTGATGATGGAAATCTAGATGATCTACGTCCATTTTAGGATTAGTCGTATGATTTGTTTTCGATATCTGGTCGAAGTCCCTTGAGATAAGGCGATTATAAATTTTGGCATCAACATGTGTCAGATTTATTCCACGATAATGTTCTGGTTTCCTGAGATCAACTTTCTTCGAAATATGTATTATCGCAGAAATACCCACATCCTCTGTTCGGTTTCCGTTAAAGTTCTCATATCAAACATGCATTATAATAGGTTGGAGTTCTATGCCTGACGTGTTTTTGTGTTCATCTGATTGATGGCACGTTTCAGTTCATCCAAAGAGAACATTTCTACAGACGTATTGGCATTAACACTTTATAAAAGTCCGATCGTTTTTGAGCAGATACAATTTCCTTAAGAAATGATTCGATACACTAATAAACCCCATTGGAAATAACTATAAATTAAATTAAACATATGATGGCAACAATAGTCACCGAAACGAATGACTATTAAATTAGCAAACTCGTTGTGTAATTTAATTAATTTGTAGTGCATTACTTTGATGAAATTTAACTGTACGATATGCAACTACACATACACGTAAATAGTTAAACGTTGTTTTAGAGATACGGCACTATATTGGCACAGTACATCCATATATAACTTAGATGCTATTCTCCGCAGAAAAAGCTTCAAAATTATACTGAATACTATGACAATTTCTAAGCTGAATTCTTCTTATATTTGAATACACATTTGGCAATTATAAAATAACAGGTTGTAAATCATGTATGCAAGCAAACATCATTCTAGATTCTATGGAGAGCCATTTAACACTCTTACGAGTAATCAAACTAAACATTTTCATTCAATTATATAGGGAAAGAATTGTGCAAATATCTAAAATAATCTTACCATGTATGAAAGTAGTTTTCTTATTCTAAACGCATATTCACAAAATTGAAGCTAAGTGCGAATACCCTACTTGTGAGATCTTTTGAGAACAATGTAAAACCATTTATTAATTAACGAATATTTTCAAGTTGCAAGTCGTCGTACCTCTTAAACATAAGATCATTAATTAAAAATGTCAATTCCACCAGCCTAAATTTCAATGCAATTTAAACGCTTTTAAGACAAAAGATAATTTTAGTTAATTACCATTCTAATAATAAAAAATATGATTTTTACGTTGTACATTAATAGTGAAACTATAAAACAACTTGTTCTGTCCCAATGTGAACATAATATAAAATATCTTATGTCCCTTACATTTTGGATTGAGATCGAACATAAGCAGAAACAACTAAGATGCTGAGATTAATTTGTTGATAGACATGTCTCTTTATAAGTACATAAGAACGTGAATATATATTTTCATGTATACATTTACGCAGGTTATATGCTCCAAAATGTCTGTTCCAGTGAAGAACAGTTTAGATTACACCACCATCATTTTGACTCCCGATTATCTTAAAATAATTTTCATATTATAGGGGTGTACGATAAAACTGATTGTAAAATCACCCACGAGCATACCTGGAGGCAAGTTTCTGTTACATACAACGTTTCCTGATTAACATCAGACATAGTTCTCCAAAGACATGTAATAACTATCATACACCAGTAGGAATATTTGAAAAAAAGAACATCTACAAATGTTCCAATTTGTATATATATATATATATATATATGTGTGTGTGTGTGCGTACGTATATATATATATATATATATATATATATATTCCTCGACCGAGTTGACACTCGCAATAATTCAGCGCATGGGTTCGTACGGGAATTGAAGTAACACTTCATGTCCGAAGGTAAGCAGGCCACCGAATACACACACACACACGCACACACGCGCACGCACCCACACACTCACACCCATACCCACACGCACACACACACAGACACATATATATATATAAATGTTAAAGGTAAAAAAAACATCCTTCTTCGTTTACAATTGGACATGGGATTTGCACCTAGAATATTATATACTTAGTCATGGCACACACACACACACATACACACACATACACACACACACACACACACACGCACACACACACACACACACATATATATATATATATATATATATATATCTACGCTATTCAGAAGTGTTTTTTAAGCTTCATATTATGTCTCCCTATTTTATCTGATGAGAACGCAGATATCATACCATGATAATATTTGTTTTTGAAATGCGCATAATAAAATAGTTGGAACACTTTTAACCATCTTTTGAACTTATATTATATATATATATATATATATATATATATATATATATATATATATGACAGCGGTAAATGTATCACTAACTATAATTTAGAAGGTCACTATATTTACGCTGAAACATAAACAAATTCACGATTATGTTCACACAAAGATGTACTTAAATGTCAATAACAGCTGCAATCCTTTACTCAGACAAGATAGAAACCTATGTACATACATTTACACATCTTACAATAATACTAAACACAGAGCTAAATATTTATATAGACATGCGTGCAAATACAGACACCGACATGTATGGTGATACTCATTTACAAAAAACATCAACATATAGATGAATTTTTATTTATAGGTATATATGTACACACTCAACCTACATATATCTACGCACACGCTCAAAGACACATGCAAACAAACGTCTGATAAACGTGCGCGTATATAGTTGTGTTACGCGCGTAGTGTTCATTGGATCCTAAAGTGCAACATCTTTTCAATAACATAAATACGTAGTTGATCACTAAATATTCTGGGAACTTGAATTGTTTTTTAAAATCAATTAATTCATTTCTAATTCTTAGAATTATGCAAATTTAATTGTAATGTGATGTTTATAGATATAAATTTCAAAGTAGTTGGTATAATTCACACCGCACGAAATATATAAATACTATATGGCAATTCTATTATGTTTTCAATTGAAGAAGGAAGTAGATGATTATATATTTCCAAATGAGCCACCCCGCCTCATATTAAAAAAATATAGGCATCAAATATCTAACGGGTATAAATCAACTTTAAATTGAACACAAATGAATGAAAAAGGTTTAAACTTGGTAGGTGCACATATAAAATTGATATAGGAAATATAGAACGATTTCATATGCTATACATTACCTAGTATAAAAATGCCCAGTATTTGATTAATCTCTTTGAAAGCCAGGGCCTTAAATCAGTATGGAATGTTTTAATTCCTGCAAATAGAAATTGAAATAATGTAGCTAAAATAAAATTTAAACAAAGAACACATGTTATGTATTCAAAAACATAGTTCAGGAGATAAAAAAAGATGGAAAAATATATACGTATGTCGCAATTAAGTGATAATATTTAATTATTGAATGAATTAAGTTTCTATTCTATAAATTACTTTTACTACCGTTACAATCTTTATTCCAAGGAAAGAAATTACTACTAAACTCTCCATCTGGCGTCATTTTAAGAAAATAATTACTTAATTTATAAAGATTTTATGGATATTGCGGGTGGTGGCCAGTATTGCGTCATCACTGGCGTCTTAAATAGAATGAATGAGTATTAGAACATGCATAATATAGTTTTACAGACAATAATCTATCAATCGAAATATATAATAATATAAGAATATCTTGAAATTATTAAAATGCTTCTGCTTCTTCTTCTAAATTAATTCAATCACAGATATTAATAGTGTTTTGTTTGCAGAGGGCTTACTTTCCTTCTCGAAACGGTCATCCAATTATTTGAGTATTTGTTTTATGTTACAAAGTTGGAACCGTCTTTCTTGTTTTTCCCTCATATTTCTCCAAAAATACTGACACATGTTGCAGCAAGTACCTATTTTCCCATCATAATACTCTCTCGATCCGTACGCCGGATGGCAGCATTTTTATTCTGGTTAATATTTGGAATATATTGTGCTTTTCTGATTTAGGTGGCATCATATTTTCATATGCATATGATCATTAATACAATAAGGAATATAATCATCTGCTGGCATCAGATTGTTGTTTGATGATAGTTTGTGACCGAAATAAACAAACTCCGTAACTTGAGCAATTTGCTGGTTCTAGATTGTCAGTTGTAGATTGGCATTGTTTTAATCAGTTGTCATACACTTTCTTTTGGAAATGTTGATGTATAAGCCAGCTTCTAGTGAATGTTTGCCCAGTACATTCGGGCAGTTTTGCAGATCAGTTCTAGAATAATTCATGGTGGCCAGATCGTCTGCATACCTAAAATTTGATAGGATTTTACCTCCTATTTGATAGGCAGAAGAATATTCTTCTTCAGTTTGGCATATAAGTGCAGCTATAACTATACAGAAAAGAAGTGCTAATAGTACACCACCTTGCTTAACTCCCTTGAAGATGTAATTCCAGAATCTGTTTTGATATATGCTGTTCAGTTGGTGTAAGTTTCTTTCAGTAGTTTTATGTATTTGAAAAAGCACTGAACTGGACACCATATACTCAGAATTCATCAAAGCTGGAGGTCAATTATCAAAACACTTCAACATCGTTTTAACTGTATTATGACTACAAGAATAAGGCCAGAGATGTTCAAGAAAGCGTTGATAATTTGTAAACTACAAAAAAGTTAGCAGACTTGTTTGTGGGAACTTTCATCTTATCAGCCTACTGAGTCTTGTTTACAAGCTTTTTATGAGTACCATTGCAGCACGAGTGAAGTCAGTCCTGTACGCCTGATTTCCTGAAATACAAGGTGCGTATCCACCTGGAAGAGGCACCATTAAGCAGAACCTAGTTATTGTAAAATCATTGAGAAATCAATGTAATTCACCTTCATTGACATCACAAAAGCTTTTGACAACTTGAAACTACCCAGCTTGTGACAACTCTTAAACAAATGACGAATTTGTGAAGATCAAAAAGTAAGGAAAAAGAAAAAAAATCACACATTATTTTGATGCACACTCTACGAACCCCACTAAACGGCGATTCTGAGTTAATAATTAATGGAATTAAGATTGCTTCATGGAAAGAGAACAAAGTTGACACAAATTCAGAAAGTAAGAGTCATAATAATTACAGGAATGTTCTAACGATTCTAACGATTAACATTCAGATATATGTTAATGGCAGTATCGGTAGAGGGTCGGACGCCATGCTTTGAAGCATGGAGTTACCTCCCTGTATGATCTGAGTTCAAATCCTGCCGAGGTTAACTTTGCTTTTCATCCTTACGGGGTCGATAAAATAAAGTACCAGTAATGCACTGGGTATTGCTGGCCTTGTGCCAAAAGTAGAAACAGTTATATTTTATGCTAATACCCGATAATACGACTGTAGCCTTCCGGCCGAAAGTAAGTTTTGATCATAAGAAACAAAAAACGTTTTTGAGATATATAACATTGAAAAGGCGGTCTATATTTGGTCACATTAGACATAGGAAAATCTCTATTTAAAATGGTATGGATAACCGCACAATTCTGCCATTGCCCGAAGGTGAAAGTGTGATCAGTATGTGCTATGTATGGATAGAATATATTGGGATCTATCGATAGATGATATATACTATAGCATGTGTGTGACTGCATTCCATGTACATAAACATATATACATATTCAATAACCATTCTGTCACACACAAACACACACAGACACACACAGATACGCACACGGAAACACACACGTACACACACGTATATATGTATGTTACTATATATATATATATATATATATATATATACATACATATATATCATCATCATCATCGTTTAACGTCCATCTTCCAGGCTAGCATGGGTTTGGATGGGAATGTTCCCACTTGAGCAAGATTGATTGTCTTGCTCGTATAGCGGGTTTTCTACGGCTGGATGCACTTCCTAACACCAACCCCGTTTACAGTGTGGACTGGGAGGTTTTTACCTACACGACCTCATTTATTTAGGACTGCATGTTGTGGTACCAACAAAACTTTACATTGAAATGGGTGGTGTGGATGGGTGGAGGTAGTTGGACGGGGTGTATATATATATATATTTATTAAAATAACGGAGTAAAGTTTAAGCAAAGAATCGTTGCTTTCACCCTTAACGGGATTTTCTGAAACTATAAAATTTGATATATATTTATCTTTATCAAGCCCTCTTTGGATTGTAGTCTTCAAATTTATTATTATTACTATATATATAGTAATAATAATGAATTATATATAAATAATATATATATATATATAAATATATACATATATAAATATATACATATATATATATATATATATATATATATATATATATATATATATATATATATATATATATATATATATATATATATAGTTAAAAGAATAGAGGTGTAACACACAAGTTATTATATATTGGTAAACGGAATAGAAAATGCTGACAAATTGTTCACAGTTGAAAAATGGTTTAATTAGGAATAAAAGAGTATTAGTGATTGTATGGGTTAGTATTCAGTTGTGGTTTTAAGTTTTTAAGTTTTTACCGGTTGCGCATTTCAAAATGCTTTTCAAAAATAATTTTGAGATAGAGTGTCCGTGTTGTTTGCTCTGATCAGAGCAAACTACACGGACACTCTAACTCACAATTATTTTTGAAAAGCACTTAGAAATGCGCAACCGGTAAAAGCTTAAAAACTTATAACCACAACTGAATACTAACCCATACAATCACTAATACTCTTTTATTCCTAATTAAACCATTTTTCAACTGTGAACAATTTGTCAGCATTTTCTATTCGGTTTACCAATATATATATATATATATATATATATATATATATATATATATATATATGTATTAGTCTTCAAATTTTTTATTATTACTATATATATATAGTAATAATAAAAAATTTGAAGACTAAAATCCTAAGAGGGCTTGATAGGGATAAATATATATCAACTTTTCGTTTCAGAAGTTCCCGTCAAGGGTGAAAGCAGTGATTCTTTGCTTAAACTTTGACCTGTTATTTTAATATATATATATATATATATATATATTTATTAAAATAACAGATTAAAGTTTAATAAATATATATATATATATATATATGTATACATATTTTGTATCTCCACAGAAATACAGTTTTAGGAAGCCGTAGCTATGCAAACGCCGTGGGGCTAACGCCCTCCGGTGATGTCCAGCAGAAGCAAGGGGGACAACCCTCTATGCAATTCAGGCTTAATTGTCCTTCGTCAGGACGATCCCTCCCACCGCTTGCTTCTGCTGGACAACACCGTAGGGCATTAGCCCCCCGGTGTTTGCATAACTACGGCTTCCTAAAATTGTATTTCTTTGGAGATACAAAATATTTATCGATATTGTATAAAGCTATGCTTGAAGGGCAATCCTATTTCTTTTTATATATATATATATATATATATATATATATATATATATATATATATATATATACATATATATGTATATTTATTCAAATAACAGATTAACGTTGAAGCAAAGAATCGCTGCTTTCACCCTTAACGGATCTTTTGAAATTAAAATTTGATATATATTCATCCTTATCAAACCTTTTTGGGATTTATATATATATACATACATGCATACATACACACACACACACACACACACATATATATATATATATATATATAATTTTTTCTACTTTTGGCACAAGACCAGCAATTAACCAGTGTATTACTGGTACTATTTTTTTATCAACCCCGTAGGATGAAAGGCAAAGTTAATCTCGGCGGGAGTTGAACTCAGAATGGCAAGGACCGTAACTCTATGAGTCAAAGCATTGCGTCTTTCCCTCTACCGGTACTGCCAATCCACCATATATAATGCACTTAATCCAGCCGAACAATGTCTATAACATACCTTTATATTTGCCCTCACTCATTTAGACGCACGCAACTCCAACCGTCACACAATAAACACTCACATTTACAAAATACTGTTATTCCCCCTACGAGCCTCTGCACACATATAAACCCCAAATACCTGCTTAACACATTCATATCCACCCTAACCGACACATCGGTCCCACCAGGTATAGATGTATATTTCTATGAACACCACCAACAAACACACACATACGGCTGTATCATATACCCATTAATATTCATCCAGGGTCATTATAATACAATGTCCCTTAACCCTACAGATTATGATGCATACAAGCGTAGAGGCACACACCCGTACATCGCCAACATAGACATCACAAGCCTCTCATGCAAGGATGCAAGTGTGTTTGTTTCTCTTACGCGCGTGTGTGGAACCGTGCGGCACCCGGTTCTGCGGCTGTGAGGCCATCTATAGTTTTACTCCATCTTCACCATCAACCGGCTCCTTCCATCTTCACGCACGTAGTGACTTAATACTTTGTAGTTCAGCTGCTTGGGGTTGCACCACCTTAAGCAGTTTATCTGATGGCCACCCCACGAATTAAAATATATAAGACAGTTATCATATTCGCTAAAGTCTCCTCTTCTATACAACCCATTGCGACTGATTTTCCGTATATGTGTATGTATGTACTCAGAATGTTCATATTAATACATATCCATTCACTCAGGCTTGATACTACACACTTCAACATCACACAACAGGCATGGCTGTCACGGGCCTACGATCACCGTTACATCCTTAGTACAAACGAACGAAAAAACGTATACATGCACACGTACGCAGGCGCAGACGAACACACGCATATACACATACGCACATACACATAAATGCACAAGCCTCCCCCCCACATATATATATATATATATATATATATATATATATATATATATATATATATATATATATATATATACACATACATATATATAGTTTATATTATGTTCTAGCTTTGGAATGATTATAAAGAAAAAGGAAACAGGAAGTAAATAGATATCTCAATGTATTGGACATATATATATATATATATATATATATATATTAATATATACAAGGATGTCTGTATCAATTTCTGGCTATTGTGCACATGTGTACGTATGATCATCTATGTGCTGGTTCATGTGGCTCTGTACAAAATTATTCCATGCAATACACTTTCATATTCCATCGACACACAACTTCCTGTCTATGACAACCTTACAAATCATAACACATTTCATTCTCAGAACATCGATTGATATATAGATTCATTTTCAAACGTATACACTAAGATTCACACACATCTATAAAAGGAAAAAGGAAACTCATGCAAACATACTCAAATGCATATATGTAAATTATATATTAATAAGTACACACACAGACAAACACGCACTCACACTTACATACACACACACATATGTATATATGTGTTTATATATATATATATATATATATATATATATATATATATATATATATATGCACATATATACATATGTGAGTGTGTTGTGTATATGTGGAACTGTGTTCTATATATGAATGTTTCTGGACGTATTGGTGTGTATTTGATAGAGTGTGCGTGTTTGTATGTATATTAAAACACTGAATGTTGTTTTGCCAGACAGGAGAGGGTGGTGCATGAAAATATATTCTTGTCAATATATTGGATGTTTGCCATTGTCACGTAAGAGAAATTATATCAGAGTATTTAAGGCGACGTGTTTCACTGAGAACAAGGCAATCATTATACAATTGCTTGCAAGATGTGATGGTTTGATGTGAGTTGGCTTCCAGGGCCGAGCGCCAAATATTTCATAACGAAGAAACTGTCAATAAGTTGAACGTACGAAGAATTTTGATATCTTTAAAACGCAAAGGGTCAACAGTCCAGATCTCACATGAATGATAACGTATTAAAATTGGAGAAAGGGAAAGGAACATATATTATAACAAATATATATTCTCCTCTGATTCAATTTAATTTCTCTCTCTCTCTCTCACCCTCCTTCTCACTCTCTCCCTTTCCCACTCTCTCTCTCTCTACGTATAATGTATGTGTGTGTGTGCGTGTGTACACACGCAGACACACATACACACGCACACACACATACACACGCACACACACACACGCGCACACACACACCTACACACACACCTACCTACCTACCCCCCATATATATAAATATATAAAATTTATATATATATGCATATATATATATATATATATATATATGTGTGTGTGTGTGTGTGTGTGTGTATGTGTGTGCAGTCTACACTATCACTTTACTTAACTTTCAAAACAAATTATTGGCACCGACTATTTCCCTTATGTCTCCCTGTTAGAGATATGATGACGAATACATAATGATTTCAGATGTTTTCAGACATTTCTTTACTTTGTATTGCTTTATAACAATGCTTTAGAGAACGATAATTATTTCGATCATTTCTCACCTTCTATTCAAAATCAAATGAAGGTAAACTAATTTGTAAAATTGGTTGAAATGAAAAGACGCCTCTGGATTATTCACAAATAATGTGCTTAGTATTTAGTCAACATGAACATATAGATATTATCATATGCATATATATTTACTGATTTAAACAGTTTATTACACACACACATATCCCCCCCCCCCCACACACAAACCATATATGTATATATATATATATACATGGGTTTGTGTATGTGTAGATATGTAAAATGCCGACCGCGCCGCTAAGCTGTTTCATGAATGTATGCATGTATGTAACCATTATATGTATATATATGCGCAGGCACACATACACGGTGTATTTGATAATGAGCTTAGTATAATTCTATATGCAAAAATACTTAGTTATATACAATGATACTGAGTTCATCACAAATAGCAACAAATATCGCCTTGGGAATTTCCGCTGGAGACCACTTTTGAATCGCAGAAATTTCATTCAGTTTCATATAACAAACCCAGTTGTTTAAATTACAGAAATCTATCCCATTACAAAATTGTTTAAAGATGACGGTTGGTGACAATACTTCAGTAAAAGTGTCTAAAGTGAAAAACATATTCGTCCATGCTGGTTGCTAACATTTTCATCTACACATATTTGATATACAGAACAGAACATGAGCTAATTCCACGAAGCCGTACTCCGCATCATTCTTGTCCTGACTGGGGCTCGTGTAACATCGCAGGACGCATTCTCCACTCTCGACTATCCAATCCTCACGAAAGACCTACGCGAGTGCCCAAAGACCAAGCATGTATACAGGACAAGGATGAGGGAAAGATTACGATTCATCGACGCGCACCCGGCATTCCTCAACTCGAAGGATCTGTTTTGGTTTTCCTCAAATTCCTCGTTATGCTACGCGGTACACATTGCCACCCTCTAGCAGATTACGCCAACGAACTCGATGCCACCAACGGAATCTATACTGAAATCAACCGCACATTTTGACGTTACCGCGCCGGCTGGCAACCGGCGAAATTGAGTGTAGGTTTCGGGGGACTCAGGATCGAATCAAATCTAGATTTGGCTCTACAGGACTCTTTCTATCTTCTCAATCTTATCCAACAACACCCTTATGAACGAGATCCTAAGCAAGAAGACAGAACCTGCCGCCGCACAGTCATTGGAATCAGCTTTCGCAAATTGGACCGACGAAAGCCTTGCCGTCTCCCAATATACTGAGGTCTAACGTAATTTGGAAGAAATTAAACGCAGGTCCAACTTCTGAGGGATTGTGTCTTCTTTGGAACAATACAATGCCGAGTACCTACGATCCGCCTCCCAACCAAAGAGGGCTGCTTGGAACAAATCAGTGCGTCCCTCCTCAAACGGTACCCATCATATCATGATGATGCCTGCACTGCCATTGAAGTGGAGAAGTGCCTTGCCACCGCAAGTGAGACCCACATAGATGCTATTGGGGAGCAGTTGTTGACGAGCTCGATCTGCACACATTATGTTGCCGCCATAGTGCAGGCCGCCTCGCCTGTCACAACACTCTGAACGACATCACAGTGGTCGTCTGATTGCGATTGTGGCGATGGAAACCGTCGCGACGCATTACCCCTCTTCCCTATCGAGAGGGACACCACGTACCTAATTTTGGACGAAACATTCTGTGGCCCGTTCTCCGCTTCCACCCTTGTCACTTCGGCTACAAAGTTGGGCTCTGCTGTCCACAAAGCAGAGAGGAGGATAGTTAAATAGCCGATCCTGACCAACCTCTACCTCTTTCTACCCGCCTCCATCGAGACCTTTCGTGTCCTTGGTCCCCACACTGCTGATTTCCTGAGTAAAATCGGAAGGACTGTGACCAACTTGAAGGAGCCCTATGATGTTATATGGCTGTTGAAGTGGGTGCCTCTTGCTAATCTCCAGGGTAATGCTCTTGTCAAATTCTCCGCGCGTAGCGGATGAGGTTCCATTCACGCTGGAGGGTAGCGTCTGTTTACCCATTTCCCTATATTATATCAATAATATCAAATTCAAGAAACAAATAGAATCTGATATCTGATATCTGGCAGCTCGCGAAATATCTAGTGTACATTTAAAAAAATCTAGTTGACAAACTAGAACAATAATTATATTGTTTCCTCTTCCATTTCCATACATGTCGGTTGAAATTTAACCTCCGTTAAGTATAATCGTCAGGTTAGATATATCATAGGTAAGTAGCTTAAACTACGGTAATTGACAATTCATCTTCTTAAAGAGAAACAAAGAAAGGAAAATTGAAATGTTTAGTAGAAAACTTAACAACAAACCCATTTACGATTCCAACAAATATAACAAAAGCATATTACATTCGTCATATCCACACTTCTAACAAACAAGATAACTAGGCAAACTGATTAGGAAAGCAAGACTTCAAAATCCTATTCACTCGGACTCAGCGAAAGATCCAGTAATGCCTATAAAGTAGAATTACTCAATAGTAAGCTCGTGTATGCGCACGATGAATTCAGGTCATTTTATCGAATTACGTTCATATCTTACATGATAAATTCAGAGAAGAACACATCTACACCGATATCATTCTAATAATAATCGATTTGAACGAATGAATTATCTATACACTCATCATTCTAAGTACTATCGATTTGAATGAATTATCTACACAGTCCTCATTCTAATTACTATGCACGACAGAAATGTGTTCTTCCCAAATATTCTCTATCACTGAATACATAATTGAACTACATAAATATATACTATGAAAACCATGTTATGTAAGATAAGACAACAAGGTGTCAAGATGAAATTGAGTAAAGTTACATAATTGAACAACAAAACCAAATATGAGGAAACTACTAAAAATGAAAGATGTTATAGTGTTATTGCAACTAAATATTCCCCCATATCTTTCAAATAATTATCTTAAATTTTCAGATATCATAATGTATAAATATTTTAGAATATTTAATGTGTGTTTCAAAAATATCACAAAACGCACCCATAACCTACTACACAATATCTGACAATGTCTGCTATTTCCTTGCACCTGACATTCATTAGGACCTCCGTACGGGATTGAGGTCTTGATGAATTTGTTCTTAGATGTGACATTGTCTGAGTGGAAAGGCTCGGATTTGATAGAGAGGAAAAGTGTTATTATGTGTGTATGGACAAGAATATATATAAAAATATATATATATAGACTTGTAACTGAACCTGACATAGTTACAAAAGTAAAAACATCCCCCAACCAAAAGACAAATACAAACGTGAACCTTATATCTCAAATCATCCAAAACAAACAGCAGAAATTGTTTCGCGTCATCTCTCTATATATAAAACAATAGATGTCTCTCTGTGTGTGAGTATGATGTTTATGCATTTTCACGTTTCTCTACCGATTCTGATGATTTCTTTTCCAATGTACTCCAAATTTACCATGGTAGGTGAACGCGTAATTATTTTTGCCAAAGATTTACTGCTTCTATGAAAAACATCGATAAAACTAAATACATGCTGTAACCCTCTCTCTTACACGCTTCATTCCTCTCACTACCCTCAATCTCCTCCGCAACTCTCTTTAAAAGGTTACTGCCTCTGTCTTTGAAGGAACGCGATACAAACTTTGATACCCCTCTCTCTTAGACGCTTCATTCATCTCACTACCCTCACTCTTCCCTGCAACTCTCTTTAAAATATTACTACCTCCGTCTCCATTACAGTTTAGAACAACGACAAAACTTCTCTCTCTCTATAATAGATCATTCCCCCTCTTCGTTCGTAATACGTCAAATATCAAAATTTAAAAAGCCGATAACACTAAATACATACTGCTCTCTCAACGTTACATTTTACACACTTACATTTTACATCAAATAACAAATATTCAAAAGCAACGGATGAATTTATAAAACAACAAACGTAACAATAACGACGCTTTAGCGTTTATTTACATGATTCTCAACAAAGACATTATATTTTATTGCTGTCCTTTTTGTAATTTTCTTTCTATATATTTCTCAATATGAGACAAACAATTAATGAGAACACTTTTTAACGAACGTCCGATTTCGATGATTTATTTTCCAGTGTGCTCCAAAATAACGCCCCTGTTTACGCTCTTTTGTGCTATAACTCAGACAGGCTTCGCTTACAGGTTTGACCTATTATGTGACGTGCATTCTTCATAGATCTTACTTAGTACTCACTTTCCACTTACTCACCGTTCAATTGAAAGTTTTGGCTACTCCCAATTTCATGCTCCATTACCTGCATAAATATTTACGTGTTCGGTCCTGCTACAATATAGTACTCATTTTAAACTAATTCAAAGTTCATTTGAAAATTTTCGCTACACATTCTTTGAATCTACGGTCATGCCGCCCCCAAAAAGACCACGACATAGTCGTCAAACTAGAGCTGCTTCTGCTTCCAAACGAAGAAGAGCTACAGAGTTGTCCGTAGATAAATTGACTCGGTTGTCACAAAATGCAACTCTAAATGCAATTACTCGGGCAACCGAGACAGAAAAAAGAGGAGCATACGCCTTTCCGGAAATGCATTTGTAACTGCAGTTACACGTGCAGCTGCGGCACGTGACGGTGAGGACGAAGAACACCGTTACAGTCGACGACGAAGAGATGCCGCCTCAACTGCTGCGTCACGTGGTGCCGAGGACGAATGGTAGTGTTCCAGACGTCAACGTACGGACGCCACATCAACAGCTTCCGTTCGCGCATCAGAGACTGCGCAAATTCAATTACAAAGGCTAAACGCCAACGCACTCCACAGGAGTGCTAAACGAGGTAGACAGAGGATCAGTGCACTCAGTGGTCTCATAAGGCTTTCCACTCTGACCCATCAGTGAACTATGCACTGATGCCGAAAGTTCAGATTGGATCCATGTTTGTCATTTCCAATATTGGCGCGCCCAAAAAAGGCCTGGTGAAACTTCAGGGATTGCTGCTCTGATGGCAAAGTGAGACTGCCTCCTCTACAGGAACCGACACAACCTTTGACGTATCTACTGACCGGTGCCACAGCGGAGTCGGAACACTTCCTTCGATGTTCCAGGAGATACAACGCTGCCTTCCAAATGACCTCTTTCGGAGCTAACATCGTATGCGAGGACGGCTTCATGCCTACCTTTAAAGTTCAAGGACAAATTTACCACAGAATCTGTTCGCCACTGCCCACAACAGATGGACAGCCCTAGTTCCTACAGCTATACTTTGTCACTGACTATTTGGACCAAGCGGAACGACGCGCTTCAATTTCACCTGGCGCAGATATGAAAATTATGTTGCACCTCCAGAGAATGCTGCACGAAAACAACAACTACATTCGCAGTTTTAAATGCGCATTGGAAGCTGCTCCTTACCCACATTTTTCCGTTATAATCGATGCTGACAGGAAACCACCAGGCACCCACAACTGACGTTTTAGCACTACCACGTGCAATGAAATAGCTGTGCTTGTTCGTGGAGAACAGTACAACAAGCGGGACATCATACTTCAGTGTAGGGACAATAATCTGCATCGGATCAGCGAGACGCATAGGTCCTACAACGCATTCCAATATCCCCTACT
This sequence comes from Eledone cirrhosa, assembly GCA_964016885.1. Taxonomy (NCBI): domain Eukaryota; kingdom Metazoa; phylum Mollusca; class Cephalopoda; order Octopoda; family Eledonidae; genus Eledone; species Eledone cirrhosa. The sequence goes on from OZ024740.1 coordinate 373,227,765, forward strand.
TTTCCCAATCGGTGACGACGGATACAACTTTGGAATTCCTTTGTGCAACAGCAACAAAACAGTTTCCTCTATGCAATTCTACACCTACCGATTCATGGTACGTGATAGCTGCTTTAACCAACTCCACCGTGCAAGAGTACTCCTCAACCAGCTTGGTGTAGACGCGTGCGCAAAGATGGAATCTGAAAGGCTGTGCTACATAAGGAACAATCAAGCACGCCTTGGTTCGGACAGCTACATTCACTTACGGGATGGAGTAAGGAATGACGTCGATCCCGAGAACCTAGGAAAACATTGTATCCTTCCGTCGACCTTCATTGGGAGTCCCCGATACATGAGTGAACGCACACAGGATACTATGACGTACGTGCGTCTCTACGGCAGACCGGATCTCTTCATCACTTCAACATGAAACCCTAAGTGGAATGAAATTACCGCGGAATTATTCCCCGGACAAAGGGCGTCAGGCAGACATGATCCTACGGCACGAGTCTTTCACTTGAAGTTGACAAAACGTATTGAACTCCTAAAATCAGCTAAGGCCTTTGGACCTGTTATGTGCTACGTATACACCGTTGAGTGGCAAAAGAGAGACCTGCCACACTCTCACCTCATTTGGCTGATAACGAAAATCAACGCAAGCAGCATTGACAGCATCATTTCAGCAGAAATACCCGACCCGAAATTGGACCGAGAGCACCACAACATCGTCACTGCTCACATGGTTCATGGGCCATGCGGAAACGGTTTCAACATGAATTCTCCATACATTAAAGAAAGAAGGTGCACCAAGAGGTGTCCTAGGCCATTCCTCCGAGAAACTCGGACAGGTGGCGACGGTTATCCATTATACTGCCGCAGGGAGCCAGTGGACGGAGGAATTGTTGCGAAAACACCACGTCACAATGTCGACAGCCGGTGAGTTGTACCCTACTGCCCACTTCTGCTTAAATTGTTTCACGCCCACATTAACGTTGAATATTGCCACTCCGTCAAATCGATAAAGTACGTCTGCAAGTATATCAATAAGGGGTCCTATGCTGCGTCATTTGGTCTTACAATGGAGAAGAACCGAGACGAAGTAACTCGATACCAGGTCGGCCGATATATCAGCAGCAATGAAGCGTTCTGGCGATTCTTCCACTTTGCAATACATCATAACTACCCTCCAATCAAACAGTTGGCGGTGCACCTTAAAAACGGTCAAATAGTCTACTTCACCGCCTCCACCGCTGCTGAGATAGCAGAGGAACCCAAGGACATCACACTTACGGCATTTTTTAAGTTATGCCGAAACGATCCCTTCGCCAAGACCATTTCTACTCTTAGGTGCCATCATACTACACATGGAACACAGACAACAGAATTTGGCTAAGAAGGGTGAAAGGACAACCCGTCGAGGGACATCCAGACATTAAAATGTACCCTACCCTTGGGAGAGTGTACACCATTCATCCTAACCATCAGGAATGCTTTTATCTCCGTCTTCTACTGCATGACGCGGTAGGACCGACATCTTTCGACGATCTGAAAACAATCAACGGAGAGTTTGAACTTCATTCCGCGCAGCCTGCCTTAGACGGGGTCTACAGGAAGATGGCGCTCAGTGGGATGCGACATTGGCGAAGGCAGCTACAATACGCTCAGCGCGAACTCTTCGGCAACTCTTTGCGGTGCTACTGCAGACATGCGAGTTAAGCGAACCTGCATCCTTATGGGACAAATACAAAGACGACCTTTCCCATGACTACATTCACCAAGGACAACTGCTACTCCCTCATTCCGACGTACGACTCAGCGACGAATTTTTCAATAAAGCTCTCATTGACATCGAGGACAAAATCCTGACTGCGGGCAGAAATGACCTTCCATTCTATGGACTGCCAAAAGTTCAGCGAACGAGCTTGGACAAACTTCCGACGGGCATAATTCAGGAAACTGCCTACGACGTCCACGCCCTCGAACTCTTCATCAACAAAAACGAGCCTAAATTGTTGCAGGACCAACGGCGTGCGTATGACACAGTTTGATCTTCCATTGGTCAACGCAGAGGAGGTATCGCCCCAGGTAGAACTGGTAAAACATTCGTCAATAAAATCCTCGCCAAAGTGCGACAGCAGAAAGGAATCGCCCTGGCTGTGGCTTCTTCTGGCATTGCCCGTAGGTAGGACAGCTCATTCCGAATTTAAACTACCATTCAAAACGACTTCAGACGATACAATAACCTGCAACATGACCAAGAACTCTGACAAAGCTGAAGTCTTGAAAAGATGCCACCTAATTGTGTGGGACGAATGCACAATGGTCCATAAAGAGTCCCTTGAGGCGTTAGACAGAACCCTACGATACATCAGGGAATGCAACCGGCCGATGGCAGGAGTACTTCTACTGCTGTCTGGCGATTTTCGACAGACTCTTCAAGTTGTTCGAAAAGCTACCAGGGCCGAGACTGTGGGGGTTTGCATTAAGTCATCTCCCCTGTAGCAGGAAGTGACAATCCTGACCCTCACAACAAACATGAGAGCCCAACTGCTCGGCGACCACTCAGCAGTCGACTTCTCAAAGGACCTCTTAACAGTTGATGACGGCACTGCACCTTCAGATGCAGCTGGAGAAATGGAAGTCTCGCAAGTAGGCACCGTTGCCGACACTGTTGCCGACCTCGCAGCCTCTGTCTTTCCCGATATGGCGACCAACTACAAAAAAAAGAGTTGGCTCCCAAAAATGTCTCAGTTGCAAAAATCAATGAGGACCTTCTGCAACGCATTCCTGGAAACCTCCGTACCTACAAAGTTGTGGACAAAGTTGTGGACAAAGATGAGGTTGACGATTTTCCAACAGAATTCCTCAATTCCTTGGACATCTCTGGACTGCCACCTTATGAACCGCGCGTCTAAGTTGGGACTCCAGTCATGCTGTGGAGGAACCTGGAATCACCACGTCTCTCCAACGGAACACAGTTAGTGGTAAGAAACCTCCGTCCGCATGTAATTGAAGCCACAATTTTCACGGGCTACAGCGCTGGAGAAAACGTCTTCATACCCAGAATACCATTAACTCCATCAGGTACGGAATGCCCCTGTACTCTGCGCCGACTTCGATTCCCCGTTAAACTTTGCTTCGCGATGTCAGTCAACAAGTCCCAAGGCCAAACGCTATCAACGGCAGGCCTGCATTTAGCCCAGCCGTGCTTCTCACACGGCCAATTATACGTCGCATGCTCAAGAGTGGGATGCAAGTAGAACTAATTCATACTTGCGCGCAACGGCAGAACAAAAAATGTGGTCTACATAGAGGTGTTTTGACTCCTCTATTCAGCACCACTGCAGTCTTGCCGTTCTGACATATGGTGAGTAGATGCTATTGTTGTATATTTTCAAACTTACCCGTATTTACTTTCAATGCCTCAATATTCATAATTGAGTCGAATCATTAAAAGTACTTTAACGCAATTAAACTCCGAGCAACGCCGGGCCCTTCTGCTAGTTTCTTAATACATAATTATATACTATAGAGGCGATGCCTTTTATATCCTGATAAAATTGAAGTTCATTCCGTTCCAAACATGATGGTAAACAACGCTATACATATATATCAATATATCGTTAAACAGTCAAAGAAATATACCGAAATGATCGCACGAGAAACAATAATTTAATTATTGGGTGTCTACAATATAAAAACATATAAATATAAGCGTTGAAATATGGCCACGATATCTTTAGAATTTATACGATTCGAGAAGAGATTGCTATCAAATTTGGGTGAATATAAAAAAGAAGACGAATGGAGTCAGAAATATTCTATTATCAATAAAATGATTTTGTAATGTAACACTTATTGTCAACGGATACGATGGGCTTAAGCACTCGACATTTTAGCAAATGCAGTCGCATCTTTCATCATATATATATATATATATATATATATATATATATATATATATATATATATATATATATATATATATATATATAACACAACACCAAACCACACTTACTACCATAGTATGCACACCAGTAAACCAACAAACAAAACTAATAGAAAGCGATGCAAAGAGTACTTATGGTATAACCCCGAATACAATAGTTCCATTCGTACAAATTTACCAGTACTCTTCTTTAAAATAATTAAAAGACATTTTCCCACATCACACAAATACCACAAAATCCTAAACCCTACCACTATAAGACTGTCATACTCTACAGCGTTAAACCTTGAACAACACATAAAAAAGATCAATACTAGAAGGTTAAACGAAAACACTAAGAACTTAAGTACAAAGAACACAAAAAAAAAGTAGACAATACACTACAGAACATAAATAAACCACACCTAAGTTCGTCCGCAATACTACTCCAGAAAAAACCCAACGTACACAACTGTAACTGCACCTATCCTGACAACTGCCCCCTCGGCAATAACTGCCTGGAAAAAAATATTATTTATAAGTGTACCATTAAATCCGGAGGCAACGAGTGGTATTACGTGGGATCAACGGCAACATCGTTTAAATCTCGATTGTATAGGCATTCTTACTCAATAAAACACCAGAGCCAAAGAAATGTAACAACTTTAGCAGAAAAAGCTTGGACGCTCAGGGATAGCGATCAAAAGTTTACCCTAAAATGGGAGAAATTAGCTAAAACCCAAAGCTTTTCCAGGAGCCAAAATTTCTGCAAATTGTGTAATCTTGAGATTTATTACATAATCACACACAAGAGGAAACTGCTGAATAACAGAATTGAACGAACATTATTCTGCCGTCACAGAACTAAAACCCTTTTTTCCCACTACAAGCCGAATATTACATAAAAGAGGGACATCCCCCAACTATATAAACCTTAATCTAGTTAGAAAAATATAAAAACAATCTCTTCTCAACATATATTAATAACCTTAAATTACCACACTAATAATGGAAAGATATGCTGATGAGAATAGGTGCAAATATGCGATAATGAATGTGTCTAAAAACGTCCATAAGTATGTATATATATGTGAAAATGTATATAAATAAGTAAATATATATATATGTTTGATGTGTATAGTTAGATGTAAGTGTATTCATGTATTAAAGTGCTTATATATATATATATATATATATATATATATATATATATATATATATATATATATATATATATATATATATATATGTATGTATATATGTGTATATAGATGTGTATGTATGTGTATGTGTGTACACATGGACTAGAGTATGTATGTATATATGTGTGTGTCTATACGTGTGTATATAAAGATAAGTTGAGTATGAAAATGTATACACATGAGCGCGTATGTATGTACATGAATACATGTGTGTATATATATGTGTATGCATGTGTATATATATGTAAGTATGAATATGTGAATTGTCAGTATTTGTATTTTGTAGAGGTGTGCAAATATATTTGTGTGTGAATGCGTGGGTGAAAGGATACGTACACTTGAAAGAAAAATTTAAGTCTGAATGTTAATTAAGTGCAAACACAAAACCAACCACGCATATCTTTACTATCTCTAATCCTTCTATAGATTTAGAAAAATAACCAATAATATATTCTATAAAAAATGTCAAAACAACAGATGGGAATCTAATTACTCACTGCCACCAAGAATTCTCACTGCTATCGAAAAACCACTCCTTCAACTATTCTTCTAACAACTTCACCCCTCCCTCCTAATATTCTCTATAAAAACTAAATAGGTCCTCAGTAATATTATTCTGATGAAATGACAGTAAATAATAACATTGAAATATTGAATGTCTGCATAACTAAAAGTTTGTAGATAGCAGCTGTTTTAGGTTATGTAACTGTTATAGAAACACGTGTCAATAAATTCCTTTCAACTAAACTGTATCCATTCAAATCTTTCTATTTTTCTCCGGATTACTTTTGGAACTACAACTGGAACCGTCGAGCAAACTCTACGTGAGCTGATAATCTACTGTGTGTAATATTTATATTACAACACAACGGAAAATACTGTATATATATATATGTATGTATATACACGCTAATATTGAACGCATATATATATATACCTGTATATTTTCTTACATATATATTATTCTTTGTTATTTTTAATGAATTAGGATCAGATATTTCGACAAATATACTTGCTGATGTACAAAAGCAGACTCGTAGAAATAGATTAATATTTAGATCTAAATTATCAGATGGGTGGACTGGAGTGAATTCACTGAGTTCGGCTTAGAGCTGGTGGAATCTCAGGTTACAGAGAACCATATCATGGTCTGAAAGATGGGTTTTCATTCTACACTAATATTATGTATAGTGTTTCTATAGTATATAAACACTAGATCCATAATATTTTTTTCTGATATCTTGTTGGTGTAAAAACAAGATGGGTCAAATAAAACTCATCCATAAAATCAATAGGTGACTCTACTGGTGGCTTTTAGCGTTTGGTGTGAAAGGGACTGGTATCAAACTGTTTGTACACCAATTAAGACAGGGTAGACTAAAACATCCCATCACATGTATGGTATCATAATTGTTTCTACGTTAGGCACAAGGCCAGCAATTACCCAGTGCATTACTGGTACTTTATTTTATCGACCCCGTAAGGATGAAAGGGAAAGTCAGCCTCGGCGGGATTTGAACTCAGATGGTAAAGGGACGTAACTATGATGGAAAGCATGGCGTCCAACCCTTTACCAATACTGCCAAATCCACCTGCTGTTGAAATATTCTTCAAAACGCAGTATACGGGGATTTGGATGTCTTATAGAGCACAACTACTACCTAATCATTGGTAGTCAATGGAGAATGTGATATTTATGCATCTCCTTCCAGGTAGATGTGCAAAGATGAAGTCATTGCGTGTGAAGTGCCTCTGGCGTAGAAAATAACGGAATATTTGGGGGTTTCTTGCTTGTGCCGGGGTGGGGGTGGTGGGTGGGGGTGATTCTGCATCATTCATTTTCAGAGGTTATTTATAGTACTCTAGGACTGAGGTGGCGACGTAGAGGAAGAAAATAGCCGTTTCTAATTTTGGCACAAGGCCAGCAATTACCCAGTACATTACTGGATGAATGTCAAAGTTAACCTCGACGGGATTTGAACTCAGACTGTAAAGGGACATAACTATGGCGTCCGACAGTAAAGGGACATAATCATGGCGTCCGATTCTCTACTGATGTGGTCTGTTATTAGTTCAGGTGGTAGAAAAGATAACATTAGTAGCTCTAGAAGACGATGGGGGTGGTAATGATGATTGATGATGATGATAATAATTATGGTGGTTATTGGGGTGAAAGTGGAGAATGAGAGACAGGTGATGAGATACTGTTATTGAGCAAATCCGCTATTGCGTTGACATTTAAAAGTGGCTCTTGTTTTTGTTTTTGCTGTTTTCCTTGTTGCTAATGCTGTTGCTGTAGCTGTTCGAATTGCAGTTCTTGTTGATTCTGTTGAATGTGTGGCTGTTATTGTTGTTCTTGTTATTTTGTGGAGGCTTTTTTTGTTGCTGATGATGCGCTTGACCAATATTTGAAGTTACAATAAGTGACTGAGTTAATTTGAATAAG
>OZ024740.1:373240322-373245322 GCA_964016885.1 Eledone cirrhosa
CTTGTGCCAAAAGTAGAAACAATTATTTCCCAGTTAAAAAAAACAACACTTTTATAGCTGTCGTAGAAATTCTTGAAAAACGCTATGCTTTTATTAATGTCTGCAAGTTTACACATTTACACAGCTTCGGTGAAATATGTTACCATTTCTGCGCAGGTAGATATTTTTCTTCATACGCTGTATACATATTTAAGACAATATTAGCCATAACATGCCCAAATATTTAAACAACCAAGAAAAGCATTACTTGAACACAGGTACTTGGTTGCTTAAATCATGACCCAATATACTGCATATATATTTTCTGCGTGCTTTTAAGAAGAAATTACACTATGGAATATTAATTGTCAGCATCTATTTGTGTAGCCTTATGTGCAAACATAATATTGCCGTCATTATGAATATAAATTACCTAAAAGAGATATGTTCTACCGATTCCTAATGTCATTCCTAATGGTATATTAATAATTTTGCATATGGGTAAAAAAGTTTCGATGAATTTAAGAAAGATATTGGGTGGCCTTTATATTTTTTATTCTATTTTCACCTTTAGTGAGACGTGGTGTGATGAATTATTTTAACACATACATACTAATTTATTCGAGAAGCATCCGGTCCCTTGCAATATATTCTAAACAATTAATATTTACTTAAGTTCAAATATTTGTTTAATTGCAGCTAACAAATATTTGTCATAATATCCATCAATCTGGGAGTGATTAACATGTGCGACTCGTCTCTCTGATGAATTAATCGAATGAATAAAACAATTTATTCTGAAATCGATCAACACAATCGAGAAGGAGGGATATTCACAGTGGTGTACTAATCCAAGCGCCCTGTTGCATTAGGCGATTTGTAATTGCTCGATGTATATAGAAGTATATTTTTGATACAACATTAAACATTTATTTACCACGTATTAACGGGGGGTGGGAAAGCAGAATATGATGGATTGGAAATTCTTTTTGCAAATTCTTTCACCTATCCATCACCCTGAAAGTGTTATGATAACACTGTGCTAGCTCTATTGCGTAATATTTCTTTTCAAACATGCATACCTCTGCATCTGGAATCTGATGATAACGTTAATTACGCAATAACATTTTTCATATTTTCTCCTCTTATAAACAAAATATAATATTTCTCATTTTTCCTTCTATTTTGATAGATTATTTATGAAAGGTGTTATTTTATATCGTTTGATTTAGACGTGTTGCTAATTTTCAAATGGAACTATTCAAAAGCAATCAGGGACTGTATCAAGGCAGTGTCACAAATCTAGTGTATTCCATTAGGTGTGAGAATGATGTTAGTATGTTAGAAGATGAATATATAAACAAGACACAGATATAAGCTAGCATAATGGGTATTGTATATATATATATATATATATATAACGTCCGGAAGTATTGAACATGTTGATCATCAACGATCAACGAAACGTTCATACTTGGTACGCCACCATTGTAGTAACTGACCTGAATAATTATATTCAAACTACGAACTAAAATTAATACCAGTCATAAAACTATATAAGACCTGAACTACTATCTAGGTACTAAACTAGATATATATTAGAATAAACCTCCGAAAATTACTGTTACGTAGACGATAGTAGTCACCCCAATTTACATATTATTTTACGTGGTTATATATATCAATAGCGATTGTTACACATCTATGTACTTCATATTTCACCTGCACCGAAGCAAGAGAATCACTAGTTAACAAAGTCCAACCACACACTCTCCTAATCAATCCTTTTCAAAGATTAACAAAAATACCAACTAAACCAAAACTTTCTAATTATCTAGTAACCAAATCAATTACTTTTGGAAAGCAGCAAACCCCATCCTAGGCAATCCATTTGATCCACAGCTGAACCATTAACTTAAAAATAAGTATGAAATCTGATTGAAATGAGACAAGAAATTAACCTGATAGATAAATGAAGAAAACTAAAATTTAGAAACTCGTACTAAACAACACGAACAAGTTAGCAAAACCTAAGCATCAATTGAGTAGGTTAAACAAATAGACACAAACATTTTAATCACATTTTAACAACCAAAAAGTAATAAATAGTCAATGATAAAACCATCCCCTAAATGAGAGCTTAAGTATGCAAGCTTCTAAATAAATGACTGGCCTACTGCCTCACCAGTTGCTATCGACCTAGCATTATTTTCATATTTAACTTTGCCTTTCATCCTTACGAGGTCGATAAAATAAAGTACCAGTAATGCACTGGGTATTTGCTGGCCTTGTGCCAAAAGTAGAAACAATTATTTTCATATGCAGGGCGGTGGGTTGGCAGTAACGGTAGAGGGTTGGACGCCATTGTTAGCAGCATAGTTACGGCCCTTTACGGTCTGAGTTCAAATCCGGCCGAGGTTATTGCCTTTCATCCTTAAGGGATCGAAAAATAAAGTACAAGTAATGCACTGGGATAATTGCTAGCCTTGTTCCAAAAGTAGAAACACTTATTTTCACGTGCTCGTCCGCTTCGGCTACAGCCTAGAAAATGATCGCGTGTGCCGATTAAAAAGAAGTAACTGAAGACAAGAGAACTAATACGTCCTACCATCCGTGAAAGTAATTTCCCCTTTTACTACTGATACATTTTCAATTGTTTGAGCACATAAAGGCCTGTAAGGAGTAATTAGAAATTCACTGTTACGTTATTATCCTAATAGTGATATGGACGCTACAACATGTTAATAATTATTCTAAAGCGCATATAAAACGTATTTTAGCAATTGCGTTTTTTAATCATTTTGATTATTTTCATCTTGCACTACTTATTGCAAAATTAACTAACTGTGATATGCCAGTCAGAATATTTCAATAATATGTACTGTATCCTCCAACAGTACACCTTAGGTAACCTACCCCTATTTGAGTTATAGCCTTGTGCAGCGCCGAAAGGGGATCATTTATGTTTATCACAACACTTATCATTTTGAAATATCTAGCACTGATTAAAGCGATGAACAATTTTAACATGTCATACATACATATATAAAAGTTGTTATCGCTGAAACTTCAATTAATCTTCCTATATTGAATATGTTTAATCATTATTTCCTTTTCAACAAATTTCATAGTTACATTAATAGATGCTATTAAAAGTAGTGAACTAACATAACCGTATCTTAGTATCCCAAATTATATCGGTACATCCGTTTTCAACACTACTGATTATACAAATTAACTGCCAAAATAAAATACATTTAAATTTGCATTTATTGAATATTTTATACATCCTTACATATGACGTGTCTTGCTTATTTAAACCTTGCGTGGGGCATCAACCACAAAGTAGAAATCATGCCGATTTCTTCCGAAGAAACAGATAGAAGGAAGAAATAGATATAGAAGTATGCTCGACAGGAATACAGAAATGTTATTTTAATTATGCAGCTTGGAGTAAATCCTTGATCTCCAATCTATGTACTCCATCGTGTAACGTTACTTCAGAAATCCTTCGGGTTTTGAAGTAATGTTACTCGATGGAGTATATAGATTGAGGATCAGAGAGTTGCTTCAAGTAGACCCGCTATTTCTTCGAATTAAGAGATCACAGCTCCGATATTATGGGCATGGGGTTACCATGTTCTCGGAAAGAATCGTTGGACATACTTTACGGGCAAAACCAACCGGCAGGAGACGCTAGGGTAGACCCCGAAGAAGATAGTTGGATATCGTCCATGAGCTTGGCTAGTCTCGCTTGTGGATCCAACCGAATCATTTGAACATAGTTGCTTCTGGAAGGAGTGTTTGAAACCTCTGCCTTCTTGACTCTATCGAGAATCGGTGGCCAAAGAATCGGCCCTAGACCGCCGAATGCGGTGCGCTCCTATATGAATAGAAAGCCCAGCATAAAAAATAACAGCATTTCCACAAATATTACATACATATTTCGACTGAATATTACCAGAAGCCGAGTCTACATCAATTATTCTAAACACAGGATATCTATCATATTGGCCTGAAAGTGATTACAAACATCGCAAACCAGACGCGTCCCTCCAATTTACCGAATGCTTTACTGGGTTTTTCAATCCTTACCTTGATTTCGGAATCGAACGAACCAAACCATCCCCGGAGAAAACATGAGTGTAGACAAGCGTAATTATAACCGTCAAGAAGCAAGACGTTGATACAGCAACAATCTGATGTTTTCCCAGTATTAATCTCCACTACAGTTATTTGGACCTCTGCCAGAGTAGGGTGATCCGGCACCTTATCAAATATAACCAACCAAGTGGCGTTATTGATGTGATCTGTGTTAAACAGAGATGGATGATTATAAAATAAAAATCAGGAAAATACTCTGTTCAGCTTTCAATTATAATGTCCGACTCATTGAAAATGGTAGAGCCGCCGTTGTTGTTGAGTGTTACTATATACGACATAAGACTTCAACAGTTGTGTTGTAGACCGCGTTCTTATACTGATCTCATGTGACTTGAAGTTCAGTTTCTTCAAAACCACTCCCTGGTTCCTTACGAACCAAACATGTTTGGATCATCGTTGAATCCAAATAAGCATATAAACGTCCCCCTGGCGGAAAAAGGCAGTGCAAAAGGCTAGGTGAAATTCAGTGCAGAGCTTAAGATTGTGTAATCCATTGAATCTTCCACATTTTTGAAGTAGTTATTTTGCTAGGGTGTGATTGACATTTTCCAAATTACGATGAGTTTTATGTCTTGTTTTTCTCTAGTTTCGTATCAGAAAATTTGAGGAGTGATAACAATCGGTTGGTAAATGGAAGCGCACCACAGAACTACAACCGAAACAGTGAAAATCTCTGTTTTAATAACATAAGTATATTCTGCAGTTATGTTATATCGTGCTAGGTAGGATGTTTGGTAAATATAACTTGCTTAATGCCAAATCATAAAGTTAGATATTTCTATCTCAGATTTCATATTATTGTTGATTTACTATACTCCTTATACATGTTGCATGTATGTGATATTGATATATATTTT
>OZ024740.1:373250322-373285322 GCA_964016885.1 Eledone cirrhosa
ATGATATTGTCTGTTTACTGTACTTTAATGGTTTAGTGTTCCACACTATTGCACATGTGTGCAACTTATATTCTCTCTCAAAACATTTAAAATGGGAAGAATGCCTCCACATTCTCTGGTGAATTCTAAAATATATAAAATGTGATGTCATTTAGACCATCAACCTAACCCACAGTTATCCCCAATTTCAAAGTAATGTTATATATATATATATATATATAACACTGCTTTGAAATTGGGGATAACTGTGGGTTAGGCCGATGGTCTAAATGACATCACATTTTATATATTTTAGAATTCACCATTGTAAGCAAGTATCTTTTGAGAGACAATATAAGTTGCATACATGTGCAATAGTGTGGAACACTAAACCATTAAAGTACAGTAAACATACAATATCATTTATGAAACTACATGTGTATATTTAGCAATTCATATCCTCATATGGTCTGTAAATATATTTCCTAACACATTAAGACTATGTTTAAATAACTCATCAGAATTCTCAGCCGAATTATATATATTGTATGGGTATATATACATTGTATGGGTTTGAGAGCTAGAATATTGTAGCTGGTATGACACAGATATTCATCACAATCATTACACGTGTATCAGAAGAATCCTAAGAGTTCTGTACAAAGAAAACAAATCATGATAGCAAGTCGAAAAAATACACTGGTAGAAAGGAACCACTTCTTGCGATGGTTAACAAATCGGAAGCAATCCATATCTATCTGTCTAAAATCGATTCTGAAGAGCAGAGAAATAGGATTCTGTTCCGACAAACTCAAGCATTATACTTATCCTAAGACACCCGCAATGCTATCCATAGCACCAGTAGCGATGGCTGATTAAGAAAACCGCTAGAGTGGCGCCACACCGACTGTCTGCACTAGTTGATGAGGATGATATAAATGCCGAACAAAACGTTTTGTATTGTTAAATGAGAAAACAATGAATGATATAGTGATTCATACACAGGAAATGAATATTTTGATGAACACAGCTGTAATAATGTAAATAATTTGTCTATAGGCTTCATTACAGCGCAATTACCGGATCCGAAAATAAACATACAAGGTTTTCAACAACATCCATGATATTTTTAAAGGTGAATGGTTTTTCTATAAATATGAATGTGTGTAATAGTGGTAAACGCATCTAATTTCATCACGTATGGTATTATCGACCGGATAGAATTATACACACACATATATATATATACATATATATATATATATATATATATATATATATATATATATATATATATATATATATATATATATATATATATATATATATATATATATATATATATATATATATATATATATATAAAGACAAAGAGATGAAATCGAAAATGTAACTGGAGTCTTATTTTAAAAAAAAATATATATATTTAAAAAAAAAATAAGACTCCAGTTGCATTTTCGATTTCATCTCTTTTTCTTTATACTTTCACTCGTGTAGGAGACCTCGGTTATTTTTCAATTTGTAAAAAAAACCTCACTTTCTAATATATATATATATATATATATATATTAATAATAATAAATTGACCGGACTAGCACAAGTGTTTCTGCTTGTACCGGTTGCATTCAAGCTTACTTAAAAGTTAAGGTTATGTAATAATCTCAGTGTAGCACAAAGTTATTTGTTTCAATAAAACACAGGTAAATTGTTACCATGATTCTATACCCGTACTCCAGTTGTTTCACCCATATATAATGCAGCAATAGAGAGCACAGCCTCCACTGTCTGCATTTATTATGGAACAATACCCAATCGGCGCATGTGGCTTCATCAGCCGGTCCCACCTAATCAATAACCTATCGCTCGACAAAATTCGATTCTAGTCCGTGCCGGCTTCCTCACCAACACCATTATCATTTCCATGGTTGTCTTCATCATTATCCAGCATCACTACCACCAACACCACCACTACCAACTCCATCAACACTACCACCGATACCACCAAAACTACCACCACAACCAACACCTCTACCACCAACACCACCACCACTACCACCAACACCACCACCACCACTACCACCAACACCACCATCACTACCACCACAACCAACACCTCTACCACCAACACCACCATCACTACCACTAACACCACCACCACTACCACCAACACCACCATCACTACCACCACAACCAACACCTCTACCACCAACACCACCATCACTACCACCAACACCACCACCACTACCACCAACACCACCATCACTACCACCACAACCAACACCTATACCACCAACACCACCAGCACTACCACCAACACCACCAGCACTACCACCAACACCACCACCACTACCACCACAACCAACACCTCTACCACCAACACAACCATCACTACCACCAACACCACCACCACTAAAACCAACACCACCATCATACGACAGGTGACACGGTATATATATATATATATATATATATATATATATATATATATACTATATGGTTTTATATTCTTTGTCACATTTCACAATCGGTCATAACTTGACTGTGTTAAACCTGTGGCTCACTACGGATATTTAATATACATATAACACGACACTACATAACACTTTCTAGAGCTTTTTCTTCCATGTATATTCAATTTCCTTCAAAATCATTTAGCACCATCGTTCTTCGTATATCTATATCAGCTTATTATATCTACTTTTAACTGGGAATCACGAGTTGAGAGATTCCTTTAAAATAATTACTTTCCTTGACTTCATATGAATTACACATTTTCAGCTTGAATATTTCACAATGAATTAAAACCATTTATTCACATACTGTTGCACTAACCAGGACAACTGTCCCTTAAACCTTATTTTCACTTACCTGAAGTTTAGCTCCAGTTGTTTGTGTTCAATAAGTAGGTGAATATCAATATAGAAATATGCTTGTGGTGATTTTTCATTTGAAAGCCCTACACGAATAAATAATTCACTGCTTCGTCAGCCTTCTTTAGCATTTTGAGTTTCCTATGAAGCATCATTCAATCGCTAGAATAGTGCCTTAATAATTATTGCCATCTGTGAATTGAATCCATTAACCTTCTATGTATGCACACATATTTTTTCTATGCTCGCATTGTTTTTGTTTTCTTTTACTAGAATTTGTTCTTCAGTGACCCAGCTGTTTAGACATTCCTGCATTATTTACGGGATAGTTGTAATTAGTCAAATGTAATTAGTATAATACATATTCTCCAATTAACAAAATCTATCCAATAATTTCCTTTATCTGGTATCTTTTCCATCACAAATCAATAACCAATACAATTAGCACGATATATAACAAACCTCACTGGAACACATCTAAATTTATCTAGAAAGGTTCGAAAACACTTGAGAGTTCCATTATTTTACAAGCGAGAATTATCATTTTTTAAATTATTATTTTGCATACTATGTATGTATAATATAGCACATGTGCATTTAAAACTAATACATTCCCTGAAATGGTATCAAGTATTCTCTTAAAGTCAATTACATATAAGACTATTGGTGAATGCAATTTATTTCATACCTATATAAACAACCTTCAAGTAATCAACCTGATGTAAATCCTACGTTTCGTGAAGCTTGCTCACAGAACAACTTTATTGTGAAAGAGAAGAAATTATCTGTATATATGTGTGTATATCTCAATTTATGGTACAATTGTTTCATAAAACATACAGTTTGACAAACGTGTCCGAACACGGAAGAACCGAACTCTCACTGCCATCGCCTACATCTCTCTTGCCCTACCCATCTCTCTATATTATGAGCAAATGGAGTCCCACGTGCTGGTCGCCCCACTGCCTCGGCGGGAAGAATGGAAAAGGCGTCTCCCCGGAGATGGTAAGGGAGATGAGCTGGAAGAGCCATTCCATCTCATGAAGCTCAAACCTGCGGCTGGCCAGCTCAGTACAGATGGTGGTAAGTAGGGAGGTAGCCCTAGGGTCTAGGAGACCAGAGGTCTCCACTGCTAAGGGTACAGCAAACCTGTCGGAGAGCGACCGATACTTGGAGAGTTTGCCCTCCTCAGCCCGAAGTGCAGCAAAACATAGGTTTGTCGCAGAATGCACCGGGTTGTGGCTGGAGAAAGTGACGCTGTAAATGGTATCCCAGGCGAGATGTATGCCACAGTGGAATGGGAAGATGGTGATACCGTCTGGCCTTTTACCGTATCCTCGCTCCAGCCACACCGGTTGGGAGGGGAAGCCTGCAGCACGCAAGCCATGCTTTATGACCTCGTTGAGGGAGATAAGGTGTGGAAGTTGACCGGCTCTCTGGCGACAGGAAAGAGTTCATGTTGGATCTGCAGCGACATGTGTGTGCCTCGCAGACCTGGAGGCCAAGCATCAGGGAAACTCCGATGCGCAGGCTATCGTCGTCCATCTGCGTGCCAGTGTATGAGGTTAAGGCATGTAGTCAGGCGCCACTGTGGGATTGTGGGGGCGAGCGAAAAGCGGCAAGGTGGTGCTAGTCGAGTTGACGCGTGAACCTATCTGAGGCCAGGTTGCACTGCATAGCATCCCATATGGTCTGGAGGAACTTGACGTCAGCAGGGGAAGATGAATAAAAGACGTCTACTGGGATAAGTCCCAGCCGATCCATGTCTCATAGACGGCCTCACATTCCTCCATCATAGAAGGTTCCATTGTGTGAAGGAGAACCCCTGCTGACGAGGACGCGCCACGAGGCATTGCACACACACACGCACCACAGAAACACCGACACCCATCAAAGACACACACAACAGAGACACACATTCAAACACACCATAGACACACAGACACACACACACATAAATATGGACGAACGTCTGTGTGTTATCATTATTATCTTTAATAAGGTGGTGGTTAGTAGACAGAGGATAATATATTTGAAGCATATAGGTCCCTCACTTTATGTTCGTCGTTCAAATCGTACCGATTTTTTTGTCGGCGATAAAATAAAATAGTGGCAAATCACTGTTTAGTTTTAAAAGGTTATCTGTGAAGCTTGCAATACAAATGCATTGACTTACCGCTTACTTATGACACACGCTATATATATATGCATATATATATATATATATACGTACAAACATCTATCTATCTATCTATCTATCTATATATATATATATATATATATATACGTGCAAACACACACTTATATTTATATATATATATATATATATATATATATATATATGTGTGTGTGTGTGTTTGCACGTATATATATATATATATATATATATATATATATATATATATATATATATATATATATATATATGCATACCCACACATGCATTCATACAATACACACACATTTACATATGTATAAGCTTTAAATGCATATCTGTGAGTGACGATGCGTATATAATTATATGCACAATGTGTAATTATTCTTTCGAATGACCGTGTAACTGTTAATATCTGATATCATAGATGTTAATTGTTAAACAGAAAATCATTGGCAATACATGAGAAGGTTAATGGCGAATGTATGAAAAACGGGCACGTGCAACTCTACTAATATGCTATTCATTGAATTACGTGGTTGTGGCTCAAAACTTCTGAATGCCCGTGATAAGCAGCTGGATTAGCGCAATTGATTAATTTCCATATTTCACTTGCTATCATTGCGCAAATAGTTCAGTTATTCACCTTTAACCGCACTGAATGAAATAACTTGTTGCCCCATTAATGGCCTCTTGTCATTTTATGGAACATGAACAATACATCTCAAAGAGAATATATAATTCTAATAATACTTCCATAGATTGTCAGGAAGCCGCTACATTTGAAGTGGAAGTGGTAGAGTCGAATGAACAGTATATTCTAGCGGTGAAAGTAAAGGCACCTAATTTGCTTGAATTTGAACTTATAAAGTAAAATGAGGTACATCAAAGCTACAAGGCATTTTTAGTCGTTCTGTGCAGGAATTGCTTTCAATGATCAGTATAATTATGGATGCAACTACCCGTGGAGCCTGCATTGCCGAATGGTTAAACCGTTTGTTTCGCAATCCTTAGATCCTGATTTCGAATCTACTTTCTGTCATCTTGTGTAAATGTTATTCACCAGAGACACATTTCAACGCAAATGCCGTAAGTAATATTGTTCGGAAGTTCGTATTAATTCTAAAACCACTGTCTGGAATGGGAAATGCAGGGGGAAGGTGGATTACACTTTAAATAACTGACTGGAAGATACGCCACAGCTGCACTACGTCGGCATGATAGCAAAATATTTGCCGTGGAGAATAGCTAGTGACAGATGCTGCATCAGCTATGCCACCGCATAACGTTTCCTCCCTGAAGCAAGAATGATTACCTCCAATAGTATTGTTCGGAAGTTCGTATTAATTCTAAAACCACTGTCTGGAATGGGAAATGCAAGGGGAAGGTGGATTACACTTTAAATAACTGACTGGAAGATACGTCACAGCTGCACTACGTCGGCATGACAGCAAAATATTTGCCGTGGAGAATAGCTAGTGACAGATGCTGCATCAGCTATGCCACCGCATAACGTTTCCTCCCTGAAGCAAGAATGATTACCTCCAATAGTGAAGCAATAACAGGAGTTGACGTATGGACATAATTAAAATATATAACAATAATTGGTGACGCTAAACAGGTTCCATCAGCAAGTGCTCAATATTTAAAAGTCATCATTAAAGCCATATCTTTCACATGAAATTGAAAGAAGCCATTTCTAAAATAAGCATAAAACTAGAAATTATTAGACATAAATTAAATCTGGGTCTTATTTTATTGATATTAGTGGCTAACAAATATAAGTGATTTGTACAGTACTGGAAACTCAATACTCAATACAGTCAAGAGTTATTGTCATAGACAATTTCTTTAAAAGGATTATAGTAACGTTTGAAATTCGGGGAATATGGTATGGTGCTTATTTATAACGATAGTGTTGTTAATTCTACTGAAACAATTAGGTGTCATAAACAAGCTCGTGATTGTAATTATACAAACTGTTCGGGCAACCACCAGAGTTTGTCCATTTGCTCATGTCATTCGTCTTAAGCCCAAGCATACACACACAAACACACAGACACACGCACACACACACACACATGCACACACCACACACACACCAAACTCACGCACAAACATCTGCACACACGAATAGCATTATGTGTATATATATATCTATATATCTATATATATATATATATATATATATATATGTATATATATTAAAAGGGTGGTGGAACTCCCCAATTTCTCACATCGTCATGTGCTGCTTCATATGTACGTGCAGCATTTGGATGGTGTTTCAGCATAGTTACGTTCCTTTACGATCTGAGTTCAAATCCCGCCGATGCTGACTTTGCCTTTCATCCTGACGGCGCCTATAAAATAAAGTACCAGTAATGCACTGGGTAACTGCTGGCCTTTTGCCTAAAGTAGAAACAATTTATTACTCACTATAGCATTTTCCTTATATTCTTGGCCATAAAAACTATATTTTTAATATATACTAATATTACCATAAGTAAATTTTGTAAACATATATATTTTTGACGTTATATTTTTTCTTCCTTAAATTTTCTTCTTTCTTCTCTCCTTCTGTGCTCGTATTAAACCTATTATTTACTTTTTCATATTACAATACATAAAAACAAACTTAAACCCTAACTAAGTCCTCTAAGAACATAATTCATTTAATTTCTTCTTCATTCACCTTATATCCTTAACATTTTTATTTTAATAATACATATTAATAAATTTCTTTTATATATTATTAAACCCTTCAATATATAAACCTTAAATATATACTATTGTTAATTCCTTTTTCTTTAATCATAAACATCACCATTCATAAACCTCATTAACTTTTAATTTCAAAATATATTTTTTTAAATTATGTATTATCTTACAACGGTTTTTTTAATTTTCTTTGTGAGACAGTGTTTCTCAGTATTAAAGGCTATCTCTCTCTCTCTCACTCATTTATCATCCTCTCTCATCCTTCCTTCTTATTCTCCTCCCCCGTCATCCTTTATTTTTCTTTCTTCTTCTTCCTTATCTTTTCCTTCACCCCTCCTCCTTTTTTTCACAATCTCATATATCCATCTTACTTTATTTTTGATACGTTGATTTAACACTTCACTGCTCGTAGTGTTTCTTAAGCTTCATATCATGTCTGCCTACTTTATTTTCAGAGAACGCAGATATCATCCCATGATGATATTTGTTTTTGAAATGCGCATAATAAAATACATGGAACTCTTTTGATCTTATATATATATATATATATATATATATATATATATATATATATATATATATATATAAAGAATGAATAATAACGGGTAGACATCATGAAAAGGTAATTTATTCTGCGTCCTTACAAATGTTTTCACGGTGGTTATACAGCCCAGTTATGTTATGTGCAAATTTATAAATATTTGTAAAACTCAATTATCAAATGCTGTGACCACTGTATCCTCAGAGCTGAATAGTTAAAATGTAAAATATTAATACCCTCAAGGGAAGTTAGTAGAAAAGGAAAAGAGAAAGAAGGGGAGAGGGAGAGAGAGAGACATATGCAGGGGCTGGAGAAATGGGAGAGGGTGCTTTGTAGAATACAGATATCTTAATCAAAATGTTGTGGTAGGGGTTTTATTATACTGGTTACTCTCAAAGCGACAACCTTAAGCGATGCGTTGATAGTTAAGGTTGGACTTATTTATTGCCACAGAGGGCAGGTTCATAGATGTGGAGAGGGAGGTAGGTGGACCGAGGGCGAGAGATAGATATAGAGAGAGAAAGAGAGAGAGCGAGAGGGCGGATGGAGAGAGAGGAAGATATAGAGATAGAGAGGGGACAGACAAAAGCTATGGGATGGGTGTACATTGAGTTCATAGTTGTAGGCTACAAATTGCCCTTAAGTATCCATCTATAGTGATAAGCAGGGTATTGTCTTGTAGTGTGGGGGATATAGTTAAGAAGTTGTTATTAAGAGAAAGTAGTTAGGAGAAAGCAATGTTTTAGTTACAGGTTCGAATGTAAAGTTATTTTATAGTGAGAAAATTTAGCCTTCAGTTTGTGGCGCAGTATAATGATCGTTCGATTCTGACATTTAGTAATTTATTTTTGGATTTTAAGATGTAAAAGTGTTCAAGATTACATAACCTGCAGTACTTCAATCCACTCCGATATGCACTAGCGCTGGAAAGTATATCCCATTTCAAGGTGAACTATTGGTTGCGTTCACGGAGTTGCCAGGTCTTGTTGGCGATCGTGGTCACAACACGGTGATTAGGATGTTTAATTGAGAATCGATGACGCTACCAGCGATATTTAAAGGAGGTAGTGGCAGACCCGATGTAATACCATTTCTGGTAGTTCGATTCAACAGTGCATTGATAAACAATTTTGGACTTTAGGCATTTATTCTTCAATGGACATCTTTCAGGTAGGTGGCTGTTACAGCTTTTATTGTGGGTAGCAGGTATACCATGGATAGGTTGGGATAACAGTACAGGTGGGTTGTGTAATACCCGTCTCCCATTTAGTGGTTGGGTGGCCGATACTACATTATGTTCATCTGTTATTAAAATATTTTGTTTTGTAGTGTTGTTTAATTGCATTAAGTTAAGTTTTTTTATGTATGCTTCAAGGTTTGGTGCAGTGGAGTATGATAGCTTAATAGTCTTAGAGTTCAGAATTTTGCTGTATTAATGGGTACTAGGGAAATGCTTGTTGATTAACTTAAAGAATGAAAGAGATAGTTTTGTACTAATCGAAGCATTACAAATGGGATTATACCAGATCTACTTTCTACAACGTGATTTATTTGGTGATGATTTTCTATTATTAGTATGTCTGGTGGTACTGCGTGTGCGCGCTTGTATTTCTATACCGCGGTTACGTATTCTTTGATTTCGTATAGAGCTATGTGTGTTATGGAGATTCTGATCAATGTATTATATTGTATCCCGGTGGTCGGCAGTCCTTAATGCATTATCATAGTATTCAGCATGTTCACTGAAAATCTCAGAGTTAAACGATAGGCGAGAGATTCTAAGAGAAATACTACGGGGAACCGATTTGATCAAGGAAAGTGGATGGTTTAAGTTAAAATTGATATAGGTAAGGTTCTAATTTATCTTGTGGAAGGGTCGTATCAGTCCGGTATTTAAATTAAGAGTTACGTCTAGAAAAGTTACTACTTTAAGATTGTATTCATACGTTATTTTTAGACCCAGTTCACTAAAAAATGTTCTAATGTTTTTCCGTAGCCTTTCAAGATTTTGGTTATTTAAGTTATTAACTATTAAGAGCGCGTCATCTCTATATATTCCCCCCTGTAGATTACTCATTTTCCATGTAGTATGAGGGCTATGTAAATTCCCACAAGATCGTTGACCTCCGCTGAGTCGTTGGAGCCCATGGTAATGTCGAAGTTTGTGGGTCTGTTCTTACGTTCCCAGTAGCAGTTATCACACTTGATAATAGATTTCCTAGCCTCTAGAATAATATTAATTTCGTCCTCCGTTAGGTCGGAATTGACTTTGGCAAACGATAGGGCCTTACGTAAAGTTCTGGGTGAGATTGAAGAGTAGTATTCGTCCATGTCAAATTGTATAAACTTACACTTATTCTTGTTCTTAACGTTATTAAACCAGCGAATTGCTTCGCTAGTGTTGCCCCATAATCTAATTTCTATTTTCTTTTTCAATTGAGTTATTACTCTGTCAAGTATATGTTTGCTAATTTTTCCTATGTCTGATTTAGACGGGCATATAAGTCTAATCTTAGGGTTAGAGTCAACATTTACCTTATGGTCCTTCAGGTTAAAGGTGAGGGTTGCGGGTATAATCGGCTCGGTTCTATCGTCTATCTTGAGATTCTTCACCACCTTGTATGGCTCGTTGTTAATAATTGCTAGCGTAGTTTCACTTGGTTTTCTATATTTCTTGTGTAGTTCATTGCGTATGAAGTTGTTGTATGTATCGATATCCATGGTATACACGTTAGAGGTCTTATCAGCTTCCACAACAATTCCATTGGTATTTTGCAGTATGTTTGGTAAATTTAATATTCATGGTCATATTCATTAAGTCTTGTTCAAAAGCATCGAGATGGGGGTTTGTGGGTGGGTGTTTACATGATTTAAAACCATATGATTCAGACGAGTGACTGGCGTGTCCCTTATCGAAATGGAAAGCCTTCCATTGTACACGCCGAATAAAGTCATTATTGCATTGTATCATACCAAGAATATATTCCCTTTTGTTAGGTATAGGTATGTTTTTAAGTGACATACCTATATGATGCCTTTCATATTACTGCCGTATATCGGTGTCGTTGCTCAACTGTGCAGGAGACGATTATTAGGTATAGGATTATCCTGGATGCAGTAATGGTTAATTACTACACTGGATAGAGTGGACGTACGGTGAGGGGTTACTCAACGAGTTATGGAATAATAGTTGAAGAAAGTCAGTTCCTGATACTTCTGTATTCCTGAGTGTAGATAAAGAATGAATAATAACAGGTAGACATCATAAAAAGGTAATTTATTATGTGTGCTTACAAATGTTTCCACGGAGGTTATACAGCCTAGTTATGCTATGTGCACATTTATAAATATTTGCAAAACGCAATTATCAAATGCTGTGACCACTGTATCCTCTGAGGTGAATAGTTAAAATATAAAATGTAAATACCCTTAAGTGAGGTTATTGGAGAAGATAGAGTAGAAAAGGAAGAGAGAAAGAAGGGGAGAGGGAGATAGAGATAGAGAGGGAGAGAGTGAGAGAGAGAGAGAGAGAGCGAGAGAAAGAGAGTGAGTGAGAGAGAGAGAGAGAGAGAGAGAGAGAGAGAGAGAGAGAGAGAGAGAGAGAGAGAGAGAGAGAGAGAGAGAGAGAGAGAGATGCAGGGGCTGGAGAAATGGGAGAGAGTGATTCGTAGAATACAGATATCTTAATCAAAATGTTGTGGTATGGGTTTCATTATACTGGTTACTCTCAAAGCGAGAACCTTAAGCGATGCGTTGATAGTTAAGTTTGGAATTATTATTTGCCACAGAGGGCAGGTTCATAGATGTGGGGAGGGAGGGAGGTGGAGAGATAGATATAGAGACAAAGAGAGAGGGAGTGGGCGAGAGAGAGAGAGAGAGAAGTCAATTATATATATATATATATATATAATCGACTTCTCTCTCTCTCCTCCTCGCCCACTCCCTCTCTCTCTCTCTATATATATATATATTTATTTGGGTTTGTTGCTTCACCACTGGATAGAACTGGTCATTCTGTGTGGTTAGCCACGATGTAATGTTATGGAAAGCACTCAACGTAATGCTACCACCCGTCTTCGTTTGTGTAGTTGGTGGTGCGAGTACGGAGCTGATTATTACAAAATAACAGGAGGCATGTTCTGGTGTACATCCTTGAAAGTTTTATTTTACTAAGATCATTTCAATGACCGGGTTCAGTATGAATCCGGTGACATTATCAGTAATTCAAAATATAACGAAGGAATATATCAGATAAAAATCTTTAGTGTTTAAATCAGAGACAAGAGGGCGGACGGTTTTCTAGCGACTTGTATCTACGTCGACCGCCCTCGAGTGCTGATATTTCGGTTAAGATACTACCTTATGGTGTGGAGGCGTAAGCCTTTAATGTACTACCACCATTCCGTCAGATAGAAGTGCCAGCGCTGAGGTCACGGGTCAATCAGGCTGGTAAGGCACGCTCGATATGCCGCGAAATGTGTTTTTTCAATGACAAACAGACATAAAGATTAAAAAGGGAGAGAGTTTGTGTGAATGAAAGAGAGATAGAAAGTGACAGAGAAAGTAAAACTGAGGGAGGTTGTAGGAGAATGAAAAACAGAGAGATTGACAAAGAGATTGAGAAATATAGAGTGTGTGTAATTCATATAAAGAGTAGGTGACAATTAACATAAGGAGGCTTTTATGAAGAACTTTAGGTGTGATATATATATATTCACGATAAATTGACACGGTGGTATATATAGTAAAAATAGTAAAAATATTCCCGTGTTAGTGGTCAATAACCAGCAACGACTAGGGTCCCGCGCCATCCACCCGCCAGCTGTTCCGAGTAATATAGTCTAGCGAAAGAAATAGAAATTAGTTTTTCCGAGCACTCCAGGAATGTAGCTGTGTTAGGCGTCGGATATTTCAGCGTGAGGCCCGCCATCGCCGGCTGGCCATCGTATATACACCGAGCGGTTGCTATTATATCACACAGTGTGGGGTTATAATTAAGTGGTAGTAGGAAGATGCAAGATACAGTTAATGGTTATGACTAGGCCTAGAAAATAAGGGTAGTATTTGGTGGTCAGTAGCGGCGGCGTGTCGTTACCTCCAGCCCGGCATAGCCCCATGACGAAGGAGCGTTCCGAAAAATTTCGTTTATCGAAAGAAGGGCAAATTTATATTTCTAAGCACTCAGAGAAGGCTAAAACGCCCGATTGGCCGGCACACACTCCGGAGATCAGCCACATCTGTCGTATCATCGCGTATTACCAGACAATTGATATTTATTCACATCCGTGGTCGAGAGTGGTAAAACGCGATGTAATATATATATATATATATATATATATATATATATATATATATATATATATATATATATATATATATATATATATATATTGGTAAAAGGAATAGAAAATGCTGACAAATTATTCACAGTGAAAATAGTTTAATTAGGAATATGTGAGAATTAGTAATAGTATTGGTTAGTATTCAGTTTTGGTTTTAAGTTTTCCCGGTTGCGCATTTCTAATGCTTTTCAAAAATAATTTTGAGATAGAGCGTCCGTAATGTTTGCTCTGATATATATATATATATATATATATTTATTAAAATAACAGATTAAAGTTTAAGCTAAGAATCGTGATTTCATCCTTAACGGGGTCTTCTGAAACTAACAAATATATATATATACATATAAATATAGGAGTAAGTAAGACCCCGACGGCTGAGCTCAAGCAGTTTCGACGGCTATTAGCCGTCGAAACGGATTGAGCTCAGCCGTCTGGGTCTTACTTACTCCTATTACCCACTCTACTACCCTAAGTATTGAGTACATTGGTGCGTTATGGTCCACCTGGTTCCTTACCACTTTTCCTTCGCTACATATAAATATATATATATATATATCAAATTTCGAATTCACCGCCAAAACGGGGGTTACCTCCCTTGGAGAAAACCACGTGTCTATAGCGCAATTTACTGCTAGAAAACACCCACTGCGGCTGTAGAACGCAAGCCTTTTTGACGAAGTAAATGCTTACTCTGTCGTCAAAGGCCATTAACCTGCAGACCCCTGCAAGCGGAATTAGTCGATCTCGGATTTACAGAAACGTAGCGTGGATGTTGTATGTTGTATGTGATGTATATCCTATGCTATACGATATGCATTATCTATTGCATTCGGTCTCCGCGTGGTGGTCCGGGTCAGTCAAAAATATTTTCCTGAGTACAGTCTTTTTAGTTGCTATGGCAATGCGGCTGGACTGCCGATCGCTATATTTGATTTACAAAGATGTCTAAACGTATTGTTATGAATCTGGGGTGTTATTCTCAATCGAGTGCTGAAGCTAAATTACGAATCTGCATTCGTTAGCTTAGCCGCAGCCTAAAGCTTCGTTTATGCTGTACTAAAATTTGTATATATGTATATATATATATATATATATATATATATATATATATATATATATATATATATATATATATATATATATATATATATATATATATATAAAATAAAGTTAAATAAAAAGTCAAATAATTAAAATTTACCTTCGTTTATTACTGCTATATATATTTCAGTGACAGCCATCTTTGGCTGTGACCTCTTCAGGTAGTTTGAATTATTATGGTTTACACAAGTACATATGTTGTTGAGGTGTATAATATTGTCAATATTCTGATATGCCCAGTTCCTGGTTGGGGTGTTATTTCACTGAGGAACTGGAATCATACCCACAACCGCGTTGCCCGGGGGGGGGAGGCCAACCCTAACAATGCAGGCAGAGCAGATTCAAATAGGCACCATGTGCCCGAAACCACCACACGGGCGATGGGGACTAGTGCGCTTGACCACAAGATGGAGCACAATATGAGTAGCAGTCTCAGGCGCGACGCTAACCACCCCAGGACAGACGACCCCAACCGCAGGACACGTAGGGGGGGAGGGCGACCACCCCACAATGGATCTCCCGAGGCGGACAACGACCACCCCACAAATTCGGGCCGGGAAAATAATATAAAGCATAGAGCCCAAGGGGGAAGCAACAGTGCGGACACCACCAGCAACCCAACAAATCTCCAACAAATCACGACGCCCCCGACCCACACATATAGGAGGAGACACCGAAAAATCACGTGGTACAACCCACCCTACTCAGCGGCACTAAAGAAAAGATTGGCCCGATTATTCTTTGGAGCACCTGACAAATGCTTCTCGAGGGACCACAGATACCACAGGATCTTTAACAGACACACAGTGAAGCTCTCGTATTCCACCACGAGAAATTTGTCCCAACACATAGCTAGCATCAACAGAAGTAGGCTTAAAACCACACATAACCAGAAGATGGCAATACAAACACTCAGCAGAACCACTTGAAAGGAGGGAAGGGGGGACCCAGAGCCCAACCAATAAACCCAAACCGACCCGAGGACCCCCACCGAGCCTGGGGGAAGACCAACATGTAACACATAACGGGAACCCTAATCTAGGCACGCAGAGGCCGACCATCCTCTGCAACTGCAGAAACCCCGAATCATGCCTCCTTGGTAATGAATGCCTCAAGAAGAACCTAGTATACGGTTGTATGGTTAAAGCCCCCAAATCCGAACACCTCTACATGGGAGCCACATCAACGAGCTTTAAAGACCGCTGGTACAACCATCGCCATTCATTCAAGAAGGAGGCCAAAAGGAAAAGCAAAGCTCTCTCCGACCTGATCGGGAAGCTTAAGCTGGACAGGACCCCATACTCTCTGGCCTAGTACATAATCAGGAAAGTACCACCCGATAAGGGGGATCTTGCATATGCAAACTATGCCTGAACGAGACTCTCGAGATACTAAGAGGTGGAAGCGGCCTGATAAACCTCAGAACCGACTTCTTCGGGACATGCAGACACCTTAGGGCCGGGACCTTTCTCAAGATATATGGACAGTAACAACACATGAAGTTGTGAACTCCCCTCAAGCTATAGGGACTTCTACAGAACATGAAAACACCTCTCGGCCAGACCTCCCTCAAGCTATATGGGCAGTAACAACACCCTAGATTGTGAATTCCCCTCAAGCCATAGGGAACAACCCAGACTGAGCAGACACCATGATAGCCTAGAGATAGAATTGGACACAGCCATTATAATTTGGCCAACATCTATATAACACAAACGCTTTTTAATTTAATAGATTTCTGATTTTCAAGTTCCAATTTTAAATCTTGATTTCTCTTTATTAATTTGTTATTTGTTTTCTGCCCTCTTCACTGTATCACCTTATATTTATTTTTAAGTTGAGATTGATTATAACACAAACACATTTAGTTTGATTATCTTATCTTAACATCTTGCCCTCATACCAATCTATCCAACATATTTCTGACCTTGAGATTGGTTATAGCACACACACACTTTATCCTACATTATTTTTCACTTCTCCATATTCATTTTCATTACTTTTTCACCAATTTTTCATTTATTCTTTATTCTTTATTCTTTATTCTTTATTCTCTATTTATTTATTTATTTTCAAATTATACAAATTATATTAATTATTTTATTATATTATTTATTTATTTTTCGTTTTCTTCATTTATTGCCTTATATTTCTTCATATACATGGACGAACCCCCCCACCCCATACCACCATCACTATGAGAGATGGTGGCAGGAGGGATGAAGAAAAAACACACACTGGATACTTCTAAATTGTTAGCTGCAACAATATATAAGCTGACCACAACACCAACAACACTACCAAAATAATGGTAAAGGTCAAATATACAGGGAGCCTCACCCCAGAAAGAATTCTATAGACTTCTGACCGAGGAATGCTCTCAGAACTGACCAATGGGAAGTTTGACACTTGTCTTGTTATTTTGTTCCTTTAACACCTTGTCCCTTCTAACATTTTATCAATTGTTTAAGCTAACTCCAACAATAACAACACTTAGAATGAGGAATGTTCTAATAACTGACCAATAAGAGGAGAAGAGGACCATTGACACTGAAATTCGTTTGTTTGAATTCATATGATTCCAGTTCCTCAGTGAAATAACAACCTAACCAGGAACTGGACATATCAGAGTATTAACAATATTATACACCTCAACAACATATGTACTTGTCTATACCATACTAATTCAAACTGCTTGAAGAGGTCACAGTCAAAGATGGCTGTCACTGAAATATATATAGCAGTAATAAACGAAGCTAAATTTTAATCATTTGACTTTTTATTTAACTTTATTTTACACTGCTCCGGAGTAACCAAACCAACCTGCGCACTTCGTCGAGTGCTCTAGCCTGCATACTCAGGTGTGGTATACAACCAACATGAACTCAAAATCTCTCTCTCTCTCTCTCTCTCTCTCTCTCTCTCTCTCTATATATATATATATATATATATATATATATATATATATATATATATATATATATATATATATATATATATATATGTATATATATATATATATGTATATATATATATATAATTTCTGAATTTGTTTAGCAAGATTCTTTATCTGAAAATGTGTGTAGACAAATCACAGAGTGAATAAACTTAAATAAACTCCAACCAAAATTAAATAGAAAACATGAATTGAATAGCAACATCACAACTTACAATTAAGGACGAAATGAAAACACACACACACATAGAACAAACAACCAACCAGTAACATGTATATACACATATAAAGAAACAAATATAAACACACACAGAGACCCGGATGTAACCCATGCGCAAACTAAGCACACAACACACACAAAAACATGATGGCTTAGGACAGAACAAAGGAGAGGCACAAAAACAAAGAAAATAATCCCCAGTCACTGAAGAGGTCACATAATGTGTGAGGAAAGGACTTTGACAATATATGAACAATCGTCTGGTTGTGGAACCAACCAACCAACCGGAAATGTATTAATTCCTAAATTTATAAATTTAATTTATAATAAATTGAAGGGAAAGCAACTATCTGGTGCGTGTGTTTCTTATTGGCAACATGACCCTGCCAAAGCATAACAATATATATATATATATATATATATATATATATATATATATATATATATACGTATATATGTATGTTTATATATGTGTGTATATATATGGAAATATATATATACATATATATATGTATATGTATATATATATATATATATATATATATATATATATATATATATATATATATATATATATATATATATATAGCCTATCAAACTTCTTGCGTCACATGTGGAGAAACCTCAGAGCATTTAAGTCACATAGGTTTCTGAAAATAATAAAACCTGCAGGTTATGTTGGGGCCAAACCTGAGGGCATGGACTACTAGGCAATTATTTGTGGAGTGGCTAAATTTGGTCTTTGGTCCTGACGTTAAGAAATATCTCCAGGAAAAATAACCTACCCCGCAAGCCCTTCTCATCCAGGACAATGCATCTAACCTCGAAGATGACGTCCTCGGAGAGTTCAAATTTATAGATGTTCTATACCTTCCACCCAACGCCACCCCAATCCTGCTGCCCACAACTAGCTGGTGTTTTCTAATATCATGCAATTCTTCACCAAGCGCCTGTTCCGCCGCTGCTTTGAGGCGTGCACAAACCTCACCCTTCGTGATATCCCACAAGATTATCGATATGGCATGCCAGGGTGTTACAAAGGAGATCTTGACCTCTATGTGGAAGAAGCTGTGGCCTGAGGTTGTGTCTGAAACGAACTTTGAAAAACTCGAATCCAAAGCGGTAGTGGTGGAGGAGATTCCATCCCTCGGCAAGTCCATGGGCTTGGACATGGATGAAGGTGATATTAACGAGCTCATCGGGGATCACTCAAAGAAATTGATAATGGAGGAGCTAAAGGATCTACTGACGCAGCAGCACAGGAGGTTTTGCAGGAAATGGGTGACGCGGAGGAGGCGGAGGAGGTTATCTCTACAAGTGAGATAAAGGAAATTGGGAATGTGGGCGAAACATTCAGACTTTATTCAAAAGAAACACTCAGAAAAAGTTGCAACTGGGCGTGCGATGGCGCTATTTAATGACACTTGCCTAACTTATTTCAGAAACAATCTGAAGAGGAGGATGAAGTAAACCTCATTAGACAGGTTTTTATCGAAAACTCCTGCAGATAAAAGTGAGGAAAGCGTGGTGAAAATGGCAAAAATCAGCGAATAAGATTCATTTATTCAGTTCGGCCTTTCTCCTCCACCAGCGCCAGCATCCTCAAGTCGTCTGATCTCCAAGGTAAATTCTGTACATTATATTTAATAAAACCAGTTTATTCCAGTACATTCTATTGTATTGTTTTTTATACAATCTTCTTTATGTATAAGTACATTTTTCTTATTTAAATTCACGTAACAAAAAGAAAAAATGTTGTGGTGGAACGGATTAATGGCATTTCAATTCATTTCAATGGGGTAAATTGTTTAGACATACGAGTAATTTGAGTTAGGTCCACCGTCACGGAACGAATTAAACTCGTAAGTCAAGGTACCACTGTTTTTATATATGAACCATTACCGCTACATGAATGTTAAGAACTATGCCCCTGCCATTGTAACACTTTCTTTGTTTTCTGTTTTCTATTAAAGTGTTCAAACAACATTTTCAAACATTCCTCCTCACAAAACTATTCAATTTAATCACTTTCCTCTTTGAGTTATGGCGTATTGTAATATGGCCAATAGTAATAACTTTTATTACATTCCCGTTAACGTTCTCATGTTCCGAATATTATCTGCACATTTCAATTGAAAGTGGACAACGATTTTTCAAATGGTGATCTGTCTCTTTGGATTTGTTGTGTTTCATTGTTTGAATGTGTGTCATCCATCATGTTTATATATAATGTGTCACAAAATACCATATTTTAAAATACAGGATGACCTCCGTAATTGTCATTTTCTCACTATAAGACGATTATATTGAGATTTGATTACAGCTCTTTTAGTGTCCTCTTCTAGCTCTCATCAATCGAGTCAGTGTTCAGATGAATTTCGTTGTCAAATTAGTCTACACTTTTTTCAGCTTTCATGCACTTCTGAAATTGGATTTCTTTGCATTAAGATTTGTGCTTTCAGGAATATTTCGGTTCTATTTCCCGCATGTCGAGTGACTGCTATAAAGTGCTGGCATTAGCATGTTTTGGAATTAAGTATTATTTCTAGGACTTACGCACCACCAATTACAGTGTGTATTTTAAAATAAGCTTATGCGTTTTTTTCTCTCCAATAAAACATATATTTCTGCAAAGAATACATATATTACCTAAGTAGTATAATTTTAAAATGTTTTGGATAAGAGAATAAGTAAAATGATGTTCTCACTTGATTTAGAGGTAGGGTAGCAGTCTCAGATATAATTAATGAATATATATCCATGATTTCAAGTTTTAAATGTGTTTATACGATTACAACTGTAAGAGTGTTCAATTTAAATATACTGTAAAACAAGTAGGACGCAATACATATATAGAATATTTACTGTTATTGAAGAAATTGAATATTTACGATATTAAAGAATTTGTATTCTTTATGGCAGGATATATAATATATGTACGGCTGGTGACACGAGAGAGAAGAGAGAGAGAGAAGAGAGGGAGAGAGAGAGAGAGAAAGAGAGAGAGAGAGAGAGTTTCCACGGAGGTTATACAGCCTAGTTATGCTATGTGCACATTTATAAATATTTGCAAAACTCAATTATCAAATGCTGTGACCACTGTATCGTCAGAGCTGAATAGTTAAAATGTTAAATGTAACTACCCTTAAGTGAGGTTATTGGGGAAGATAGAGTAGAAAAGGAAGATAGAAAGAAGGGGAGAGGGAGATAGAGATAAATATAGATAGAGAGAGGGAGAGAGAGAGAGAGAAACCGCAACAAATTAACACAGTATGTAGTCTGCTAGAGTCAATTTAAGTTAAATTCGCTTCGTTTTGTAATTCAGGAATCAACGGCGTAAATGGAACTTTCGAAATATTTACAAATCGCCTAATTTACTTTGATATTATTTCTCCGTAACATATAAGATTTATTAGAAAATGAGAACAGATTAAATTTAAAAGGTCGTTTATAATATGAGTGCGGATATTAGATTATACCAGATAATATTTATTGGTCAAATTTTACGATTAGATATGTTAATGCGGCCTGACATGATTTTTTTCTTTTTTCGAAGCTGTTACTTATAATAATTGTTTCTACTTTAGGCACAAGACCAGCAATTACCCAGTACATTACTAGTACTTTATTTTATAGACCCCGCAAGGATGAAAGGCAAAGTTAACCTCGGTGGGATTTGAACTCAGACTGTAAAGGGATGTAACTATGCTAGAAAACATGGCGTCCAACCCTCTACCGATACTGCCAATTCACCATAATGACAAACAGTAGTAAATTCTGCGGCATTTGAAGGTTAGAGATTATTTGTTTATTCTTGTTAGGGATTATATTTCTTAGAATAATAGGAGGAAATGCAATTTCTTCTAAAGCATCATCATTATTTAGAAAAAGTGACGTTGATTCGTATGCATATTTGAATTCCTTTTGCAATAAGTGAACTATGCTAAAGTTAGTATCAAATATAAATATGTATGAATGTACAAATAGCGCCCCCCCTCCCTAACACGCACGCACATATATATATATATATATATATATATATATATATATATATATATATATATATATATATATATATATATATATATATATATATATATATTTACGGGCACGTATGTGTTTCTGTGTGGGGAATTTTATTTGTAGATATATACACATTTATATATGATACTAACTTTAGTATATGTATATATATATATATATATCACATAAAAAAAAGAGAATCAGTTTTGCGACGAATGGAGTTTATTGGATATATATATATATATATATATATGTGTGTGTGTGTGTGTGTGTGTGTGTGTGTGTGTGTCTATATATATATATGTGGAACGTACATGAATATGTGTGTGAGAGCCTGTACATTACCACTTAATATGTAAATAAAAACTGAATCAATTATAAGCAGTTAATCTATTTATTTCTCTTCCTTTCATGCCTTTTTACTAATCGGCTTGCATTTTACCTTCCTTTTTTATGATATTCATTAATTTCTGTTCGTCTACTTCACGTGATATAGTTATTTCATATTTCTTCAGTTCTTCTCTACGCCCCTAACCTGCTCTATTTCCATTTCCTACAATTATACTTAATGCTGTTGATGTTATAGTTATTTATGCAATAGCAACATTAGTAGTATCAGTATCAGTAGTAGTAGTAGTAGTAGTAGCAGCAGCAACAGCAGCAGCAGCAGCAGCAGCAGCAGAACTAGTAGTAGTAGTAAAATGTTTACCTTTCTTTGTATTTCCTCCTGCCTACAAAACTCATGTATTTCTACAAGCATTGCGTGCTTTTAATATGTTTATTTGACAAATTATTGTTATTTTGTGCATGCTCTTTCTTCGTTTTAACTATTTGCTCATGATACACACATGCAATTACTTAATAAAAATTAAGAAGCTAAAATTACCATGCGTGTGTTATTTATTTCACTCATGTCTAGAAACTCTCTTTGTTTTTCTTTTTCCTTGCTACGAATATATGAGAAACCAAAATATTCGCACCATCACACGTCTTTCAGAATTCTAGTGAATATAATTTTTAATTCATAGCAGCACGATCTTTTGTGCGGGGAGTAATATGAGTAACATTGTGCAATCATCATATGAAGATACCAGGAAAATATGTCAATTCCAATGCCAACCTTCAGAAAAGCAAGCTGATGTAAAATACTATATCCCAATCTTTGATTGACTTTAGTAGTCACGTTAAATTAATTTAGGACAGTAATTCATACGGTATCAAAATTGTCCTTTCAATTTAATATAATTTGCCAGGAGGCAGTTTATAAGTGCTACAATTTCATTCTGTGAACGCGAATATCTTGCCAATTAAATTGCAGCTTCACTATTTCTATAAATATAAGCATACGAAATATTAGAGAAACTCGCATTTTAGATTCATATACATATGTATAAAAATCTACTCTTTAATTATGATCATCATAAATAGAGTATTAGTTGCTTTCTCATTGCTTTGTTCTATTTTTACATTACTTCCTAATTCTCTATTTATTGCGGTGATTAATTTATAAATAAATTTTATTTACAAATGAATATATGTATATATCTCAAATAGTTTATCTTTTTTATATATCGACGGATTATACGTGTACACCGTTTATGTCAAGCATTAAACCTTTCGTTATTCAAGATGTTTAACGCCTACTGGTAATAAAAAGTAGTGTATATTAGGAAAATTGTAGGTTGTAAAATCACTAAAGCATGTATATATTTATAATATCGGTATTTAGGAAACCAAGGTCTACAATAGAATATGTTCAAGTGCATTAATATCAAATGATATGAATGAGTGCGTATCTTAATATTTGATAGAGAGAAGAGCTGGTAAGGTATGATGTGACGTTATAAATGTTCATTTAAAAAAATCACTAATAGGATGAAGATATTGAATAGTTGTCGCTTCCTCTTCCTTCTGTCTTCATTTTCTCTCTTTTGAGTGTGTGTGTGCTTGTAAGTATATGTAGCATTTTCCGTAGATGCGACAAGGAAAACATATAACATTGATCAATCGGGAAGGGAGCAGGAATATTATATTACTCATCAATATTCATACACGATATATATATGTATGTAAATATATATATATATATATATATATATATATACACACACACATATATATATATATATATATATATATATATATATATATATATATATATATATATATACACACACACATATATATATATATATATATATATATATATATATATATATAAGTATGCATACGTGCACACATACATAAATAAACACACACACATATATATAGGAACGGGTACGACCCCGACGGCTGAGTTCAAGCCGTTTAGACGGCTAATTCAGTCCAGAATTACCCACTATTACCCACTCTATTACCCTAAGTATTGAGTACTTTTGTGCGTTATGGTCCATGTGGTTCCTTACCACATTTCCTTCGTTATATATATATATATATATATATATATATATATATATATATATATATATATATATATATATATATATATATATATATATATATAATATGGGAATATGCACGTATATGAATACACAAGCAGAAGCAAACATCTCTGTCTACTTAACTTGGTTTTACCATTTTTAACTTAAAGTTCCATTTATTTGTTGGTTATATTCACATCAAAACCAAATCGTCATTTCATTTTCGTGAAAATATATTTTACCTTTTCATGCATGTATTCATTGTTAGATACTTTATAACACATGCAGTCATACATACATTAACTGAACCCCAGCTCGGAGACGGTATTGCCTTTAGCCCCATGATATCTACATCGTAATTTATGCTATCTGAAATACCTCAGAATTATATTTTAACACACAATAAAAAAAAGCGAATATTCTCTCCACGTGAGTTGAACTACATGCCTGTTATTTCACGCAGGGCCACGTTGCTGATTAGTTTACATCAGACCACTTCGCCCATTATATTAGTGCTTATAAGAGTCTTAATAGAGAACGCTCGTTTTATAATTCCCCTTATCGCACATATAATTATTACAATTCTTTCTGTCACTACTTAACCAATCAATAAGAGGACCGCTGCAGTTATACATAACTGTCATACCCCTATGTATTCGTCCGAAAAGATCCCATATTATGAACATTATATAAGGACAATATAAACAGAATTATAAACTTAATATCGGGCATATACAAGTAAAAATTAGAAATATTAAAGATACCACTCAACAGACATAATCTTTTTACTTCTCTTATACTATTCAACTTCATTTATGATTACATTTTAGCAAACCTGTACGACTACAGACACCAGAAGTCTCATTGAATAAAATGAAATAATTTTGCTGTCCACCTGTCTCTTACATATATCACGGGAGTTGTATATCAAGAAAGGTTGAATGCTGAATTTTCTTTTTAGAAATATCTATGGCAACATCTTCAATAGAGTAATGTATAGGACTGGTTCCTTAATTAATGAAACGTGTTGATTAAAATGTATTGCTTGTACGTTACACTTGTCACACACTACCCTTTAAACAATAGTGACACCTTCCTTTACAGAAATTCATTTAATTAAACAAACAGATACAATCCAAGTTGGATCTGTTTTATTTTTATTCAGATGTTTTTTTTTATTGTATATCTATCTTATATAATACCCAGATCACTGAATATGGTTACTGGAACACATGATACAACATTGAAATTATATTAACTGCCCCATCATTGCTGAGCTGGTTTATTCGGTTTTCGCTGCTGTTTCCAGCGTCACTATAAGGCAATCATATTGTCCTAAGTAATTCACCGTTGCAACACGTTGTTTCACCATGCAGTCTAGTAATAACAGGTATGTATGATATATTTTCAACTTGTTCCCTTAGGTGGAGTATATTCATATAGTAATTCGGCATTACAACACATTATTCCCCATGTGGTCCAGCAACGCAATGGCATATATGATATA
Organism: Eledone cirrhosa; assembly: GCA_964016885.1. Classification (NCBI taxonomy): domain Eukaryota; kingdom Metazoa; phylum Mollusca; class Cephalopoda; order Octopoda; family Eledonidae; genus Eledone; species Eledone cirrhosa. The sequence continues at coordinate 373,276,158 of OZ024740.1, forward strand.
TTTTCAATGTTGTATCTTCGTCGGGGTATTATAGAAGTTAAAACCGATTTTGTTTACCCAATTTAGCTTATATCCCTCCCGCAATGAGATGTTGGCTTATATTGAATATATTTTAATACTTCTCTGTTTGGATAATTTACTAATATATTGTATCCTTTCATGTGGATTTCTCCCGAATGAAACAGTTCTAGTCCTGTAGAAGCCATTTCTATATTTTATATATATATATATATATATATATATATATATATATATATATATATATATATATATATATATATGATCTTCCAGCCTTCATTGGTATTTCATCGTATTAAACGGCTAAAGAAAGTCGTTGGGACACGTAAATAGGGGGACCGAACGAGACAGTGTTTACTCTCTCGCTCGTTCCCCCTATTTACGTGTCCCAACGACTTTCTTTAGCCGTTGCTCGCACGAACCAGAGGTTTATGTTCTTTAAAGCGATTAAATAACAATGAAGACTGGAAGATCACTGATGAAGGATTAATGTTATTCATATGTAAACCATTTGCCACCACGCAGCACGCCACTTTTTCATATATATATTTTATAAAAAATAAACCAAAGAAGCCTTCAATACATCAAAAGTCTTTATTAGCCAACAATGTTTCGTCCTATTAAGGACTCATCCGGGCAAGTAAAGCTACAAGAAGCACTATCGGCCAATACAAGCCAGAAACTCAGAAGAATATGGAGTATACATCTATTAAAGCCTAGGAAGGATATTAAGGAAAAGTTGGCTAAGATTAAGAGTGATCAGTTACATACATAGATATGGACCAAATAGCAAGGAAGTGATTAACATGTTGAACCCACACTGCAAATATTGTATAATGCAACAACTTGAAACACAAATGGTAATATAATGCGAGTATAATATAATATAATAGACGGTGATAATAAAAAGCTTAATATATGTATATATATACATATGTATATATATACTGCTCACTCTTAATCTTAGACAACTTTTCCTTGATACCTTTCCTAAGCTTTAATAGATGTATACTCCATATTCTTCTGAGTGTTTGGCTTGTAACGGCCGATAGTGCTTCTTGTAGCTTTACTTGCCCTGATGAGTCCTTAATAGGACGAAACATTGTTGGCTAATAAAGACTTTTGATGTATAGAAGGCTTCTTTGGTTTATCTTTTATAATTCTTCGGCTCTGTTTAATTACATAGAGCTATATCCTATACTGTCATTTCTATAATATGAAGAGGGTGTTTAACTCCAACACACTGTAGTATTTTAATTCTTATATATATATATATATATATATATATATATATATATATATATATATATATATATATATATATATATAAGTTTACATATATATATACATACACATACATATACGTGTTTTGCAACTGGTCACTTTGTGGCTCAATGAAAAAATAATAAATTAAACAATCAGAGCTATATATCCTAAAACATGTCTATAGAATCACAAGATAAAATATAAACTATTTCCTCTCCCAATTAGCATAATTAACTATATAAGAAATCGAATTGACCAGGCTATACGAATGAGGCTTCTATGAAGGAATCTCCGACAAATAACCGAAAGTAGCGCTTCGCGTCGGCCGTAGCGGAATATTTATCGAATATTTCGACAGCTTAATCGCCTAGATATAATCAACTAAACAGAATTAGGTTTAAAATAAACTAGGAGAAAATAGAATACATTTAAATACCTCTAACATGGTTTCGTCCGTGTTTTGAGTTTTCAAATAATTATGTAATAATTATATAAACTCGAGCGCCGGATTCTTCAGGAAGCTCGCTCATATCTAGACATTAAATTTTCCAAAACGATCGCGACAAGAATTCATTTCAAAATGATAGAGGTATTTAAATGTATTCTATTTTCTCCTAGTTTATTTTAAACCTAATCCTGTTTAGCTGACTATATCGAGGCGATTACGCTGTCGAAATATTCAATAAATATTCCGCTACGGCCGACGCGAAGCGCTACTTTCGGTTATTTGTCGGAAATTCCTTCATAGAAGCCTCATTCGTATAGCCTGGTCTATTCGATTTCTTATATAGTTAATTATGCTAATTGGGAGAGGAAATAGTTTATATTTTATCTTGTGATTCTATAGACATGTTCTATGATATATAGCTCTGATTGTTTAATTTATTATTTTTTCATTGAGCCACGAAGTGACCAGTGGCAAAACACATATATGTATGTATATATATATGTAAACTTTTATATGTAATAATCTCCCACTAAATTGAGATACACATTTGGCTGTATTGTGCTGTGCTTTCTAGCAAAAATGCCACCAGTCGTAAGCAACTACCACACCCCTTCCAACTTGACCGCGACTACGTCACGATTTTTAGCCATTTTGAAATGAATTCTTGGCGCGATCGTTTTGGAAAATTTAATGTCTAGATATGAGCGAGCTTCCTGAAGAATCCGGCGCTCGAGTCTATATAATTATTACATCATTATTGGAAAACTCAAAACACGGACGAAACCATGGTAGAGGTATTTAAATGTATTCTATTTTCTCCTAGTTTATTTTAAACCTAATTCTGTTTAGTTGATTATATCTAGGCGATTACGCTGTCGAAATATTCGACAAATATTCCGCTACGGCCGACGCGAAGCGCTACTTTCTGTTATTTGTCGGACATTCCTTCATAGAAGGCTCATTCGTATAGCCTGGTCTATTCGATTTCTTATATAGTTAATTATGCTAATTGGGAGAGGAAATAGTTTATATTTTATCTTGTGATTCTATAGACATGTTTTATGATATATATATATATATATATATATACAATATTAAATAAATGGAAAACTATATTTATAAAACCATATCTATTTCATTATATATATTTCGGGGATATCATATTAACAATATGCTATGCCTTCATCAGACAAAATACAATATAAACAGTTTTATAGATAAATATATTCGACATACCGTAATAAACATCGACTTCATTTGAAGAGGTTTACGCTAGCAGTGAAAATACAGAGAGAAAGAAAGAGAGAAAAAAAGGGAGAAAAAAGAAAGAAAGACAACACGAAGAAAAGGAAGAAAAAGAAGAAAAAGAAAAAGAAGAAATGCATGGAACAAAATAGAGAGATGGAAAAATAGATAAAGCGAAGAGCTTCATGTAAAGAAACAGAAAGAGATATATATATAGAGAGAGAGAGGAAATAGAGATAGATACATAAATATATATAGAAAATTAGGTAGTGGGAGGTCATTTTGAGTAAGTGTATCAATGATACATTTATTTATTTATTTATTCATTTATTTATTTATTTAGCTCAAGTATTAATGTAAGGGAGATATATATAGAGAGAAAAAAAATTTAAAAATAGCCAGACATATTCGAGGCGTAGAAAACCCTATGTTATAATGTATTAGTATTTATAAAACTTACACTATATTGTAAATATCAGTATTCCTGAATGAAACAAGTATCCATAATGTGTGAAAATTCATTATCTTATGTTTAGTTTTAAAAAAATCATTTTTTTTCTCTTTTTTTCTCTCTCTCTTTCTCTCTGTATTTTCACTGCTAGCGTAAACCTCTTCAAATAAAGTCGATGTTTATTACGGTATGTCGAATATATTTATCTATAAAACTGTTTATATTGTATTTTGTCTGATGAAGGCATAGCATATTGTTAATATGATATCCCCGAAATATATATAATGAAATAGATATGGTTTTATAAATATAGTTTTCCATTTATTTAATATTGTAAATATACTCCAAATATTTGTCGAGTGCTTTTATATCAGTTATAAATATTTACTAGTTGTAACCCAACAATTTTAAATATAACTTTACATGTATATATATATATCAATATATATATATATATATATATATATATATATATATATATATATATATATATATATATATATATATATATATATATATATATATATTGGTAAACGGAATATAAAATGCTGACAAATTGTTCACAGTTGAAAAATGGTTTAATTAGGAATAAAAGAGTATTAGTGATTGTATGGGTTAGTATTCAGTTGTGGTTTTAAGTTTTTAAGTTGTTACCGGTTGCGCATTTCTAAATGCTTTTCAAAAATAATTTTGCGATAGAGTGTCCGTGCTGTTTGCTCTGATCAGAGCAAACAGCACGGACACTCTATCGCAAAATTATTTTTGAAAAGCATTTAGAAATGCGCAACCGGTAACAACTTAAAAACTTAAAACCACAACTGAATACTAACCCATACAATCACTAATACTCTTTTATTCCTAATTAAACCATTTTTCAACTGTGAACAATTTGTCAGCATTTTCTATTCCGTTTACCAATATATAATAACTTGTGTGTTACACCTCTATTCTTTTAACTATATATATAAATATATATATATATATATGGAGAAGAAGTTTATGAAATGGAAATGCGGGTATAAAGAATTTATTAGGTAACAATTGTTTCTATAGTGTATGGGTTACCTATACCTCGCTATTTGAATAATATAAAAATATTATCATAAACCGAAGGTACACTGTAAGTAAACACACCATGTCGTCAGACCTTTGTATTGGAATGATATGAAAATATTTTATACACTAGATAAAAGAAAAAGAAGAAGGTAGGAAGAGAAGGGGAAGAGGGAAGTGAGTAAGGTGGAGGGAGTCCTAGGATTTAAGACTGTCAGACTAGTAGAGATTGTAAGGAGAGAATGTTTTGGCAGCAGTTAGCTTAATGAGGCGTGTTAGGGTTGGAGGGGAGGTAAATTCTTCTAGTGGTGTTGTTCGGACAAAATTTAGTGAAAGGGGTCAAAGTGGTACAAGTTACAGACAAGTTATTGGGGCTACTATAGTAGCAGGTCATTTCTAAAGGGGTCCAGAAAACAGTGTTTAGTACTATTATTATAGAAAGCCATATCTTGTGTATAAACATATAAAACAGAAATTTGCAAACGGTGGTGTAAAAAGGTAACATTATATGCATTTAAAAAAAGAAAAAGTCGTTTTCAAACGATGGTTACAGTATAGTGAATGTTCAATTTTGCTGTTCAAAAGTGTATATATATATAAGAACGAGTAGGACCCCGACGGCTGAGCTCAAGCCGTTTCGAAGGCTAATTCTGGACTAAATGAAAATGTTAATCCTGGTATATGAATAGCCGAGCTTCTCAGGGGGTAATTCCATATATGGTAAAAGTGATTGTCACAAGGATTGGTCAAAAGTTTGTTGTTGAGACACATAATTCTATCATGGCAATTTGTGGAAGGAAGGGGTAATATATATATATATAATAATAATAAGTATAATAATAAAAATAATAATAATAATAATAATAATAATAATAATAATAATAATAATAATAATAATAATAATACTAATGGTAATAATTGTTTCTACGTTAGGCACAAGGCCAGCATTTATCCAGTATATTACTGGTACTTTATTTTATCTACCCCGTAAGGATGAATGGCAAAGTTAATCTCGGCGGGATTTAATAATATACGATATGTTTACGAATGAACATTTGAAAGCCTTGAAATTTAAAGTATAGATTTAAAGATGGCTCGGCAGCACCTGGCGAGTTCCAGAAGATGAAAGGGAGGTTACCGACCGCTGTTTCTGACTTATGTATTTGTTATCAATGCGATGCGCATTTGTACCTCGCTTGCGGCTGGGATTCTATATAGATGCAAACATATTTTAACGCTTCTCTATATGGGCTGTTTAGCCTAATTTGCATACGGAGCTGATGTGAGGCTCGGCCTGAACAAAAAATAGAATTAAGCTGATCGCTTCAGCATAGCTGTTTATTCGTAAACACGTATATAATTATATATACCAAACTTATATACTTATATATATATATACAGCCATGTTGGAGTGAACACCTCAATACTCTCTCTCTCTCTCTCTCTCTCTCTCTCTTTCTCTCTCTCTCTCTCTCTCTCTCTCTCTCGCTCTCTTTCGTATGTATATATATATATATATATATATATATATATATATATATATATATATATATATATTATATATATATATATATATATATATCGTATTGGCAGAAGGAAGGGTGGAACTGCCATTTTCCAACATGATTTATTTCCAGCAGATGGTAAAACAACATTCTCCAATGGCTACTGTGAATCAGTCACTGTGCACAATAAAGCCAATGACCTGATATTAGTTGGGCTCTATAGGCCACCACAAACACCCATATTCTGCTTCAAAGAATGCCTCAACAGTATTAAATGCTTTATTAAACAGTGCCATTTTAGCAATATACTCATGATGGGAGATTTTAATCTACCCTGTGTCGATTGGTCTACAAGCAATTTTAAAGCAGGCACCCCAACCATAACCACTGACAAAGAAGCAGTCGAGTCACTTCTTGACTTCATGAATGAGTGTTTCTTGTCCTAACTTGTATTTGCAACAACAAGGCACCAGAAGAACATTCTGGATCTAGTGTTTAGTAACCACACTAATACTATACATTACAGTGGAAAAAAAACCCCTTATCTCAGACCCTGACCTGGTTCTTTGTAACCTGAGATTCCACCAGCCGAAAGCTAATCCTAGGGACCTCTTTCCAGCCCACCCGTTTGATAACATGGATCTCTACAATACCAACTGGGATGCAATTATGAACGAACTATCACATGTTGACTGGTCTTTTACACAGGCACACACTTCCACCGACATCAAAACATCTTGGCAGATCTTTGTAGACACTGTCACAAATATATGTACAAAACACACCCCACCAAAACCTGTGAACAAAACTAAGTGCAGTATCCCCCAAAACAGAAAACCCAATTACCAGAAAAATAAGAAAACAGAAAAATTAACACACTAAAATACTGCGAACAGCAACACACGCATTTGACGGCTATCGCCCTGCTTGAACCAACAAAATATAACCTCGAACAATGCATGTAGACCATCATCACTAACCAGAGAACAGCTGAAGAGAGGTGTGCCATTGAGAAAATCAAACTCAACTCCAAAGTGTTCTTTTTTATTTGCTTAAAAAACACAAGGTCACGGTCTCCACTGTTGGCCCTCTAGTTGATGAAAATGGCACACTCCAAGATGATGCCAAAACCATGGGCGAGATACTGCAGAAACAATACTGCTCTGTTTTCAGCAATCCTGATATGGCCGATCTGGCCTGTATAAGTGATGTTAATGCAACACACTACATCGGACATAACTTTTGGCGCCTCTGATGTCTCAGCGGCAATAAACGAAATTAAACGCAATTCAGCAGTAGGCCCCGACCTGTTCCCTGCTTGTGTCCTGAAGGTGTGTCGACACCAACTTGCATCTCCTCTTGCTAATCTGTGGAGGAACTCACTGGATACTGGTTATATTCCTGAGGACTTTCTGTCCCAATCCGTTGGCCCAGTCTTCAAAAAGGGAAATAAGTCCCTTGCAGTGAACTACTGTCCGATCTCACTCACCTCTCATATTATCAAGGTATTTGAAAGGGTGGTGATATCATGAGTAACCCACTTTCTTGAAAGCAACGGCCTGCTGAACTCCAACCAACAGTGGTTCCGTAATGGAAGTGATTGCCTAACGCAGCTGCTACATCACTTTGACAATGTTTTGAGAGCCTTTGGATTGGGGTCCAAATCTGATGTCATGTACCTTGATTTCAGCAAGGCCTTTGACAGGATTGATTATAAGATTCAACTGAAACAACTATCAAATATTGGTGTCTCTGGAAAATTACTACAGTGGATCAAATGTTTCCTGACCGACAGAACCCAGCATGTAGTCGAAGGAATAAAATCAAGCCCTGCCAAAGTTAGCAGTGGCGTCCCACAAGGCACTGTGATGGGCCCACTTCGTTTCATCATCTACAATAATGTTATTACTGACATCATCAAGCACATCAACATAATAATCTTCGCACATCATTCCAAGCTCCAAAGGGTCATCAATGAGGTGGGTACCGGATTGCCTTCACTCAGACCTACTGACTGTTATCCAATGGGCAGAAAACAATAATATGTTGTTGAATGAGGACAAGTTTGAATTAATCCACTTTGGAAAAAAGGATGCCCTGAAACTACCATACTCTCTGCCTTAGGGTGAAACTCTAGTGGCATCCAACAACATCAGAGACCTGGGAGTAATTGTGGACAACAACATAAGCTGGGCCACTCATATAAACAAGAAAGTTGACATGGCCAGCAGAAAGTGTTCCTGATTTCTCAGAACCTTCCAGTCGATAGATATCGCTACTGTTATTCTTCTCTTCTCCACTTTTGCCGACCCCACCTTGAATACTGTTGTCAAGTGTTGTCTGCCCACAGGAAACAAAGTATCATGAAAGTTGAAGCACCCCAAAAATCGATTACAAAAATGATAAATGGCATGACAGCCCTTGACTATTGGACTCGATTAGAAAATCTCAACATTTATTCTCTCCAAAGTCGCCGTGAGCGCTACATTATCTACATGATGTAAACAAATATTCCATCAGCTTTGCCCAGATGATGTTGGCATCACCTTTAATGTACACCCAAGGCTTGGGCCCGGTGCTATCCGCCCACAACATAAATCTCACTCGCATCTCATAACAACAATACGGCATAATTATTTCACCTCAATTGGCTCTGCTCTCTTTAACATTACACCAAAACACATCAAAACAGAAACAGACCCCATAGAGTTCAAGAAGTCTTTGGACAATCCTTCAACAAATCCCGGATAAGCCTCCTACACCCGGATATGCCTACATAAACAATAACTCTCTGCTCGAGTGGGCGATGTTGCCCAAACCCTGATTTGTAAGACTTCATCGGGTGTTGCTATTAAGTTAGACATGGCCTGGGCCAATACTGGCCGAAACCTATCAAAGTTATCAAAGTTATATATATATATATATATATATGAAATTTGGTTGTTTTGGAAGCCTCAACAATGCAGATGGGTAAATCTCCGGGTAACAGAATCCGGTGGTGAAGAGAGAGATGTAGGAGGAAATGTAGAATGAGATGTATAGTGTGTAGAGGAACGTAGGTAAGAGCGTAAAAATAAAAGTAATCACACGAGATAGAATTACCTTGTGAGAGATTTAATTGCCCCTATATTACGCATCAATGAACTGGGGGGTTTTCCAAGGGGGAAAGTTATATGTCG
>OZ024740.1:373287822-373315322 GCA_964016885.1 Eledone cirrhosa
TTCCGAATCAACATCACGGAGCAGGGAGGTTATCCCCACCAACTTCTACCGCAAGACAGCCTGCAGAGACTACAAGTCTGCCATCCCTAACAGTGCTAGAAGAGGGTACATCACGAACGAGATCACGCGAATTAAAAACAGATGTAGCGATCCCGTGAGTAGTGTCACCCATACCAAGCGCTTTTTCAGGGTGCTGCAGACGAACGGATACCAAGCCTCGCTTACGAACAAAGTAAGGGACACCAGGCGCAAGAGGCAGAGAAACACCCAAGGCAAGTGTTTCCTTTAAATCCCGCACCTGGGCGATAAAACCACCAACGCTATCCCCAGGACTATACGGAGAGAGGGCATCGACATCCACCTGGCCCACTCGGGCCGCTCCCTACAGAGATGCTTCTCCAGGAAGCCCGGGAAATCGTCTGACGCGTGTTCCCTCAGAAAATGTCCGATGCGCCATAGGAACTGTTGCTTACGCACATACGTTGTATACAGGGTAGAATGTGACAAGTGCAACCACTACGATATCGCTAGCACAATCCGACTGCTACATATCTGGATCAAGGTGCACATCAACACTAGGGCCTCGTCTTTCCGGAAACCCATAACCAAATGCGTAAGCAAAGACGGAAGGCCCATTGTCACAATGCTAGAGACAGAACGCAATGTCGGCACGTTACGAATCAAGGAAGCACTTTGGATGAAACGCCTAGGACCAGAAATAAATAACCGATCCGAGAGAAGCAAGACGAGGTGGCTGGTGTAAACAACTGAGACAACAGCACACGCACACACACACACACACACAAACAGTGGTATCGAACGATCGTTATTGTGTGTAAGCGCCCCCACTACCCACCGACCAGGCAGTCTACTCACTGCCAGTAACACAGACTGAATATAGGTAGTATAATGTATTGACAGCTAGCACCCTCCCACTCCCACAATAACCAGGAACTGCCTCGACCTTTGCTTGACCGCACCTAATACGCCCGCGCGCGCGCTCTACTGAATATCTCAGTTACACACAAAGGTCGGACAACAGAGGCCAGGTACCGTTCCTCTCCGACAGATAACTTTCCCACTCGGACCCCCCCCCCCCCCAAGTTGATGCGAAATTCGAGATATAGGGACAATTATATCTCTCCCAAGGTAACTCTATCTTGTGTTATTATTTTTATTTTTACGCTCTTTCCTACGTTCCTCTACACACTATACATCTCAATCTACATTCCCTTATATCCCTCCTTCTCTTCACCACCGGATTCTGTTACCCGGAGATTTACCCAACTGCATTGTTGAGACTTCCAATACGCCCAAATTTTGTATTATTCTACAATGCTTCAAGTAAACTTCAATACTCTCTTACACACACACACACACACACACACACACACACACACACACACACACACACACACACACACATACACACACACGCACACACACACGTACACACACACACACACACACACACACACATATATATATATATATATATATATATATATAATATATATATATATATATATATATATAATATATATATATTATTATATATATTATTATGTTAAATTGTTAATTAGCCCTATTTTCTGGACGATGATAATGATAAAAACAATAATTATTAGCAAGGTGGAGGGAGAGTATATATACTGTCAACGCACAGTTGTAGCTCTGTTTGATAAGCTAAGATGTGAACCTATCTACAACCTCATTATCTGAATAGATTAGTGATAAATTCAGCTTGTCTCTGATTAGAAAATGAATACAATTTATGAGTAATTATAAATACCTCAAACTATGCTGTTAATTTTGAATTAGCTGGATGTATTCTATATACTGTAGGTAGACATAAAATGCTAACGTGATTGTGATTAACAGCTAATTGCAGTACCATTGATTAAAATAGATATGTGATATCTGATACAACAATGTTTACTAAAATAGCTTTTCTATCAATTGAAACTGTACACATTCTAGAAAGCAATGTCCTTCCTTAAATTATTTGAATGCAAATTCAATGAGGAAATATATATACGTACAATCTCACCAAATCAATCTCAACAACGTTTGGCCCAGGAAATTTGAAACTATATGAATGCTATAAATTTAATTTTGTTTAATTAAAAGAAATAAATCAATCGACTATAATTAAATATGTAATACAATTGAAATTACAATAATTCTCGGACATTAAATTAAACGCCTAATATTCAAGAAATAATCAAAACGGACTAAGACGTTGAATATAAATATGTTTATGTAAGATCACTAATAAATATATATATATATATATTTAAAGGAATAGAGGTGTAACACACAAGTTATGATATATTGGTAAACGGAAAAGAAAATGCTGACAATTTGTTCACAGTGAAAAATAGTTGAATTAGGAATAAGTGAGAATTAGTAATCGTATTGGTTAGTATTCAGTTTTGGTTTTAAGTTTTACCGGTTGCGCATTTCTAATGCTTTTCAAAAATAATTTTGAGATAGAGCGTCCGTGATGTTTGCTCTAATCTGATTAGTTTTGGAAATTATACCTGTTTTGATGTTAACAAAGTTGCTCCAGCGGTATTAAAATAAATTTTGCGCCAATTCGTGTTGCACAAATTCTTGTGGTCAAAACAATTTTGATTGGTCGGTAGAGGTCATGTGAATTTTAAAAATTGATTTTGCGCCAAATGTAGGTTTGTGTCGGCTGATTGCGAAGCCACTGAAAAATAAGTCTTTCAAAACAAAAATATGTGTGTGTGTGTGTGTGTAGTAGTAGTAATGAGGTTCGTTGTTGTGATAATGGTCAACAGGGATGTGTGTGCGAACCGCAACCTGTTGACAGTTCAAGTGCCTATTAAGACAAGTGTATGTGTGTATGTGTGTGTGTGTAGCAGAGTAATTCGTGGTAGAGGGATGGTCAGTAGGAATGTGTCTGTAAGTGTGTGGGGGATATTTTAACATGTTAAAATATATTTCTCAGCCCTTGTCTTATACGGAGAAGTGTGTGTGTGTGTGTGTGTGTCTCTTTGTATGTTAATGTACGCGTGTGTATGTGTGTATGTGTATATGTGCGTGTGTGCGCATACACGTGTGTGTGTGTGAGAATGTGTGTGTGTGTGTGGGCGGACCAGTAATTATTTTTGTGATACTGGTGAAATGGTGTTCATTATTCGATATTTTCAGTAAAATCGATTCTCTCAATAGAACATCAAAAACTTTAATAATAAAAGGTGTGAAATGATATATAGTATTGGCATAATACCAAGGTGTGTGTGAGTGTGTCCATATTGTACGTATTGCAAGGGGAATCCATTAGGCCTTGCCGTATTGGAATACTTGTGTACAAATATGTATGTGCTCATCAGTGTGCAATGCATGTGTGCGTTTATGTATGTGTGTGTGTCGGCACGTTTATATCTATAGACATCAAATGGTATGCACATTTGTGTATATTTGTGTTGCACCATAGAACATGTGTGTTTACGTATGTCATTGTGTTTATATGTGGGTAGAGATGTATGCTGATGTAGGTATGTATGTTGACGTGTGTATGTTGTGGGTTCGTCTTAGGGAGAAGTGTTTAGACGGGGTCCGTATTTGTTATTTCACCAGTATCACAAAAAATAATTACTGGTCCGCCCACACACACACACACATTCTCACACACACACGTGTATGCGCACACACGCACATATATACACACAAACATACACACGCGTACATTAACATACAAAGAAACATATATATACACACACACACACACACACACACACACACTTCTCCGTATAAGACAAGGGCTGAAAAATATCTTTCAACATGTTAGAATATCCCCCACACACTTACAGACACATTCCTACTGACCATCCCTCTACCACGAATTACTCTGCTACACACACACACACACACACACACACTTGTCTTAATAGGCATTTGAACTGTCAACAGGCTGCGGTTCGCACACACATCCCTGCTGACCATTATCCCAACAACGACCCTCAATACTACTACTACTACTACACACACACACACACATATTTGTTTTGAAAAACTTATTTTTCAGTGACTTCTCAATCAGCCAACACAAACATACATTTGGCGCATAATCAATTTTTAACATTCACATGACCTCTACCGACCAATCAAAATTGTTTTGACCACAATAATTTTTGCAACACGAATTGGCGCAAAACTTATTTTAATACCGCTGGAGCCACTTTTTTAACATATAAACAGGTAGAATTTCCAAAACTAATCAGATTAGAGCAAACATCACGGACGCTCTATCTCAAAATTATTTTTGAAAAGCATTAGAAATGCGCAACCGGTAAAGCTTAAAACAAAAACTGAATAATAACCAATACTATTACTAATTCTCACTTATTCCTAATTAAACTATTTTTCACTGTGAAAAAATTGTCAGTATTTTCTTTTCCGTTTACCAATATATATATATATATATATATATATATATATATATATATATATATATATATATATATATATATATATTTCACTGAAAATATAATTGCTTTTTCTTTTCTAAATATAAATTTGTTTCCCGTACTTTCCTTTTCTCAATCTTTATCTTTCTAGTTGATCTTGCATTTCTCATTCTGTCTTCTGGTGGAGGCCTGGTGTCCGAAACGTAAATACACTTTTTCTGATATATCAAGCATTAAACTAATATATTTCTTCATTGTATTTTGATGACTGCTTCGTCGTTTCTGTTTATATTCTACATGCAAACATATATACATCTATGTATGTATGTATGTATGTATGTATGTATGTATGTATGTATGTATGTATGAATGTATGTATATATTTATACATATATATATATATATATATATATATATATATATATATATATATATATATATATATATATATATATATATATATATTTATATATATATATATATATATATATATATGTATATATATATATAAATATATATATATATATATATAACTTTGATTGGTTTCGGTAGTATTGCTCCAGGCCAAGTCTAACTCAATAGCACCGCCTGACGAAATCTTTCATTCAGGATTATGACAACATGGCCCACACATGTAGTACGTTATTTTTTCTGGAAACATGTACGTGTGTAATAGGTTTATCTTGGACTTCTTGGAAAAATGTGTCGAAAGACTACTTGAATTTTATGGGATCTGTTTCTGTTTTCAAGTGTTTTGGTTAAAGAGAGAGGGGCCAGTTGAAGTGAAATATTTCTGCCGTAATATTAACATATGTGTGTGAGTGTTGTGTATGTTCTGTGTGTGAATGTGCATGTGTGTGTATGTGTGAGTATGTGTGTACGTGTGTATGTGTGTGTATGTGTGTATGTGTGTATGTGTGTATGTATGTGTGTGTGTGTGTGTGTGCGTGTGTGCGAGCGTCTGCGTATATGCACATATTTATTTATTGAACTAAAACTGTGAATTTCGTTTTTCTTCCAAATAAAAGACATTTCCATATGAAATGGGTTTATAAAGCAATGGATCGTATTATTCTTGGTTGTGTTTGAATTTAAAATATTTGTTTTACGTTTAGAAATATATATAGAGAATTTTTTTCCGTTTTTAGAATATATATTTCAAATGCTTCGTTTTACTTTGATAATTGCCGATACTCCAGTATATTATAACAAAGAAATTGAGGTCATTTAAAGAGTATACAGACAATATTTTTGAAGGTTGCTACGATTACGAATTCTACATTAGACATAACAATCTTTAAGCTATAGAATCTCTCTCAATCTCTCTCTCTCTCGCCCTCTTTATATATATATATATATATATATATATATATATATATATAGGAACCAGTAAGACCCCGACAGCTGAGCTCAAGCCGTTTCGACGACTAATTCTGGACTAAATGAAAATTTGTCCTGGTATTTAAATAGCCGATCTTCTCAAGGGGTAATTCCATATATGGTCAAAGTGATTGTCAAAAATCAGTAGTAATTCTGTGGTTGCAAATTAGTTGGGGAGATGGTGGCTAAACCTGCCAGTAGGAGAAAGAGGGGAGGGGGTGGAGTAGACCCAATCAAGCGTTGGTAGTGCCAGCTACAGCTGGGCATGAGGTCAAAGAAGATACAGGGGAGGGGGAGGAAGTCGGAACGGTAGGTAGAACAATGGGGGGTAGAAATATATAGGAAAGAAAAAATACTGAGAGTGGAGAAAAGCAAATAAGTGTAAAGAAAAAAGTAAAGTAAATTCTACGACCTAGGTCTCTAGCTATTGTTAGGCTAGAATAAATAAATAAATAAAGAAAGAAAGAAGTAAAGAAAGAAATAAAGAAATAACGAAATAAGTAAAAGAACTAGGTGGGACGGATAGGCAAGGACCCTTTTAAGAGGTATAAGTACGTAAATGATACGGTGACGGGTCAACAAAAGGGACCAAAATACTAAAGAGACTACCACGAAATAAACAATAAAGGTTTCCATCCCGGGCACAATGCCAGCAATCACCCAGTGCAGCAAAGTGAACTAGTATGAGATAATAATTCTGAGTCCCGAGAAAAATATATACTAATGCTAACTCTAAAAGATCTAAAACAAGCTACATGAAAGTTCGTACGAAGTAAAGGTAGAATACGGAAAAATAAATTCAGAATCCACCCCGCCCAAAAGAAAAGCGAAGAAAGAAATACTGAAACGAAAAAATAAGGCATAAGTGCCACTAAGAAATATAGAGGGCACAGAGAATAGTGGGAGCGGTCGGAAAAAGGGGACAAGTATCCGGGATCTAAACCAACTGCTATAAAGGGCGGAGTCCGCCAAATCTATCATAGACTAGGGGAGGGGGTGGGGGTACTAAGGCTACAAGGGGCCAAAGGGCAGCCTCGGGTGGGCGAGAAAAGACGCCGACAAAGGAGAAGAGCTGGGGTAGAAGGACTAAGGAGAGAGGGGGGAAGGAAATAAAGGAAGCGATAAAAGAATACAAAGAAGATCTTACGTCTCCCTTGGCAAGCAGGGGTTACCCATTGCAAAATCGGCAAGTGGGGTGTTATAGCCCTAGTCTACCCCCCCCCCCCCCCCGGGTCATTATGGGGTTTGAGGGCGAGGTAAGTCCTACGCAATCCATGTTTACATGCAGTAACCAGTTCATCTTTCTTGTTTAGGAGTTGGTCCGTCGAAAACAGCATTTGTAAAGTTTCCTCCGAGCATAAATTGCACGGACGGCGTCCTCCCGTGTAAGAATTGGCTCTGGACAGTAATCTCCAAGTGATGTAATCACGTGACAGTAATCTCCAAGTGATCATAGGTGATGTTGTTGTCCTTGAGGTCCCATATGTGGCCCGAAAGTGTAGTGGCGTGACGCCGGGCCGGGTTTCGGAAGGTATGTCTATGTTGGTATAGCCGGGTCTTGAAGTCACATGCGGTAAGTCCTATATAGGCTTTGTTGGAGGTATCCGTCCTCACGTTGCACTGGTAGATCACATTACGGTCTCTGCATCTATTGTCGAGTGGGCAAATGGATCTATCCGGGCAGTTACACCTCCTGGTCGGTTCTCCACTGCTATTTAGGTTATTTCTGCCATCGGGGTTGAGTTTTTTGTTGTTAGAGGAGACGATGTTTTGTGCGAAGTTTGGTGTAGTGCTGTAAGAGAGTTTGATGGTATTTTTGTTAATTATGTTGTGGTAGCGGTGTTGTAATGGGAAGTGTTTTTCAATGAGCCTAAAGAATAGTTTCCCGATGGGAGTTGTCACCTCTGCGTTGTGGGGAGGATTGAACCATGTTACATTGCGTGAGCGGCGGTGTCTCCTGCTGGTTCCGCTAATGGGAGCTGGACAGTAGGATATTTCCTCCCGGAAACCACTCCGCTTGAGGGCCTGGTTGTAATAAGGCGCATGTTCATCGAATATCCGCTCATTAGCTGACAAACGGGATATGCGGAGAATTAGCCGTCGAAACGGCTTGAGCTCAGCTGTCGGGGTCTTACTGGTTCCTATTACCCACTCTACTACCTCAAGTAGTGAGTACTTTGGTGCGTTATGGTCCACCTGGTTCCTTACCACATTTCCTTCGTTATATATATATATAAATATATATATATATATATATATATGTGTGTGTGTGTGTATACTATTTTAAATACTGTGTCAAATGACAACAATCATTCTTCCACTATGGCTGTGATCCTAGGTCAAGTTTCGGTTTTTGTGGGTAATCATATATCCGTACTGCAAGAAATACGCTCTTAATATCAGCTAAATTCACCATCATGCACTGGGCCTGCACTCGTATTTTATCATTCAAAAAACTTCAAAACACTGCGTGTTATTGTAAGAAGTTTTCAATTGACTCTGCCGTTACGTCTCCTTATATTTGAGATTTCTCTACTATAAAAAACCTTAGGAGTTTAATGGATTGAAAACTTCGAAGCTGATATTCCTCGTTCAAGCCATGCATCAAATCCTGTCGTGTCGTTAGATTTTAAAACTGGGTTCTATAATTATACTACTTTGGAGACTGAATATCTTTAAATGTGGGGAATAATTTATATTCTTTAGGGGATTCTGTGTTGTGACTCATCATGAAGTTAGATACTCAGAATTGGATTCAGTTGTGAAAGCGATAAAGAGACGACATAAACCTGAAGATGAGAGCTGCAACGAGAAATATATGCAGTCCCTGTCCATTTAAATCTGAAATGAATAGTTCTAATGTTCGAGATGAATGATGAAAGGAATCCGGGTGATGATATGTGGTTTGGTAGTTAATTGAAGTTGGCTAGTCACTTGTCAAATATTAATCAATAAAGAGGAAGTTACACATGCGAGAATATGACATGCTGAGTTTATAAATTAGTGGCCGGATAAAATTAAATAATTTGATACCCCACAACATATGAAAGAGACGGATTGGTTCACGTAATATTATTATCATAGATTAATTAATGATTCTTCTCAGCTTGTGAAGAAATATAATTTTCAGTCACTATACAACATTTCATTTGTTATTGCTAATGCTTCTTTTTCGCATAGATAATAGAATTTGGTTAAGTCATGATTGCATTCCGAGTTAATAGATATATGGAGCTCTTTGAAATATGAACAATTCTATAAGCATAGGTCTGTGTATAACAGATGGAATTCATGTATATAATATATTAATTAGATTAACACCCCACGAGTAGTAAAAGGAAAGATAAAAACACGTTGCGTTTTGAAGAATATACTATTGATACACCAGTATATTCAAAATGGAAGATTAGAATACTGTATTTATGCCACAAGAAAATTTTAATATTTACTTTCTGTCATTCACACAACAAAACCTGACGTAAGGAATTTTACTGACATGTAATTCCTCGATATATATACTGTGTATATATATATATATATATATATATATATATATATATATATATATATATGTATATATATATATATATATATATATATATATATATATATATATATATATATATATATATATATATATACAAGTATAGGTTTCAGCGAGAATCGCATTTCGGCGTCTAGGAAAGGTGAAAGGAAACGCAAAAATCAGAAATGACACTGGCAAAGTGCTCAATAGTTAAAAAACAGAGCTAAACAATATGTTAAGAAGCCATACAGAACTGATAAATATATATACACATATATGTATATATATATATATATATATATATATATATATATATATATATATATATATATATATATATTGGAATAAATGCTCTGAAATAGCGATATATATGTGAATATAGACATAGAATATTCGAAAATATTCTGTATGTTTATAATAAACATTTTGAAGACCTAATCGCTATAGAATAGAATACGTCACGTATTACAATTAGATTCTCGATAAAAGCAAGGGAAGTAAATCTACGCGTTTCATTCTTATTAGAAATCGTCAGGACTACATATCCAGTGCTTTCATCGAGAATGACACAGCTAGAGACTTATAGAATACTTAGCTGTGTACAGGAACTGGTTTGAAAGAGCGGTTGCCGGTCCGGCAGAAATTAGAAATTGGAATAAATGCTCTGAAATAGCGATATATATGTGAATATAGACATAGAATATTCGAAAATATTCTGTATGTTTATAATAAACATTTTGAAGACCTAATCGCTATAGAATAGAATACGTCACGTATTACAATTAGATTCTCGATAAAAGCAAGGGAAGTAAATCTACGCGTTTCATTCTTATTAGAAATCGTCAGGACTACATATCCAGTGCTTTCATCGAGAATGACACAGCTAGAGACTTATAGAATACTTAGCTGTGTACAGGAACTGGTTTGAAAGAGCGGTTGCCGGTCCGGCAGAAATTAGAAATTGGAATAAATGCTCTGAAATAGCGATATATATGTGAATATAGACATAGAATATTCGAAAATATTCTGTATGTTTATAATAAACATTTTGAAGACCTAATCGCTATAGAATAGAATACGTCACGTATTACAATTAGATTCTCGATAAAAGCAAGGGAAGTAAATCTACGCGTTTCATTCTTATTAGAAATCGTCAGGACTACATATCCAGTGCTTTCATCGAGAATGACACAGATTTACTTCCCTTGCTTTTATCGAGAATCTAATTGTAATACGTGACGTATTCTATTCTATAGCGATTAGGTCTTCAAAATGTTTATTATAAACATACAGAATATTTTCGAATATTCTATGTCTATATTCACATATATATCGCTATTTCAGAGCATTTATTCCAATTTCTAATTTCTGCCGGACCGGCAACCGCTCTTTCAAACCAGTTCCTGTACACAGCTAAGTATTCTATAAGTCTCTAGCTGTGTCATTCTCGATGAAAGCACTGGATATGTAGTCCTGACGATTTCTAATAAGAATGAAACGCGTAGATTTACTTCCCTTGCTTTTATCGAGAATCTAATTGTAATACGTGACGTATTCTATTCTATAGCGATTAGGTCTTCAAAATGTTTATTATAAACATACAGAATATTTTCGAATATTCTATGTCTATATTCACATATATATATATATATTTGTGTGTGTGTGTATGTGTGTGTGTGAGTGTATATTTATGTTGCACTTACACGCAGGCGCAGGCGCTAGGACACACATATACACGCACATATATATGAAGGAGTCAGGACCCCGACAGTTGAACTCTTGTCGTTACAAAAGCTAGTTCAGAAATATCTTGTTAAAACAGAAGTTCAGCCGTGTTGGTCCCGGCTCCTTCATATACCACGCTCTACTACCTCACGCATCGTGTAGTCTGGTGAGTAATGGTCCAACATGTTTTTACTGCATCCATTCTGATTGATGTATATATATTTATATATATATATATGTATATATATATATATATATTAGAAAGTGAGGTTTTTTTTTTACAAAATGAAAAATAACCGAGGTGTCCTACACGAGTGAAAGTATAAAGAAAAAGAGATGAAATCGAAAATGCAACTAGAGTCTTATTTTAAAAAAAAATATATATATTTATTTGGTTCCTTTACCGTTTTCGCAGTTCTTCTGCTTTTCAAAAGGTGAGTTGAGATGGAGGTTCTGTGGTTTTTCTCACACACACATATATATATATATATATATATATATATATATATATATATATATATATATATATATATATATATATATATGGTAAACGGAATAGAAAATGCTGACAAATTGTTCACAGTTGAAAAATGGTTTAATTAGGAATAAAAGAGTATTAGTGATTGTATGGGTTAGTATTCAGGTGTGGTATTAAGTTTTTAAGTTTTTACCGGTTGCGCATTTCTAAATGCTTTTCAAAAATAATTTTGAGATAGAGTGTCCGTGCTGTTTGCTCTGATCAGATTAGTTTTGGGAATTCTACCTGTTTTTATGTTAAAAAAGTGGCTCCAGCGTTATTTTTGTGTTGCAAAAATGCTTGTGGTCAAAACAAGTTTGATTGGTCGGTAGAGGTCTTGTGAATGTAAAAAGTTGATTTTGCGCCAAGACTGTTTTTATGTTAAAATGTTAAAAAAGTGGCTCCAGCAAAAATTATTGGTCAAAACAATTTTGATTGGTCGGTAGAGGTCATGTGGATAAAAAATTGGTTTTGCGCCAAGATTGAGAAATGACTCTTTCACAACAAATATGTGTGTGTGTGTGTGTGTGTGTGTGTGTGTGTGTGTGTGTGTGTGTGTGTGTGTGTGTATGTGTGTGTGTGTGTGTAGTAGTAGTAGTAAGGTGTTCGATGCTGCGACAATGGCCAGCAGCGATGTGTGTCAAATGGCTATTACGATAAGTGTGTGTGTGTGTGTGTGTGTGTGTGTGTGTGTGTGTGTGTGTGTGTGTGTGTGTGTGTGTGTGTGTATGTATATATATATAGTAGAGTCATTCGAAGGTCAAAAGATATTTTTCAACTTTTGTCTTATACGGAGAAGTGCGTTTGTGTGTGTGTGTGTGTATAAGTCTCTTTGTATGTTGATGTACGCGTGTGTATGTGTTTGTGTATATATGTGTGTGTGCGTGTGTGGGTGGACCAGTATTTTTTTCCCCCTGGTAAAATGGTGTACATTATTCGATTTTTTCAGTAAAATCGGTTCTCTTAATAGAACATCAAAAATCTTAACAATAAAAGGTGTGAAATGATATTCACTATATATATATACACACATACACACATTCACTACATATATATATATATATACATATATGGTGGCTGCCAACTCGTTTTCGAGTACGGCCACTACTTTATATCCATGTAGGAAAACCCCTACCGATGCGCGGAACGAGTGTGACTTTTTAGTCCAGCCAGTGACTTGAAAACTCTGGTACAAACACTACACTTGTGACAATTAATGACACTTAGTGCTGGGCCTTTGGTATCATGTGACGACAAGTGCAGGGAGATCTCCAGATATAAAGCAATGCCTGTGCCGTGAAGCTTTTATAGTGAGCAAAGGCACTGCACAAATCCAGTCCCACTCTCTTAACCAAGATGATATTTACCAAAAAGAAGAACAAGTCAACATCATTGGATACCATCAGAGTTGCAGGTGTTATATCAGAGTTTTCCTTCTCCTAGAATTCTGCCTTGACAAAGGCTATGGGGTCATCTCTCCCATATACATATATACATACATATATATGCACATATATTTTTTTGTATTGCACCATAGATCATGTGTGTTTACGTGTGTCATTGTGTTTATATGTGGGTAGAGATGTGTGCTGATGTAGGTATGTATGATGACGTGTGTATGTTGTGGGTTCGTCTTAGGGAGAAGTGTTTAGACGAGGTCCGTATTTGTTAATGAAGTAAGATTCCTTGCTGATGCGCTGGGTGTGGGTGGCATTATCTTTAAATTTGTAGAGAGGAAAGATTCTGAAGTTGGGATGATTTTGGCGGGAATAGAGGAAAATACCACTGAGTGAACACATTGATACCTGTGCCGCCCAAAATCATCCCAACTTCAGAATCTTTCCCCTCTACAAATTTAAAGATAATGCCACCCACACCCAGCGCATCAGCAAGGAATCTTACTTCATTAACAAATACGGACCCCGTCTAAACACTTCTCCCTAAGACGAACCCACAACATACACACGTCAACATACATACCTACATCAGCACACATCTCTACCCACATATAAACACAATGACACACGTAAACACACATGCTCTATGGTGCAATACAAAAAGATATATGTGCATATATATGTTTGTATATATATATATATGTAGTGAATGTGTGTATGTGTGTATATATATATAGTGAATATCATTTCACACCTTTTATTGTTAAGATTTTTGATGTTCTATTAAGAGAACCGATTTTACTGAAAAAATCGAATACTGTACACCATTTTACCAGGGGGAAAAAAATGCTGGTCCACCCACACACACACACACATACACACACACATATATACACAAACACATACACACGCGTACATCAACATACAAAGAGACTTATACACACACACACACACACACACACGCACTTCTCCGTATAAGACAAAAGCTGAAAAATATCTTTTGACCTTCGAATGACTCTGCTATATATACACACACACACACACACACATACACACACACTTATCTTAATAGCCATTTGACACACATCGCTGCTGGCCATTGTCGCAGCATCGAACACCTTACTACTACTACTACTAAACACACACACACACATATATACACACACACACACACACACACACACACACACACACACACACACACACACACACACACACACATACACACACACACATATTTGTTGTGAAAGAGTCATTTCTCAATCTTGGCGCAAAACCAATTTTTTATCCACATGACATCTACCGACCAATCAAAATTGTTTTGACCAATAATTTTTGCTGGAGCCACTTTTTTAACATTTTAACATAAAAACGGTCTTGGCGCAAAATCAACTTTTTACATTCACATGACCTCTACCGACCAATCAAAATTGTTTTGACCACAAGCATTTTTGCAACACAAAAATAACGCTGGAGCCACTTTTTTAACATAAAAACAGGTAGAATTCCCAAAACTAATCAGATCAGAGCAAACAGCACGGACACTCTATCTCAAAATTATTTTTGAAAAGCATTCAGAAATGCGCAACCGGTGAAAACTTAAAAACTTAAAACCACAACTGAATACTAACCCATACAATCACTAATACTCTTTTATTCCTAATTAAACCATTTTTCAACTGTGAACAATTTGTCAGCATTTTCTATTCCGTTTCCCAATATATAATAACTTGTGTGTTACACCTCTATTCTTTTAACTATATATATATATATATATATATATATATATATATATATATATATATATATATAAATATACATGGGTGTGTATGATTGTGAATAGAATATTATATTAATAAAAGGAATTCCAACTTTGTCTGATTTACTCGTTTTATTTACAATCCTTTAAAATTTTTAAAAATTCATAATGGTATTAGAATGAAATAGTATGGCAGAATATTAAATGTTAAGTGTTAATTGAACAAGTACTTTCATGCTTTCGCAATCTTCAGGTTCATAATGTGTGGTGACAGTCAAGTTTTCAATTTTAAACTGTAATGAGATGGGTAAATTTTGTGCCGTATATACGGTGAAAAGAGGGTCCAGAATGCTAAATCTTGCAAACTGTATTTCGACCAATCGCTCTGTAGTTACACTGGATTACTAAAGCTGATTGGTTTAGGCGTCACGGTTGGTTGAGCATATCTAACGACTACTCATTGATCCTATCCAAAGCATCAATTGTTTTGCTATTTTTAGAAATGATGAAAATAGAATTTTCTAGTAATCATCACTATCAACATCACTTTTTTATTATTATTATTGTTGTTGTTGTTGTTAGTGGTTGTAGTCGGAATGGTCGTAGTCATAGTCATAGTAGGAGTAATGACCCATTATTATTGTTCATTTAGCTTGGGTTTGAATTTATCAATAACATTCTTTTCTTTGATTTTTCTCTTGATTTCACTTGGGCTGTGTAATTTGTATAATGGGATTATTATAAATATTCCCTCCCCACATGTTGATAGATGGTTACTTAGGGGTATCTGACGGACATTTGCTGTCGGTATACCCGTGCACGTTCCGATAGTGCATTTCCTGTTTGACCGACATATAGTTCTTCACAATTCGGGCATTTAATGCAGTAAACTAGATTTCTGCTTTTGCAGTTCATATTTGTATTTGGGAATATTTTTCCAGTTTTTGTTTTCATATATTGACCGGCGTGTATGGATTGACATGTGCCACATCGACTATCATTGCATTTAGATACAGTGAATGATTGGTCTTTGTTGTTAAGGTCAAACGTTGCTTTTGTTAGTAATTGCTTCAAATTTTTCGGCTGTCTTTTACTAAGAGTCAAAGATCGATCTGTGATTAAGTCTTTTAATTCATTACTTTAAGCAATGATCGGTACGTTTGCTTTAGCAGTGTTGAAGATATTCTGGTGACATGGGTTGTGTGTCATTATAAATGGTATGACCAGTTCTTGGTTTCTTCTTCCTTGGGTTGTCCTAAGTTGTTGTATAGGTATTTTCATAGCCCGCTGTATGGCATTTTCTATAAGTAGATATGGGTATTTTTGTTTGAGCAAACATTCTCTTAGTTCTGTTATGCGTTTGTACCTCGTATTCGTATCTTCTACAATGGTACAGATTCTTCTGGCTAGGCAGTATGGGATGTTGCGTTTTGTATGAGGTGGATGGCACGACTGAAAATTCAGATATTGATGGGTGTCTGTGTGTTTATAATATATATCCGTGGTAATGGTCGTGTCGTTTTTGATTATCATTATATCTAGGAATGGTAATTTGGTCCTACTCATCTCTTTTGTGAATTGGAGAGATGGGTGTAGGTTATTCAGGAGGATATTGAACTCATCCAGAGTATCTAGAGATTATGTCCAGATGATGAAACAGTTGTCAAGGTATCTCTTCCAATATTTTTCAATGTACTTTCTAAAGTCAGTACTATGTTTTTCCTCTATTTCTTGGTAGAGTTGTTGTTCTAAGTATCCCATTACAGATTTCGCCTAAATGGGAGCAAACTTCGTTCCCATCGCTTTGCCTCTAATTTGGATGTAATTCTTTCCATTGAAGAAGAAAGTGTTTTTTTTCAGAATAAGTTTAACTGCGTCTAATATAAATGGCGCTGTGAATCTGGTGGGAATCCCTTCTCTGTTTTTCCACCCAGTATTTAACCGCCTTTATTCCTAAATCATGTGTAATGTTGGTGTAAAGGCTTACCATATCAAAACTAAGTAGAAGTGAATTCGTTTCCGTGGTTTTAGGAAGATGGGTCAGGAAGTCGATATCATCCCCGATGAAGCTGGGTATCTGAATACGTAGTGGTTTCAAAATAATGTCAACAAAATTGCTTAGACGGTGGGTGGAGCATGTTGGACCAGCTATAATAGGTTTAAGTTTTAAGTCTTTTGGGTGTAATAATTTAATGTACTCACTGTTTTGTTCTCTTACTGCCAGTTGTATTTCTTTTGACTTATGAACTTTCGGTAGGCCATACAGGTTGCTGTGTTTTGGCTCAAAATTGGTGATGTAGTCCCTTTCCTTATCAGTAAGTGAGTTGTTGTATTTTGAAGCCAGGTTGTTGATCTATTTATGATATTGTGGTCTATATTTGACGGTATTTCATGATAGAATGCTGTGTCTTTCAGTTGTTCCTCAACCAAATCCTTGTAGTATTCAGCATCCATTATAACAACTGCACCCCCTTTATCTGCTTGTTTAATTATTATTGTTTTATCATTTTGTATATGTTTAAGTGCAGACATTTCAGACATATATATATATATATATATATATATATATATATATATATATGTGTGTGTATGCATGTGTGTATGTCTGTGTGTATAAGAATCCATGTTGCGTGTGATAATTCATCACGTTCTTTCCTTTTTTTCTTTAAGATTGCAGACTATCACTTTTGGCATATAATATGACAAATGTTCACACTAAATAGAGCAATGTAGTAGAGCCAGAAACATTACTTCCTCATCACCGAAAATAATTTACCCACTGAAGTAGCATTTTTTTAAGCCTCTACAATTCATAATTGTTTCTACGTTTGGCACAAGGCCAGCAAATACCCAGTGCATTACTGGTACTTTATTTTATCGACTCCGTACGGATGAAAGGCAAAGTTAACCTCGACGGGATTTGAACTCAGACCGTAAACGGACATAACTATGCTAGAAAGCATGGCGTCC
Organism: Eledone cirrhosa; assembly: GCA_964016885.1. Taxonomy (NCBI): domain Eukaryota; kingdom Metazoa; phylum Mollusca; class Cephalopoda; order Octopoda; family Eledonidae; genus Eledone; species Eledone cirrhosa. The sequence continues at coordinate 373,305,536 of OZ024740.1, forward strand.
GACCTTCTACCGATACTGCCAAATCACCGCCTCTACAATTCATAATGCTCTCGCTTATGCTACACACATTTTATCAGAGACGTATGTTTTAGTACAATCACTGTAGTAATTTTCCTGATTGGCTTTTTGTATTGTGGCGGCGCAAAATGGGCTTAGATTTCAATGAATGAAATGCAGAGAGAGCGAGAATGACAGAGATGGAGGGGGATTCTGTCAAATCGTTAGAGCAGTTTCCTATACACATATTTAACCCAAGGTATACATGAAAAGGAGTTTTCTACGGATGGCACCATCGGATAATCATAAATGAAACATTGTCGTCCACCGTAGTTTTAATCACTCACCACTTTCTCAAATCAGACTTAATCTAGAGACGATAAAGGCAAAGCAGGCACAAAAAAGTTGTTAATAATTTGTTATGCACTTTTCATTCACACTCTTTCACAGCGTGCTGTGTAGGCACGTAACTAAGAATGTTATGAGAAAATTATTATAGGATTGTTACGGGCGTTGTTTATTTCGTTTCAGAGTGACCTTAGTATATGTATATTCTTTAAAGAATGTGCCCATTGCATATACTTTCACTCTGAATAAAGGATTCAAATTATGTCGATATATTTTCAAATGAACATTGGATGATGTTTTCTGCAGTATCGAAATAAGTTTTCTATAAATTATTCCTCCCTATTTGTGAAGAGACAGTGCTAAACGTTGCATTATATTTTGAAATAACAAAAACAGTATATTAAATCTTTGGGGAACTTACGTCTGATAATGGAATTCATTATGTGGATGTAAAAATTGCATATATATATATGATAATAAAATGTACAATAACTGAATGAACATTTAATACCTGGGTGTTAACTGTATATTTAATTTTCTAAGAAAATAGAAGCTTTGTCGTTACATATGGTTGCCAGATGATACGAGGAAACTGAATCTCATCTGTTAGCGTCATTCTTATATAGTTTGTGTGTGTGTTTGTGGATTTGTGGGTTTTGTATGTGTTGCTGAGTGTGAATGTGTGTCAGTGTCCAAGTATTCACACGAGAGAAAATAGTGTGTCAAGGAGTGGAACTATTTGCGCTGTTTCCATTGATGATGTATTGCTTAAAGCTTTAACACAACAATCATATTTGATCTTTCAGTCGCATATTTCTTAGTATTCAACGCACACTGCATCTGAATACGACTGAATGTCATTGGATGATGAGTGAGACACTATCATGTTCGGCATATTTGGTGACGAGCTACAGTTGACGTTTAATATGTATATTGGGAATTTGGGATAATTTTCTGTTGATTTGGCTTGAGCGTATTCATTTTTATAAGTGTTGTTTTGGGGGATTTGCTTGGGATACGTCTAAAATCAGTGCTGGATTTTGAATCACTGTATCTGATATGTTATGTGTTCTTATGCTTTGTGTGTTTCTCTTGATATAACAAGTTAAAGAATATTAATTATAATGACAATTTGGAATGGAAACGGGAATCTCGTAGAAACTTTAGACAACAATGAAAACGGTGTGTTGTTAGGTGATATAACCTGCTGAGCTACTATATCAGACAACAAACGATATACACATGGTTCATGATTAACCGTAGCGAGAAACGTGTCTGTTCCATAACATGATCATATTTGTGTTTCTTATCAGAACACTTAATATGATCATTCTATCTCTTATATAAAATTACTAGCAGAAATCTTATTGCACTACTACATTTCAGTTTCTGGTGACTGATTTTTCACATGAATACAAAGCTCCACAAATTTACCTATAGGCCAGCAGTCTATGACTTTCATCTTTACTCCATGCACTTAAATCTCTAATGTTATATTTACTTATGAAGCGCGATGAAAGTCTGTGTCTAATCAATAATCTTAATCGATTATTTTCTTTTTTATTAGTGTGGATTGCACAATGTCAAGGCGACCATATTTAGAAAGCATTCTGTTCCTCGGGAAACATATTTTCCCGACAGGACTGGATGTATTGAAGTAGTAGAAAGTGTTTGCGTACTGTTTAGTATCTATAACAAGATAGTCTTTGTATCTGTAATTTTATTTCTAAATCTGTTTCCGAAAACCTATTAGTTTCATTCTTATTTCAATACCGTACAGAATTTATATTCCGCATCGAATGAGGTCGTGTGGCATATACCATAATATTTAAGTTCTCACTAGTTATTTCTATTCAGACAGTTTCTTATAAGAGCATATTGTAAGTATCTGCGGAGAATATATGTTAGAAATAGATGCGTAACACTGTGTTAATCTGACAAGGACGCCAGTAACTGCGAACATGAACGAGGAAACAATGACTACAAACATGCTAAACATTCTACTTCAATTATTATTGGATTTCAATGTAATTTTTCTTCACGACACTTCTGCTGTTGCAATTATTTTGCAAATAACATGACCTGGATTTTATCAATTTTCAAATACGTTGGCTGGTTAATCACCTTTGACCTTACAAGTTCGTAACCCGTATATTTAATCTTACTACCCTGACATGTCTGCCCCAATACAATTGAATTTTTAAAGCACATTAAATCATTCTGAATGTCCGTCCATAGATTCTAGGTCTGTGTAGGTCACTATTTCGTGAGAGCAACAGAAACATATTGGTAAATGTGTGTGACAGTTAATAGATTATCGCCCAGTATTACACTCTATGTTATGTCTTTGAGAATGTGTGCATTCTTTTGTATGTTAGTTTAAATTGTTATAGCGAATAGAAGATACACAAAGTTCATAATCATTTCCAAACTGCTAATCAGATTAGATAGATACTTAGATCAAAATCTGCCCGATTGGTCCTCGTGCGTGTAATGCAATTTGGTAGAGACGAAACTTTTCAAATGTCAAAATGTTTAAAATGCTCTATAATAGCTAATAGGGTCATTTATGAATTACTATCTTCATACATTACCCAGCCCCACACACACAAACAAAGACACACCCATTAATACACACACACATGTACACACACACGTACATGCAACACACACACACATACGAAACATAAGTCAATTGCAATAGCTCATAATGGTTTATTTACTGCTACATATATTTGGATGATAGCCATTGAATGGCTATGACCTCATCAGGCAGTTAGTCAGTTCTTAGACATGCCAGCTCTCTCTCTCTCTCTCTCTCTCTCTCTCTCTCTCTCTCTCTCTCTCTCTCTCTCTCTCTCTCTCTCTCTCTCTCTTATATATATATATATATATATATATCAGCAACAATAATTCACCTACGCTTGAGTTCACCAAATATTTCTCAATCGCTTTAAATATTGTGATATTTCTTATTTTTGAACTGTCGACTTAAACATTTCTTTTTCAACAAATATATTTGAAACATATTATTCCGTTGCTACCTCCTATACATATGTATGTATATCTATCTATTTATATATAGGTTATTAGGTCGGAAACTTGTAGTTACTAGTTTATACATACATACATACATACATACATATATATATACATATATATCTAATATATATAAGTTGAAAAAAATGAAAACGAAATTTCATTTCTCACTCTTAGTATGGCACTTGCTTAAATGTAAGTATGTATGTATACGTACATACATATATGTATACAGACGTACAGTAGCATGCATATATATATATATATATATATATATATATATATATATATATATATATATATATATATATATATATATACACATACAGGTACACATACATATATGCACGCATCAGTTTAGCGCACGCTTATTATAACGCCGCTTTGTTCGTTTGTCACCAAACTGAACAGCTTGATTTTATGCCATACGGTGTTAAGGCAACCACGTCACCTTTTTGTTCAACTCTGACACAGGAACGATGTACTAGTTTCAAGCTTGTTAGCTATCATCAGCACCGTTTACCCATCTGCCAGATAGTTGAACGTTCGAAAGTATATACTTTCCTTATGAAAATTAACGGCTGAGCAGCCTAATTTGCATATTGAGTGAGTTAAATCGGTCAGGCATACCGAAAACGATAAGTTGAAAAAAATGAAAACGAAATTTCATTTCTCACTCTTAGTATGGCACTTACTTAAATGTAAGTATGTATGTATACGTACATACATATATGTATACAGACGTATATATATATATAGTTAGAGAATCCTTCTCTTAATGCTTACCTGTGTTTTCTCTTTTATACTATATATATATATATATATATGTGTATATATATATATATATATATATATATATATATATATATATATATATATATATATAGGAAAAAAGTCGAAAAGGCGTGAGCTCTGCCGTCGGGTTAAACATTTTCCTATTACCCTCTCTACTACCCTAAGTATTGAGTACTCTGGTGCGTTATGGTCCATATGGTTCCTTACCACACTTCATATTTATATATATGGGTGGTATGTGTGTGAGAGTGTATGCATATGTATCGGATTATTATGGTATTAAATATTTCCATTCAAATTAATTTGAACGATTTTAATAAGTAAACATTCCGAGATCGTTTTACTCTGTTTAATCTTTCTTTGATGAGAGTTATAAATAAATTATATAAAAGTTTTATTAAATAGCTACAGTTAATAAAATACTTAATCAGATGGTTTGTAGAAAAAAAGACAGAATCACAGATTAAATAAACTTTATTATTCAGTTACCAATTGTTATATTTACTACACTTATTCCCAATACATTTTCGAGTACGCGTGACAATGAAGTATTATAGTTCACATTGTGCCAGAAGACATGAATTCTATCCTAAACAATACATCTTACTAAAGGCATCAACACAATGTTTTCTTTCAAAGGCATCATTGTTCACAAGTCATAATATAAAACAATAATATATGACCGAGAGCGAAGTAGCTTATTCCTTTGATATACTTTATGGTGTTGGATTACTATCAAAATAGTATCAGAAATTACTATCAAAATAGTAAAGAATTATCTCTAGAGAATTATATTGTACTAAAATAGTAAAACAAAAGAAACGAAAAATATGGAAGTTCATTGGAATGTTTACGAACATTAGTGCTTTAGCAATTGCACTGTAAAATACACATATACACATGCATCTCTATCTCTCTCTCTCACTAGCTATATATCTATCAACCTATCAATGTTCCATACATTATTGCTTGAATTCGTAGTTGCAATCACTACAAAATGGCCCTAAATACGTAATCACTGAAGTGAATGTACAACATTTTATAAAATACATGATAAATTGTCGTATACCTTCCTATATAATCGAAGTTTCCCAAAACATGTTGATCGCAGTTCGTTCGTCAGCTGACGAAAACAGTAAGCTCATCTTTCTTCGGCCCCAATTCAACAAGTATACGCCAATTTGCCCTGTATTCAATTCTATATATATATGTATGTGTGTGTGTGTGTGTCTGTGTATGTTTGCGTTTGTGTGTGTATGTGTGTACGTGTGAGTGTATGTGTGTGTGAATACACATATATATATATATATATAAATAACAGTGTTAACCGCAGAGATTATTATACAACTGTAGCTTAAAATGTGGCTAAGTTCCATGTCTCAATGTTAATGCACTCTTGATTTGGCATCCCGTGTGAGTAAGTGTATGTGTGTGCATGCTTGCGCGCTTGTGAGTGCGCGCGCATGTGCGGGAATTTAGTCCTTTAGGAGAAATTTATTTCATCATATTATGAAGGCCTATATTATTGCAATATCATAGAAAGATGTAAATACGGTATATTGCATTTATCTAGATGTGTAACTAATTATTGTTCAAATTACAGATGAACTATGCATTCAGTTTAGTTTATTATTTTCATTAAACCACTTAGTGATGTGCTTGTAGAAACAAAGGCATATTTACACAAAATATGTTCTGCCCTATTTAGTTATAGCCATTAGTTATGGCATTATTACGAACATTCAAATTAGAGTCAGTAAGACAGTAAGACAGTAATGAAATAAACGTTGTATACACCCAAAAGGTGTTAGATATATCCCAAACAATATAGCCAACTAATGTTCTTTCATTTGTTTTTTCTTTAATATATTACTTATATTACTTCCTAAGAAAAGGATCCTCTATTACCTAGGGTGAAATGTGTGTTTTTCTGATACGAATTTCATAACAATTAAAATGTTAAAAATAATAACTAAGTAATTATATTCGAACGGAAATCTAATAACAAAATAATAAATATGCAAATATCCATAAGGTTTTCCAAAGTTCATTATGAATGTAGAGATATATTTACCGACTTATATATAAACATGCACGCATTCATATTGCACGCACACATATATATACACACAGTCTCCCACACAAGCTCGCATTGACTCATTCATATTTACACACACACACACATACACACACAGACATATATATATAGTTGTATATAGTTAGGTAGGTAGGTAGATATACAATTACGCATGTATATAAAGAGAGTAAGAGTAATAAATAGAGATAGATAGGTACACAGTGATTTGTTTGGAAGCTACCACCATGTGAATTTGATGTTAAATGTTTATCAAAATATAACATTGATTCTGGCTATACCTTTGCAGTTATGTAGAAGTGCTTATATATCGGGCATCAGGGGTTTAAAGAAATATCCCGATCAGAGCTGTATGTTTGTCGTTCTGTAGCGTTAATTGTTTGAAAGTTATTTTCTTTTCCTTTCAATACTGAACATGCTAATTGGTTCTAAGCTATGTTCTGTTCTACAGCAGAGTTCTAGTCTATAAAGACATACAATAAACTGCAAGATAACATCCCCACTTCATTGTTATCATATTTGTAGCATATACATTATAATTTCTATTGTGTTAACGTTCAAACAAAATTCTATTTACTATACTTTACACAAGGCTTCAAGCAACTACAACACGTACTTTAAAGAAACAATTTGAGGCAATTTCGGATTGTAAACGTACACTGCATGAACTATTTATATATTACAGCCCAACATTAAACCCTAACGGATGATATGGACACAATGCAGATGATACACTTCATGATGTGGTAGCTAAGAACAATCAAACATTATACTCAATTTACACAGACACACACGCACACTCATATATATATATATATATATATATATATATATATATATATATATATGTATATATATATATATATATATATATATATGTATATGTATATATGTATGTATGTATATGTAAAACAATATTCGAGTGTACGTTTGTATCTGTATATATTCATATACACGTACATGTGTGTTTGCAAATGTGCGTATATATATGTACATATGTGCGTATAATTTTCATACACTATATTTTTGTTACCGCATGCATTCCACATCAGCCATCGCATACTTATGTATGAGACAAAATTCGAAAACATTAATATTAATAATTTCATTATTATCATTAATAATATCTCCAGTAATTTTGCGTTTAATCATTTCACTAATCTTAATATCATTTTGTATATATGTCAGTTGGGTATAATGAGGAAGTCACATCTAACGTGTTTGGGGTTGTAACGTGTGTTGCTACACATTGTCCGCGGAAATGCCTTCACCATTTTGTCCGCGGGGCACAGCGGCATTACCGCTTTGACCTATGTGTAAAGTATGTCACTCCTTCCCCTTACCACTTTCTTTATTCCTATGTCTAGTAGTCATTGGTCTTGATCTCCTTACATTTATAGAATTTATAATTGTTTCTACTTTTGGCACAAGGCCAGCAATTTCCAGTACATTACTGGTACTTTATTTTATCGACTTCTGTAAGGATGAAAGGCAAAGTTAACTTCGGCGGGATTTGAACTCAGATCGTAAAGGGACGTAACTATGCTGGAAAGCATATCCGACCCTCTACCTATACTGCCAAAATGCTTTTTAATACTGCTTTCTTTTTCAGTATATTTTATTTTCTACCGGCTATATTTGGTCCTTCTTATTGCTTTTAATATTTATTTACAGATATTTCTCACTTTCAGATGATCCCGCTTTAGGTGAAATCAAAAGCTAGTCTCTTAATCTTTGAGTCTGTACTGATAAATATATATTTGCTCTACGCGTTTATATATACCTATACAGTGTATACAGACATTATCAAACCCTCTGTCTTATGATTAATTATATATATATAATTTAATATATATATATATATGTATGTATGTATGTATATATATATATATATATATATATATATATATATATATATATATATATATATATATTAGTTTAGCGAGGTTTTTTATATGAAATCGTGTGTCGAAACAAATATTGTTATACTTGGGGAGGGTCATATTTGTGTAATATTGCCAGAATTAATAACATAACACACTCACTGTTTGGTTGGCTTTCGCTTGTCGCTGTCTTTTATATCTGCGATCTAACTTACTCGGTCCTCAATGTTGCCATTGACTGACCGACGGTCAAAAATAATACAGATACAATATAGACACAAACACATATATATAGTTTACATAATTTACATAAATCTTTCGTTGCACATCTGCAACATCGTCAGTGGTGTAATATTTTTTTCTTCCTCCTGCTGTGTTGTATGTCTACGCCATTTTTTATTCAGTCTGTCTATATATTTATTTATTTATTTGCTTGTTTGTTTATTTTATTTTGTCTTCTTTGCGCATGCGTTTGCGTGTGTGTATAGTGTTATGTTTGATGTGTGACTAGTGTGTATAGTGTTGTGTCTGCTGAGTGACTAGTGTGTGTTTATGTTCTTCTTGTTATTGTGCTTGTGTATGTATTTATTTATCTTATTTTATTTTATTTTATTTACTTATTTATACTTCTCTTAGGTCAGTGTTGTTTGTTTGGGTGTTGTTGTTGTTCCATTCATTCTTTCTGTTTAGCTTTGGTCTTCTAATTTCTATTTCACTGGCCTCTCTGATTTGCCTATCTGCTGGGTCATTCCTATGTTTAGATATTATTCTAATTTCTATGTTGTCTATGTTACCGTCATGTTGTTGTCTAGCATGTTCGTATAGTACTGACCCGTTTTTTCGTCCTTTTTAGTTCCCCCCAGTGTTGGTCTATCCTTTAACCTATGCTACGAGCTGTCTCACCTATGTATGCTGTTGTCATGTTTCTGCAAGTACCCTCTGTACATCTTATGCTATAGACTACGTTTCTAGTTTTACAGTTTATCTGGGGGTTCACCTTACATATGATACATTTCATATTGGTACAGTGGGTTTTCTTAAAAGGGTAGGTTTTGCTGATCAGGGATTTTATGGTGGTTCCTGGCTTTTCTAACACCTTTATTTTTAAGTGGGTCTTTCTCAGGGCCTTTCTACACTGATTAGCTAATTTCCTTCCAGGGGTGGCGTCCACAAATATGACACTCTGATATCTCTGGTTGTCGTACCATGATGTGGCCTTCCCTATCTTATGTCTAGCCCTATCTAAGCTATTCCATGATTTGCTCCTGTATAATGGGCAAATTTCTTTCATGTCCAGTTCTATGAGGGTCTTATACTTTTCCATGGCTCCTTCGTATACTCTGACACTGTCTCTTTGGTTGTAGCCAGAGAACTGCATGCAGTTGATGAAGTGTTGGATGTGTCTTTCCATTTCTGTTGGGTCGCACATGCTGGATACATTCTTCATCACTCGTACCAAATCTGCGATCAGAATATTAAACTTTGCATGCGCAAAGAAGACAAAATAAAATAAACAAACAAGAAAAATAAATAAATAAATATATAGACAGACTGAATAAAAAATGGCGAAAACATACAACACAACAGGAGGAAGAAAAAAATATAACACCACTGACGATGTTGCAGATGT
>OZ024740.1:373317822-373322822 GCA_964016885.1 Eledone cirrhosa
TTGTTTCTGTGTGTGTCTTGTGTGCTCAGTTTGCGCATGTGCCACATCCGGGTGTCTGTGTGTGTTTGTGTTCATTTTTCTATTTGTTTATTTATTTATTGTTGGTTGGTGTTTGTTCTATGTGTGTGTGTGTTTACATTTTGTCCTGTGTGTGTTTTCATTTTGTGTGTGTTTTCAATTGTAAGTTGTTTGTTCTATGTGTGTGTGTGTTTTCATTTTGTCCTTAATTGTAAGTTGTGATGTTGCTGTTCCACTCATATTTTCTATTTAATTTTGGTTTTAATTCTTTTATGCTTACTGCCTCTGTAATTTGCCTAAACTTACAGAGGCAGTAAGCATAAAAGAATTAAAACCAAAATTAAATAGAAAATATGAGTGGAACAGCAACATCACAACTTACAATTAAGGACAAAATGAAAACACACACATAGAACAAACAACTTACAATTGAAAACACACAGAAAATGAAAACACACACAGGACAAAATGTAAACACACACACACTTAGAACAAACAACCAACCAACAATACATAAATAAACAAATAGAAAAATGAACACAAACACACACAGACACCCGGATGTGGCACATGCGCAAACTGAGCACACAACACACACACAGAAACAAAATGGCGTAGGATAGAAGAAAGAAAAGGCACAGAAACGAAGAAAGGAATCCCCAGTCACTGAAGAGGTCACAGAGTGTGTGACGAAAGGACTATGACTATATATATAAACAACTATCTGGTTGTGGAACCAACCAACCAACCAGAAATTTATAAGTTTGTAGATTTGTAAATTTATAAATTTATAAATATATAATACATTGAAGTGAAAGCAACTGGTGCGTGTGTTTCTTATTGGCAACATGACCCTCCCAAAGTATAACAATATCGGTTTCAACACACGATTTCAGATAAAGAATCTTGCTAAACAAATTCAGAAACGAAATATTTATATATATATATATATTTTTTTTTTATTTTATAGAATTAGCTTCTACGGGACTAGTACTGTTTCATTCAGATGAAATCTTCAGGAAGCATATATATATATATATATATATATATATATATATATATATATATATATATATATATATATATATATATATATATATATATTTATATGTATATATATATATATAATTCATCTGAGTGAAACAGTAGTAGTCCTGTAGAAGCTCCTTCTATAAAATAAAAATTGTTTACTCTGCCATGTATTGAGTACCTTACTTACTATTGTTATCCCCGATTCAACCCGGGACCTACGTATATATATATATATATATATATATATATATATATATATATATATATATATATATATATATATATACATACATATATATATATATATAGAGAGAGAGAGAGAGAGAAAATATTTACGAAATGGAAATGCGGGTATATAGAATTTATTAGTTAACAATTGTTTCTATAGTGTATGAGTTACCTATACCTCGCTACTTGAATAATACACAAATATTATCAAAAACCGAAAGTACACTGTAAGCCATGTCATCAGACCTTTGTATTAGAATGATATGAAAATATTTTATACACTAGATAAAAGATAAAGAAGGAGGTAGGAAGAGAAGGGGAAGAGGGAAGTGAGTAAGGTGGAGGGAGTCTTAGGGTTTAAGACTGTCAGACTAGTAGAGATTGTGAAGAGAGAATGTTTTGGCAGCAGTTAGCTTAATGAGGCGTGCACAGGTTGGCTGGGAGGTAGATTCTTCTAGTGGTGTTGTTCGGACAAAATTTAGTTAGAGAGGTCAAAGTAGTACAGTGTCACAGACAAGTTATTAGGGCTATTATAGTAGCAGGTTATTTCTAAAGTGGTCCAGAAAAACAGTGTTTAGTACTATTATTATAGAAAGCCATATCTAGTGTATAAACATATAAGACAGAAATTTGCAAACGTTGGTGTAAAAAGGTAACATTATATGCATTTAAAAAAAGAAAAAGTCGTTTTCAAACGATGGTTACAATATAGAGAACGTTCAATTTTGCTGTTCAAAAGTTTGTTTACCGACGTTAAAATGCAGTATATCTCTAAATTGCATAACTTGCAGAATCGATGATTTTGCTGATATGCAGGCGCAGCTGCAATAATTTGCCAATCAAGGGAGAACGCTTGATTGTTCCTCCGAAGCTGCCAGGCTTTATCGGCGAGAGTTGTTACGGAGCGCATTTTCTCGTGCCTGATCGAAGATCGATGTTGGTATAGGCGAGCCTTGAAAGAAGTTGCGGTACATCCTACGTAATACCATTTGTTGGTCCCGGAATTTATTGTACACCGGTAGACAATATTGCGTGCTAGGCACTGGTTATTCAGTGGGCACATACCTGGTTTGGTGCAGTTACAACTATTTTTATGTTTTGCAGTAGAATCCTGGATAGTTTGGTGGGGTTGTGGTTGCGTGTTAGTGCGTTGTATGTTGCTATGCTGGTGCGCTGAGTCATTAGGGATGTACTTATTCAGTATTGCTGAGTTGAGTTTTCTAATTAGTTGTTCTATGTTAGGTGCAGTGGAGTATGAGAGTCTAATGGTGCGCGAGTTAAAGATTATAGTATTTATGTGAAGTTGTAAAGTGTTTATTGATTAGTGTATAGAATTGTGAGATAATCTTAGTGCTAATAGAAGAATTGTACACGGGGTTATACCCTATGTACTCTCTACGTCTGACTCTATTTGCTGGTTTGCACCTGTCAGTATGCCTATTGATGTGTGTGTGTGGTGCAATACTAGTTCGACTTAGATGTGATTTATTCATAGTACTTATGTGGTTATCGTCTAGATATTCAATTTTCTCGCAGTAACCAGCTTTTCTAGGTGCGTCATTATAATATTCAGCATGCTCGTTGAAGGTCTGCAAATTAGACGACAGTCGGGAGATCCTTATGGATATATTTTTAGGGATAGATTTAATAATGGAATGAGGATGGTTCGATTTTACATTAACGTACTTAAGATTTTCATTAAGTTTGTGACATGGCTCTATATTACCGTTATTAAGGTTGAAGGTGACATCCAAGAAGTTGACCACCTTAAGATTGTGTTCAAAGGTAATATTAAGCCCTAGTTCTAAGAAAAGTTTCCTAATGTTTTTACGTCGCCTTTCTAGGTTTTGTTTATATATATATATATATGTATATATATATATATATATATATATATATATATATATATATATATATATATATATATATATACACACACATACATACACACACATACACACATATATATAGGAAAACAATGTTATTATGTATGTATATGCGTAATTATATACGGTGATTTAATGCTTATTTTCATTGAACATTTGCTCCAAGAACTTGTTGAGTGGTCCAAATCAGCTATAAACATGTATACCCTTTTCTAATTATTTATTTATTTATTATTTGTCGTATTCCCAACTTTTTATTTTTATATATATATAATATTTATGTATTTTCTTATATATATATATATGAGTGTGTGTGTATGTATGTGTGTGTATGTGTATATATATATGTGTGTGTATGTATATATATATATATATATATATATATATATATATATATATATATATATGTATGTATATATATATATATATATATTTAAGAGTTAAACAAGTTTCATATGAATACGTCTAAGAATGAGTTTTACACACTTACATATGTGTGCATATGTATTTGTATGTATGTGTTCGTGTATATGTATATATATGTATGTGTATATATGTGCATATATATATATATATATATATATATATATATATATATATATATATATATATTTTTATACTTGGGGAGGGTCATCTTGTGTAATATTGCCAGAATTAATAACAGAACACACTCACTGTTAGGTTGGTTTTCGCTTCTCGCTTCTGTGTCTTTTATATCGGTAATCTAACTTACTCGGACCTCAATGTTTCCATTGACTGACCGACGGTCAAAAATAATACAGATACAATATAGACACAAACACATATATATAGTTTATCATAAATCTTTCGTTGCACATCTGCAACATCGTCAGTGGTGTTATCGTTTCCTCCTGTTGTATTGTATGTCTACGCCATTTTTATTCAGTCTGTCTATATATTTATTTATTTATTAGCTTATTTGTTTATTATATTTTGTCTTCTTTGCGGATGCGTTTGCGTGTGTGTGTAGTGTTTTGTGATGGGTGACTAGTGTGTGTTTATGTGCTTGTTGTTATTGTGCTTGTGTATGCATTTATTTATTTATTTATTTTATTTTATTTACTTATTTATACTTCTCTTAGGTCAGTGTTGTTTGTTTGCGTGTTGGTATTCCATTCATGCTTTCTGTTTAGTCTTGGTCTTCTAATTTCTATTTCACTGGCCTCTCTGATTTGCCTATCTGCTGGGTCATTTCTATGTTTGGATATTATTCTAATTTCTATGTTGTCTATGTTACCGTCATGTTGTTGTCTAGCATGTTCGTATAGTACTGACCCGTTTTTTCGTCCTTTTAGTTCCCACCAGTGTTGGTCTATCCTTTCACCTATGCTACGAGCTGTCTCACCTGTGTATGTTGTTGTCATGTTTCTGCAAGTAACCTCTGTACATCTTATGCTATAGACTACGTGCGACCCAACAGAAATGGAAAGACACATCCAACACTTTATCCACCGCATGCAGTTATCTGGTTACAACAAAAGAGACAGAGTCAGAGTATACGAAGGAGCCATGGAGAAGTATAAGACCCTCATAGAACTGGACATGAAAGGAATTTGCCCATTATACAGGAGCAAATCATGGAATAGCTTAGATAGGGCTAGACATAAGATAGGGAAAGCCACCTCATGGTACGACAACCAGAGAGATCATAGTGTCATGTTTGTGGACGCTACCCCTGGAGGAAAATTACTAACCTGTGTAGAAAGGCCCTGAGAAAGACCCACTTAAAAATTAAGGTGGTAGAAAAGCCAGGAACCACCATAAAATCCCTGATCAGCAAAACCTACCCTTTTAAGAAAACCCACCGTACCAATA
>OZ024740.1:373327822-373332822 GCA_964016885.1 Eledone cirrhosa
ATACACATACATATACACGCACATATTAATATAATGCAACTCATCCGAACACCTACCAGTCCCGGGTATTCTACCACCTAGTCTACATGCACACACAAACACACCCATATACACACACACACACACACATACACACACACACACACACACGCGCTGGATGATATATGTTCTTATCCGTCCAACATAACTCTCGTTATAAATTCCCCTTTCTCTGTTTATATTTCAACCTCCCATCTTACTCGGTCCCATAACATTAGATATTCACGATGAAGGAATTACGTCCAATAATTTGAAGCAGCTCTTTCCTTTTCATGCGAGAGGGAAACTGATCACTTTGCGTAATTCTTCTCTATGTATGTGGTCTTGGTTAACTTTGAACTATATATATATATATAAATATTGTTATACATTGGGAGGGCTATGCTGCCAATTCAAAAACGAAATATACATATATATATATATATATATATATATATATATATATATATATATATATATAGAGAGAGAGAGAGAGTGGTAGAACACAGGAAGGTAATATCCGTAGTGATAGAGCAGTCAGTCCATGGGACGAGTTAGGTAGAAGTGGTTACACAACAGTTAGTTCACCATCCCGAGAACAATTGTTTCATCTTAGCGGATTACGATCTGAGTCCAAATCCCGCCGAGCTTGACTTTGCCTTTCATACTTACGGGGTCGATATCATAAAGTACAAGTAAAGCACTGTGTAATTGCTGGCCTTGTGCCTAAAGTAGAAACAATTATTACATAAACAATCTATATTAAGAACAATGAGAAGCGGACAATAAAAAAAAAATACTGATTGTTAATTGATATGGACAGGGAATAATTGACGAATAACTGGAATGAAATCCATAAAGTGATATATGTTTAAGCGCATTAGTGATATTTCCAGCAAACAATAATTTAAAAAACAAGATTGAAACATATTTTAAAAATCCTATCAACATATCACACAGTTACATACGTGATTAATTAACAATGTTTCTCTTACATGTTACATCTTTCAAATTCCCAGAGATCATATAATTCCCTGCTAGGAGAGGCATAATGAAAAAAAAATTGGTTTGACGATTAACGAGAAAAAATCTCAAATAATACATCCACAGATCTATAATCTAAACATTGTGGTTTCATACCAATATAAATACCGGTATTCTGAAAGATATAACACCCTACAATGAGTAACTCAATTTCAAAACCGAGGTCTTCCTTAATGGAATACATTTTAAAACATATTTGCTTTCATTAACTGAAACCATTTAAACACTCGGCAAACTGCGAGAACATTTATATTTTCTGCTATAATATTCGACTTCTATATCAATGTAGCATTTACTAACGGTAGAAAAAGAGGCACACTTATGAAATTGTTTTATTTTGCTATTCAATTCAATATTTCCTCTCACCAATATTCAGAATTTACGGCGTCAGTATATATGAATATATGTCGTATATGTATATGCGTGTACGAATGATAGAAACACATATTTTCAATTATTCGAGGATAGAAATGTATGTTTAATATTAGCACAATTAACCACCCTGCCAAATTTATTCTCATACATTACAACTTGACTCTCGGTGAGTAACGTGAGTGGCATTTCTCAGGACATTGTCCTAAAGAGCCATTGTTATACATATACATATATGTACATGTGTGTGCATATAGATAGATGAGTAGATAGACAAAAAGCACACACACGTACGCACACACTCCACACACACACACACATATATATATATATATATATATATATATATATATATTGGAATTTCGTATTTCTAAAGAAATATGATATGTTTACAGGTAAACATTTAGAAAGCTGTAGCTATTTCATCTTATGAGCGACCCAGACGTATGTTAATATTGTCTAGGGTTCTGAAACCTTTGGTAATGGATTAGGTATATTCTGTTGTTTACTTTATAATTAAATAACTCTGTATTATACATGGAGCACTCTTTTCTCCTTTGCTTTTTCTTCGGAAATACTTAACATAAGGGTGCCACAGCTTAAGATCGGTGTGGTAGTCGGACCTTCGTAAATACCTGAAGATCCGTCTCGTCGTTGCTGTAGTGGAGTATGTGCTGCTGTGCTGGTCTGAGACATGGAGACTGACCAGGAAACTCACTCATATGGTGGATCGGTGCTACACGAGAATGCTAAGGATGGCTCTGGACATTAATCAGTATACACTGAGGATGAAGAATTCAGAGCTGTACGGGAGCCTCCCAAAAGTCAGCTCGAGAGTAGCCCAGAGGAGACTGAGGTTAGCTGGACATGTTCACCGACATGCAGAGTTTACACTGCACTCAATGCGCCTGTGGGAGCCCCTGCATGAACACACTGGAAGAGGAAGACCGAGGTTTACATACGTTAATCCACTAAGGACAGACACTGGTCTCTTGGAGACGCAGGACATGGCAGTGATGATGGGGGACAGAGACAGCTGGAGAGAACACGTCCATGGATCTTGGCAATTTTACCCGCCCTAGATATATAGGTGTGTGTGTGTGTCTGTATATATATATATATATATATATATATATATATATATATATATATATATATATATATATATATATATATATATATATATATATATGTGTGTGTGTGTGTGTGTGTGTGTGTGTGTGTGTGTGTGTGTGTTGGTAGAGATCAGCAAAGTAAAGATATTGTAGAAAAATATAAGACGATGACGATATATATTAGTGTTACACTTGCGAACAATTCTCAACATTTTAGACGTTAATCCGTCATCGGAACATAGAATGCAACCTATAAGAAACAATAGATAGTATGAGTGTACGATAAGTACGGAACAGAAAATAAATGTGTATTAATCGGGGATTATACGCTTACATATATGTCTATGTGTGTGTGTTTGTGTGCGTACTTGTGTGTGCGTGTTTGTGTGGGTGTATGTTTTGTGTATGTATATATGTATGTATGCATTTAATCGTAACTACATTTATGAAATTGTTTTCTAAAGTTAGCTTTCGTTGATGTGTGAGGTTTTCAACGCTTAGGCATATGAAACGGTTCATTTGAATAAATAACCTAAGATAGCTAATTATCCTACATTATCGAATCATCGAATACAGTATTCGTACTGTTTTCCCAACAAGTTTTGTTTCTAAGGTAAGATCAACATTATGTAAAGACTTTTGTCTCACATGATATCATAGATTTCATCGTACCACCATGAAAATTTCATTTAATTAAAAAGAATTGATTTAACAGGTGTTTCAATTCAGTTACTTCAAAGTATGAAAGTTCCAGACACCTTCAAAACTGAACTATTAGTTGATGGAAACGTCAACTACTAGACAGTTTAAACTAATTTATTATGTCTTTCTAATTAGTTAACATTCGATTGTTTGTTAAGTCAATAATAACTATCCGATGTCATTACTCTGAATTACCTGTTCCAATGATAATTGAACAGAGGAACGTATTTATTTCGTTTTCATGAAAATATTTAGCGTCACGCAAATCTCTCCCTGGGGATGTTTAAAATTGGCTTACAATTTGAGGTTAAATGGAGAGAATGCAATCTCAAATTAATCTCTGAACTTGATAGGTGAGGGAAATTACTTTGTCATTGAATTCTAATGTGAAGAGATTCACATTTACCGAGAACATCATCCCGAGAGCAAAATACAATTTAAAGAGATAATTTACAAACACATACTCCAGGATTTAAACGTCATTGAATGTAGTGAAATCAGTGATTACTGAATCAATATAGATTGTATTCACTGAATGAATAGTATAAAGTATACAGTGTTTAAAAAGAAAAGTGTATTATTGTTATTAGTATTATTTGTTGAGTTACTTATGCATGGTAATCAGTCAACATCAATTTATAAATATACTACGCCTCTGTAACATTCCAATATATCCCTATATTCGTTGTTATAATATAGTACTTTGTAAACAGGTTTTTGCAGCTATCTACAAAAAGAGATGCCTATCTTCTCCAAAGCAATTTTATTACCTCATAGGATGTACGAATGCCAACGAAATCACTCTGTTAATGATGGCTTCTATAACAATTCGCTATGTGTAAATAAGTATTTTATGAATAGAACATTCGCTAAAATAAATATTAGTGCCAGGCATAATCACCATTATAATGTGTGCCAAATCAAGGGTTTAATATTTATTTTCTGTTCACAATGAATTAAGAACCGACAATTATCTTCGATCGATGTATGATACATTTTCATTGTGTTTATCATCTTTTTCTATACATAAATATATGTAACATGTTTCATTTAAATGCAACGTTTGTTGTTAATTTTGAGGAATGTAGCTAAGTTAAACATTCTCTCATAATATACTAACAGAAACGTTCATAATATTCCAGTGAACGCGTATGCTGTAAACTAGTTAAGTAAACCGATATAAAATTTCAAGTAACTCTAAAAGTTATGGTTCTTCATTCTTTTCTTCTGATAGTGTAGTTCCTCTATCGTCCCATGTGTGTGTGAGTATAATCAAATAAGCCGAAATGTTGATTAGCATGATGTTCCTTCAGGCAAAGACAATTTAGGACTCTAATTTCCAATATGTATTTCATATCTTTTAAGAATTCAAAGAAGGGTTTATGGATGCTGTGCTGCCTTTTAGCATAGCGAACAACAAAGAGTTCCCTCTCTCATTTGGTTAATTTTCTAGTATTTAATGTTGGTCGTGATATATTCCTTTGTGTGATTATTATCCACGGATTTCAACGTTGAAGCACTGTGGAAACATCAGTATTAATTATGTGCATAATGGAGAATAAACGCAATGGAGTTGTAACCAATTAAGCTAAACTATTATCTAGGAATCCAAGCAGCATAGCGACTACGTACACATTTAAAAATATAATCATTCTTTCAAAATGTCATTGAATTGTTTATGCTCTCTTGCCGTTAATATTGAAAGAGTCCGAAAACTCTATATTTATAGGAAGGTTTACTTACCCTCAA
>OZ024740.1:373335322-373425322 GCA_964016885.1 Eledone cirrhosa
TTTGGTTTTAAGTTGTACCGGTTGCGCATTTCTAATGCTTTTCAAAAATAATTTTGAGATAGAGCGTCCGTGATGTTTGTTCTGATCAGAGCAAACATCACGGACGCTCTATCTCAAAATTATTTTTGAAAAGCATTTGAAATGCGCAACCGGTAAAACTTAAAACCAAAACTGGATACTAACTAATTCTCACTTATTCCTAATTAAACTATATTTCACTGTGAACAATTTGTCAGCATTTTCTATTGCGTTTACCAATATATATATATATGTATACATATATACATACATATATATATTTTTTTCTTTTTCACTGTGGTCTACCCTTGGTGGTAGGGTCCGTAGCGAAGATAGTACTCAATATAATCTCATGGCGAATAATCCAGTGAAATCCATAAATGCTTCCGTACTCCGCTGAGTTAATTCCTTAGATACAGAGTTAGATATTAGGTATCAAATTAACAATGAAAATAATAACAAAGTCGAGTTATTTGGCCTATTCATATCATTGGTTGACGATCGTTTCGGAGGGTTGATCATATTGGCATATTGTCTAATCTATAACAGTTATATAACTGTATACTATCAAACCTCATATATAGATCCGCAGATGACGGCCGGATCGAACCTATGTGTGAGTTCTGATAGTTTACAGTTATATATCTGCTATAGATCAGACAATATGTAAATATGTTCTACTCTCCGAAACGATCGTAAAGCAACGATATGAATAGGTCAAATAACTCGACTTTGTTATTATTTTTATTGTTAAATTAATACCTAATATAAATATGGTAAGATGTAGGGAGTTGAAGGCGCATCATATTGACATATGGCGTTTCT
The DNA here is from genome assembly GCA_964016885.1 of Eledone cirrhosa. NCBI lineage: Eukaryota > Metazoa > Mollusca > Cephalopoda > Octopoda > Eledonidae > Eledone > Eledone cirrhosa. The sequence goes on from OZ024740.1 coordinate 373,336,166, forward strand.
TGTGACATCTAAGCCTGATAGTGCCCATGACCTCTGCAGGCCTGAGTACAAAATATTTCTTCCAGAGGAGGATAGAGAGTGAGAGAAAGGTAGAGAGAAGGAGATACAGCGGAAGAATCAATGCCAGTACTAGTCTAGTACTTTATTATTGACTTCGAATGGATGGATGGCTAAGTTTACCTCGGCATCAATTGAGGGAGCAAAGAACCAGAATTAATAGCACGAATACTTGTTTTCTTGTTCTAATCACTCTAATGCTAATTCATCGCCACTATACATGTACATATACGCACGTTCACACTCGCCCACACATATGCGTCTACCTACACACACACACACACACACACACACACACAATATATATATATATATATATATATATATATATATATATATATATACGGCGCCTAGGTTTTACAACCCGTCAAACGGCAAATTATTAAGTACGGCGTTGCTTATCCTCGTGAATAAGTGATATTTTCAATGTGATATAGCCGTACAAATAGCATGTCAGAACTAAATCCATACGTTATGCACTCAGTACTTAAATATGGTTGTGTTGAATTACATTGTGGGGGAATGTGTGAGTGATTGTGTGAAACATTTCTATCGGTATATAATTGATTTAAATTCCGCACTATGTGGATTAAAAAACCTCTGAGAGTATTACGCCATTTCTCGATCCTGTGTTGCCTAATTAAATAGAGAAATGCACATATGTCAACTTGTGTCAATTCATTCACCCAAAAATAATGTTTGAAAGAAATCAATTGGAGCTTCATTCCTGTATACACCCGAATTTGTTGTGTAAATACATAGGGAATTGCAATCAGATCATACATCATGATTCCAAATGCTAAAATCACTCATCAATGTCTGATATTTTGGGAATATTTTTAATTGCTTGTCAATCTCGAACGAAAATTTGAAATTATTTTCATATACCAATCAATTCCAGTACAGGCCTGTGTTATTTATAGCAAGAGTGTATATATTCCTGACAGATGAAATATATTGTGGTGATTACTTATGTCCCTCAACATTCTGTTTTCATATACAGTCAATAACGAATTAGGCCTTACACATTTCCCCCTATATGTCACTATGTATTTATGTTGGAAAACAATAATTGTTATTCAAGATGGCTGCTCTATCAAGAGGAACAGGAGGGCATGTGACAAAATGCTCTACGATACTTACTTCCGAAATCAGATACTGGTGAATTCAGCGTTACCAATTGATAAAAGAATACTGTTTAGTTAACTAAATCGGTTGATTCGACTACACTCGTGATTTGACGTTTATATTATTGTTAAAAATTTAGGAATCAATATGACGGTGTTGCTTTTTCTGTAGAATAGATCTACCTGATAGGCAAATGTTTCTTCATTTAAATAATATCTTTGCATGTTCTTTGTCACAACGTATTCTCAACTCATATATGACAATTAAAATTGAGCAATTGGGTTCGCTATGACGAATAATCGTTCTATCTCATACATTTTCAAAAATAAATATGTTACTAGTAATTTCAAATTAACAAATGCAGTATAGCAATTATTTTCTGAAACTATTTTGTTAATTATTGTCTCCTGTGTAATTTTAGGATATGTAGTTGATTATGTATGAATTAAGAAAAAAAGACATGTTTAGAGTTAAGAAAAGGAAACGTTACACGAATTTTCGATAATATTAATAGTCGAGTTTTGTTCATAAAGATATTCACTAAAAAACTTAGAAATGGCTAGTAAGGTATTAAATTAGATATACGTTCTACATGCTAAAACAATGAATGAAACAACATGAAACAAATATAAAAGCAGATAAAAACATTAGAAACAAAAGATCGAAAATGCCGATTACATCATACACCAGATATTTCCGCATAAATTACTGCGTTGGTAAAATATAACCAAATTTAAATAAATTGGAGAAATATGTTTGCATTATAATCAAATTCTATTTTCTCTTTCCCCTACATTCTTGCATTTTCAGTAACATGGAAATATTTGATTAACTGACAAATAATGTGTCATATGATGATTTGGAATTTGATTGTTTTGATTGGAAAATACATAGCAGAGTTTGAAATATATATTCATTAAGAATAAACACTAACATAACAGTAAAATTGCCTTTCTTGGGCTGTCACTCCACATAAATTGAACTGCATGTCAGCCCAAGCAATCAACAACAAACTTGCAACTAATTTAAACTCCTTCCTTAATACAACATATATATGCATAGTCCCGTTAACTCGTGGAGAATCGTAGGGGAACCGTAGTGATATGAGGCTTTCTACGACATTTTAAAACCTGGAGGAGACCATTCCCTCTCCAGGTCTGAATACATCAGATTTCTTCCAGGCAAGGATAGGGAGAGTGAAAGAATGGAAGTGTGAAAGAGACCCAGAAGAAGAATTGGTCCCAGTACTAGACTAGTATTTTTGTGATCGACTTTCAATGGATGAAAGGCAACGTTTATCCAGGTCGGTTTTTAATTGAGAGAGCAGAGAAAGAATACTGCAAAGAATTCTATTCGACGTTCTAACAACTCTAGCAATTTGCCGCCTATAAACAAACACCTAGTTTCAAAAGTCATCTAAACGTTGCTATTGCTCGCTATTTGCATTATCTTCTCACGATGTATCACTTGCAATATCAGTTATGATACATTTTATATTACAAAATATTTACTTGAAACTATTGCTGATTTATGTGCAATATTATTTACTTAGATATATGCTTCTGTGTTGAATACTGCAACGTGATGTCTATTTTATTTATAATGCAGTTAAGTTCTGAAATAGAATTTGGTTACATTATCAGAGACGTTGCTACTACATAATATCGTTATTCTTCTAATAAATAATGTACGAGTTTCTGCATTAGAAGAGAAATTATCAGGAATCTTATAGTACCTTAATTTTTTTACTAGAAATATTTGTTTTGTCTAGACTTTTATTCAAAATAGAAATGGTTCTTCATTGAGGATATTTATATCACGCTTCTGACTATAATTAAATTACTCTTTCCAGGAAGGCACATTTATTAATGAAGTGGAGGAAATAATAATTCCTATTGCTTCAAATTTTAGGCGGTCTTTACAATTCTATATGAAACCAATTTGAATAATATCTTCTTCACACACAAGATGGAGAGATTTATCTAGAATGATAGAGATTTAAGATAAAACTTAAAAAGCCGTTTCGTAGCTACGGTTACTGAATATAATTTGACATGTGCCATATCAGTCTAAATGTTTCTCAATTCCTCTTTCATCTACTTTTAAAGTACGTTATCTTATCTTTTATTATCAATTCTCTTTATATATATATATCTTCAGTGAGACAATCCAGGCAGCAGAGAAATTGAATTATTATACACTTCTTTCTTTGTCTATACACTCATTTATAAAATGAACATTTAGATTTTATAATATCAATCTGCTGTCTTCGCTTACACGCGAAGATTATTTAAAATGTCTTGCTTCATTTGAATATTTGAATGAATGGAACATGGATAACTATGATTACACTACAATGTATGGGATATAATAAACCGAGATACTTCATTTGAATGCTTAGCTACTCGTATTAATGTCTCAATTGCTTACATCCAATATATCATGATATATATATATATATTTACCTGTGTTTAAATAAGCAAAGGTAGTTAATACTGATGGCGTGATGCTAGTAAAACAGGAAACAAAATCATATGTTGTTACTCCTACAACTTAACAGTTGCCAAACCAAGTATAAATGAATGTGAAATATATCTGATATTTAACATTGTTTATAGTAGTATGCGGTATAAGTGTACAGAGAAATAATTGAAATAATTCATGCTAAGGGTACTGGGATTTAGATTTCTACAAAAGTCATTACAAATATTTCACGTTTCGTTGGATGAACCAACAAAGTATCAGCTATTCGTATTTTGTTTATTGGCAAACCGACTTCTTCATACTTTGTATAGGTATAGGAGCAGGATGCATTTTACAGACTTCATAAATATTACCTTCTATCAAAATTACAGATGCAGCTAAGCTCGTTGTTATATTGTATAATGCAGAAACGATTATGGAGTATATGATATTGCCATACATTTTCCTATTGTTGTTTAACCCCACAGAGTAAATACATGTCATATCTAATGCGCATATGCTGTTTATGATATCTGTTGTATTTGACATATAGATATATAGATGATACGATTGACTTCATAAGTATATATTACAAATGAATCATATCCACCGCAGTATTGAAAGGACTAAATATCACCTTAACACGTTATCAAAATTGGGTTTTAGCTGAATACGTAAAAGTATCCATTTATATGACACAGGAAATATCCTCAAAATGAAAAGGTGATATATTTCAAAATATTGTTTAGTATTAGATTGAGGCCAACATACGAATATAGTAACGCATATTGTGGGAATAATTTTATTCTCCATTTTACAGTTTTATGATGTCCCAAAGTTATTATATATATATTTAGAATACTATATTCTCACAAATATTTTCTGGGATTGTAATACGTATATGTATTACGGCTTAGCTATTATATACAGCTTACAAATTCAAACAATAATACATCTATATCCAAGACAGAACGAGATTATGTCTGAATACTAAACTACACTTTTGCTGACATGTTGTCAATAAGACAACTTAACCGACCAAGATTGAATTATATACTACTTTTCCTATCACCTTTAGTGCCAGGCGCCGCATTAGTGCACTAGCTGTCAGCCTTAAGAACATTTGTGGTGTTTTAGTTTTAAAACGCATCTGTTGACACCGCATAACTTGACAGTTCATATTGCACAATTATAAAAATTAGTTTTCTAAATGAGAGCCACATGAATGGTTTTTCTATGATCGCAAACTGTTATACATTTACTGGTGAAATCCTCAAGAGTAAATAAATATCTGTCGATATTTACGTCTCTAAAGGATCTATCTATGCACACACCTGAATCCCCATGTAGTTACCTAATCTGTCAAAATCAACGATTATATTAAATATTAATACCTGTAATGTAATACTCATCTCAAGACGACAGCAGGTGTAATCTCGAATGTTTGTAGCATCTACAGATAAAGAGTATACCAGGTTGGTCTTTCTTATGATGCACCAACACAAATTCCAATAACTTGTCTTTTTCTCTCTGAACAAATTTAACTCTCTGTACATCATAGAAAGTTACACTTATAGTATGCTACATTAATACAACTGCTAAACAATGACCCTGTTAATTTCCTGCAAAACATGAATACATATATCATAGAGCACCAGCTTAACAAAATGTAACTCTTTGAACGTTTTGTATACCATATATTTGCATATAACATTTTCACCAGAGATAAAGAAACTGCTACCGATAAACACTCATGTAATTCGTAGTTGCTTACATTATATATATAAAAACATATTCTAACAACATTGTAAGTTAAACATTAAGCTGCGATAACATCGTATCTCTGTATATCTAACTTATTAAAATTCGTCTTGTTATCTTTACCTTGAAAAACAGATAAGAATGTGTGAAACCACACAGGCTCTTTAAACCAATGCAAAGGAATTCCAACTAATTTGAGTAATTTGAATTTAGAATCTACGTTGCTCAATGTTAACGTGTTCAGCTGTATATACAATTGTATCTGTATATGTTTATGCAAACATATAAATCTATACTTCGTATGTACTGCTTGGCGTCCGTTGTTATATTTATGGTCTTGGATATGTAAAATGGACATCATCCATGATTAGTAACATCAACAAATCTGAAAATCATATTATGACGTTCATTGTAAACTAGAAGCCATATACCAAATGTAGATCTACTAGAATTTGCTAAAATAGTGCCTAAGAAACCCTTTGGTTACGTAAAACGTTCACAAAAAGTAATTTCTAACATTTTCATGAATGTTTGATTCGGGATGAAGAAATAACGGCATGCCATAAAGTCAGTGGCGAAACAATGATTCTCAGCTTCGGACTTAAGAATCATTCGGTTTCCTAAATAGAATATTAGTCTAATGAATCCATTTAAACCGTAAACGTGGTTTTGTCTTTGCGTGTAATTGTCCTCATCTCTCCACATAACGTCGTATTATCTTCGCTTTTTGTCCGTTCATTACCAGGAAACCTCTTCACGAACCAAAGTATATCGTCTTCCTGTTTTGCTTCGATTGCAACGTTTTTTCGAAATATTTACTTCTGCGTCTACAGATTAACTTTTATTTAGTTTCAGAAAATACCGTTAAAGGTGAAAGCCGCTTTGCTTAAACTTTAATATGGTATTTTAATAAATATTTGGTCTATGGTTTTTATATATACAATCCTTATCAGGTCCTCTTTAGATTTTAGTCTTCACGTTTATTATTATTACTATATATATATATATATATATATATATATATATATATATATATATATATATATATATATATATATATATATATATATATAATACATCGAGCTTTCAGATTAAGATCTTTGTTGGTTACACATATTTACAGAGATGGGTTGTTCAGGATCTATAGAAATGCTTAAACACGACTCCAGATCGATCTGCTTATAACCATCCTTATTCAAGAAAACCACAATCTGTCGAAGACCATATATATATATATATATACATACACACATATATATATATATATATATATATATATATATATATATATATATATATATAACGAAGGAAATATGGTAAGGAACCAGGTGGACCATAACGCACCAAAGTACAGAATTAGCCGTCGAAACGGCTTGAGCTCAGCCGTCGGGGTCTTACTTGTTCCTATATATATATATACATATATATATATATATGTATATATATATTTGTGTGTGTGTGTGCATATGTTTGTGTGTGCGTGTATGTATATAATCACCGACAGACACAGCAGCGTACATGTGTCTGTGTGTGTGTGCGTGTGTGTGCGTGTGCATATGTGTGTGTTTGTAACTATTGATATATAACATATAGTACAATATTTGAACCTACACACGTTTAACTTTCTACAAAGACTTCCTGATAATAAATTTCACAAGTAGTGCCCACATCATGACACGATTCAATATTGCTAATGATTTATTGCACATTCCATTATTTAATACACCTCATCATTTGCATATGTCACTGATAGCAAAGAATACTTATCTAAAGCAGTAAATTTCGAGTTTTCCGAAGCTAACATTAATTCAGCGAGTACATTGAAAATAATTTTCGAAAACAGTTACTAACTTCTGTCATGTCGTCTTAATGAACATCTGAAACATATTGCTATTGATATTTTTTGCAATTCGAAATGTTAGTTTTATTAGATTATATCATAAAAATACACAAGCATATATCATACCATTCGGTACAATTAATAATGAAGCTTTAAGGTTTCTTCCTGGAAGATATGCATTCAACCAGTCTCAAATCATCAGTTGGAGAAATAAACGAGCTACATATAATGGAATGCCAATCTGTGTTGAGTTGGCAAACACATTCGTTTAATAAATTTACATAATATATATGAAACTTATAAAATAGTTACTGAAATACGATTTTGCTGGCTATTAGAACGTCAAAGAGAATCTATATGGTATTCGATACGCTCACGAGGCAACCTTTTTTTACTAAAATGTAACTTAAATGTGGAGGATAGAAATAATGTGTATATGTATGGACGAATAAGGAGAAACACAAGCTAGTTACTTATATTATATGGTAAGAAAAAGATGATATATATCGGGCAAATAGTAACAATGGTAGAGTATATTTATGTAAATGGTTGATAAAGTGCTTTAAAATATGAATCGGAAACGAATGCGTGGCATGAGAATGACTAAAACATATATTACGTGAATATATAAATAGAATTGGAGAGAAAAAGGAAATGTTGAGACGACATTTTTTAAAGAAAATATAGGTAGAACTCCAATAAAGAAACACCAAGTAGCATATCAAATATTCGTAACCAAAAAAATAATTTAACACATATATAATTGCAACAAGATTACCCATAAATTCATCAATTTCATTTAGTATATGTTCTATATTAATCTCAAATAAGCGCCTTCGTAAAATAATGAAAAAAATGTTTCAAGCTATCTGGACGTGTGATGAAAGGATTGCTCTTCAACAAAGAAAGTTCTGATTGGTGTTAAACAATAGTTTTTTCTGAATAACCAGCGTATCAATATGCTGATTGCTGGCGATAATACAAAGAATATCTACTGAACATACTATTTCAGTAATCAAAATTTTTGGTTTCAGAATTGTGAATATTACATTCGGAAATGTTCTATTTAATGAAGGCAATGAAATCTATAGCCAAACCTAAATGCATCCAAATTTACACAATTTTTTTTAAAAAAGTAGACAAGCACACGCAAACTTAAAAAGATAGGCAACAGATTCTAAACGTGAAGTATAACAACAAAATAGATTTTGACGAAACATAACATATAGCAAGCCACACGCCATATATATTTCACCCTTCTTCTCTATTTTGTATATATGCGTACACACATACATACATTCATACATACATGCATGCATACCCCTGTCTATATATATATATATATATATTGAGAGAGAGAGAAATTCCTTCTACCGTACCATTCGTATGAAAATGATCATTCATGATGATCTAATGAATGACGATTTCATTTAGTGTTATCCAAGTCATTTCTACATGCATAAAATATGCTTATTCGCTACTAACTTTCTTAATATCTTGGTTGCATGTAACTATGTCCCAGTCCCCTTCGGGATTCAATCATCATTTATATATATATAATCCGGCCATTATTCGCCCTTATACAGGAAACTGACTGACCCAGTCTGCAGATATGCAGATCTGACTGATCAGCCAGTCTGCTAATATGGAAATCAGGCCGATCAGTCACTCTATACTCTTTACTAATAAAAAAACGTATATTTTCACTAGCTCTGAGAATTTCCAGCTGAACGGTAAATTGTACTGATGAAGGGTAATATGCAGTTCTGTTTAAATGCCAGATGAGACCCAATCATTGCAATGCTCATCACTTAGCCATAATAAATGAATATTTAAACTCTAATTCGTTATTGACTTTTGGGGCCCGAGAGTACCACCAAACTCTCCTCCCTCTATGCCTATCACGAACACACTCTCTTTAATCCCCCTCTCTGTATCTAGTAAAACTAAACTCTGCTTCTCTCTATAAATATCTACACTTATCTCTCCTAATCCCCTTCTCTATATCAATCACTAGTAATCTCCTCTTCTTTATATCTACTACACGGAACTCACTCAATCCGCCTCTCTATATCAACTAACACCAAAGTCCCCCACTCTCTATATCTACTACATGGAAATATCTTCCAATCCCTCTCTCGAAATCAATTAACACCAAACTCTCCCCCTCTCTATATCTATCAATACCTATCTATATCAATTCTCTCACTCTATTCATTAACACCAAACTCTCCCCCTTCTCTATATCTACTACATGGTTTCCTTTTCCCATTCCCTCTATATATTAATTAACACCAAACTTTCCTCCTCTCTCTATCTTCTACACGGAACTCTATTTTAATTCCCCTCTCTATATCAATTAATTCCAAATTCTCACCCTCTCTATATAGTACAGGGTGCTTTTTCCAATCCCCTCTATGTATATAACACACTCTGCCAACATTCCTCTTTATATCAATTGCCACCAACCTCTCCCCCTCTCTACATCTCTCTCTCTCTATATATATATATCTACCAACTATCTCTACATAACATGCACAACAATTGTAGCGCATATAAAAATGGATGTGTTGTGGTAGATTTGGGGAAAGATATTACTGGAGGATTGGGGCTAGGCCCCCTGTCTCTGCCTCACCCCAGTTTCATCGACTCTGATATGTATGTATGTATATGTGGTTTGGTAAATAAATATATACATATATATCAGGTCCGAACACAATGTAACTAAACTCCCACTGCCACTGCCTTCGTCTTTTCAGGTCTCCACATCTCTCACTATCATAAGTAAATGTGGGCCCATTTAGTGAACGACCTGAGAGGCTCCGGCGGACAGAATCGAAATAACGTTTCGCCGGAGGATGTTAAGGCATACGCGTTGGAAGTGGCATTCCACCTCGCCAGCCACACACCTGCGAGTAGCAGAGTCCCTGTCAAGTACTGGTGAGTAGGGGGGTAGTTCGAGGGCCAAGGATACTTATATGGACGCGTGTGCGTGTATAGGGATGCTGACTATCCACAGTGCTCTTTTTATCAATGTGTGTAAGTATTTGTGTGATTTTGTGAAATTATTTGTCATTTTTTAATTTTCTACTGTAGAGCAGCGGATTGGCTGGATCAATAGGATATCGGGAAACATGCTTTCCAGCATGAGTTACGTCACTCAATGTTCTGAGTTCAAATCCTGCTGAGGTTAATTTTTCCTCGCATGCTTAACGATCCGATAAAGTACCAGTAACGCACTATTGTCGACATTTACCTCCTCCTGAAAGTGTTGGCCTTGTCTTTTAAACAGAAACCATTAATGTTTGATTACTAAGTGGTGACTTAGTAGTATCGTTAACCCCTCAGACACATTTCTGTGTGGTGTTTATTCTGGCATTCTAAGTTTAATACCATCGAGATCCAATTTGCTTTTCATCTTTACTGCCTCGTTAAAATAATATAACGGACATATACTGAATGGCTATCAATGTCTCCTACTCCATCGAAATTGCAGGCGTTATGCTGAAATTAGGAATTAATACATCAGTTGTTCTAGTTTTCAAGCAGTCATATAAATACGAAAGCATTTGTTCAATATTATTATTGAATCGTAAATGTGTTTTACCGACGGGCAACATATATAATGCCTGCTCTATGATGAATTTAATTTTGTTGTAAACATTATATTAGTAGAAAATATCTTACTATGTACACTGGAGAAACATAATAGAGTGGTCAAAAACGTATCGGAATTTGGAGTGTCGTGTAAACAGAAACATAGAGGAACATAATATAATTGCTTTAATACATGTATACTATAGAAACCATTATATATTTATTTTTATTTTTAAATAGATGGATGAATGCAAAATCGACGAAAACCGTATTTGTAAATGCGTAGCTTTCACGAAAATTAGGCTTGCTTAATAAGTCTATTTCCTGAAAATTCATTAATATTATAAGTAAAGTATAATGTATTGGATTCATGAAGAACCCGGACACTGGAAATTTGATGAGAATCTAATTAATTGTGTATGGCAGGCAACCATGAATGTCAATCACTCTCTGAGTTCAATAAAACACTATGGCTTACTGTCAGTAGTACTGTAAGTTACACAACACCATTAGGAAATTAGACGCCAAAAGAAAATTTAGTGGATCATTATGGACGATAGATTTGATTCATTTTTTACATAAAAAATGAGAGCAAATATAAATTAAAATTTTGTTTAAGACAATATCATTAGGAAGACAATGACTAACTTTCATCTACACTTTCATTGTCTGAATATAAACAATTTTACAGAGAATAAAGATATCGTGGAATTCAAAGAATGTGAAAGAATATAAATACATACATTTCTAATGTCATTGAATTAATTAGTTAATTAACATATATTAATTATGTGTGCGTGTGTGTTTGTGCAAGTCTTTCTGTACGTGGAGGCTAATATTCTCAATCTCGCCTAATTAAAAGGCTGATAAGTGTGAATTATATATTACTCATTATTGTAAATAGGTAATAAATATACACCTCAACACGAAGATTTTATATTTAATTCTAAATTCAATATAATAATGTGATTTCGAGCATTACGTGCAACATAAGATTTTAAGAACATTAATTGAAGATTACGACATTTGTTGTGATTGGCTTTGCCAACAATTAAAAAGAAAATTTGTTTTCGCTTTAACATCGCCGATACGTAAATGCATTCATGAGTGACTAATAATAATATTATAATATTATTATTAATATTCAGCTAATTCGCAAGCTAACAATCTCATTACGCAATGCTTTCAAGAGAACTAACGTCATCTTTTTGTTACAGTTTATGTGTGTGTTTGTGTATTTTATATTAGTCAGAAAGTTTTCAGATAATTGAATACAGTATATTTTATCATAATAACGCAAAATGACCAGCATCAAAATGACATACATTTATAACCATTCTAAATTTTGTGTTATCGATTATTTACTCCATAAGTGAAAATATCGTCCGCTGTCTAAAGCAAAAATATAAAAAAAATCCCAGCAACGTTAGTTGAGTGAAGAATTAAAGGTATATTTTGAATCTATTATTTAGCGTTTTCAGTAAATATCCACGAATCCAAATGGAAATTGAAAAGCATGTATAGAGAAGCGTATATTTCTATCCCTACATATATCTCACAAATAGAGAAATAACGAGAGAGGCTGAAGGAAAAGGACGAATAGAAAAAGGAGAGAAAGCAGATATACATATTACAAATGTTCTTTATTGTTACGTTATATTCCTGCAATATCAGGAATTGTTGGCAGAATACAGTTGTGTAAGTACTACCTGAACGCATCTGGTAATGCTCATAACGTCACGTGGCTATTCAATTTTATTTAACTCTGTTGTTACGAGCATATCGTTTTAATAATGATAAATGCTTTGAGCTGCAAATACAAAAGCGCATTCCATATAATTATGATAAATGTAACAAGATATCAGATATGATTATGTTTGTTTATGTTGCTTCGTCCGTTTGGGTGTACGTGTGCTTGTATGTAATATTCTCTATTTGTATTTGTAGGCATGCGTGTATACATGTAGACGGGTGTATGTGAGAATGAATTTGTTCTTATATGGATTTGCAAAATTCTGTTTAGAATTACCTTGTGCGCAAGTTATAGTATTATTCTGAAACTGCTTTAATATGATTTAGGATAAATTAAATTAAATGGCTTGAGTTAAGCAGAAATACAAACGCCATATTATTAATAAATCACATTCATTTCAATACACGATTGCCAGCTTGAAAATTCTGAACTCACACATATTTATATCTAAACATATCCCCAAATATTGATTGAGGGAAGTTTTGGGTGCAAGAGATATTCATAACAATACAGACCCAATGATTTCATTCATTTGGAGATTCAAAGAAAAAAGTTATAATGCATAAGAAACTAAACATTCAATATATATTATAATTGTTTCTACTTTAGGCCCAGCAATTTCCAGTTCATTACTGGTACTTTATTTTATCAACCCCGTAAGGATGAAAGGCAAAGTCAACCTCGGCGGGATTTGAACTCAGATCGTAAAGGGACGTAACTATGCTGGAAAGCATGGCGTCCGACCCTCTACCGATACTGCCAATCCACCGCCCTTATATATATTATAATGTATATTAATATATATATAATGTATATTAATATATATATATAATATATATATAATGTATATTAATATAATATATATTATAATGTACATAGTTATCATTTGTAAACACCTTTTAATTTTCCCATTGACATCAATAATATTGCTAAAGTGCATGGGACAAAGTAAGATAAATGAGCGCGATGGCATTCTTATTAGAAACATACATGTGGTTTCCTTCTAAGGCATCATTATTCGTAGGCCGTGAAAATTTAATAAACATTCATTCGTACACATGATTATAAGATACAACTGTAGTTGCCGTTGCAACAGGTTGTCAGCTTCAATCAAGGTAATTTATCACAGAGGGTGATCAAACCATGGAAACCTTGCTTTTAGAATATATTACATACAACATAACATCCATAAATTCCAGCTTGTAGAATGCTAAGTGCGTAAGATAAAATGATTTGTTGTACCCTTTGCGTTCTGAGTCCAAATGCAGCTGAGGTCAAATTTGCGACACATATTTTATGGGTTGATAAATCAAATAATTCTGTACAAATGACGATTCTTCTCAGTCATTTTCTAGATATTTCCCTGGACGTATTTGTAGATGTTAACAAGAATCAAAATGTTCAGCTTTGTTACATTGTTTCATCTAGATTTGGGGAGGCATTTGCATTTCGAGTACGTGTGTCTTAAGCACAATCAATTATTCATACGTTAATATGTCATAAAAATGAGGCTAATCAGCCCATATACTTAAGAGAAAAAACTATGTTTTTGGTATGTTTGAGTTTCAGTAGAAGAAGCAAGGAAGCGATGGGTGATTTTACAACGCACAAATAGCCAGAAACAGGACAGTCATTGTCTTCACCTTGCTTCTGCCGAAACAAGGTAAATGACGTCATTCATCACCTTTAAAATTTATAACTAAAGGCTTTCACATGTTTTTTCGAAAATATATCGTATATTATTTGATTTACAAAACTCACTTAGACGCACTTATATAGTTATGTTCAAGTGAACATCGTAATTATAATTCATATTTAAGTTGAGCTGGTATAAAACTACGGTTGCAAATGAGGATAATGAGCACATATCCGACTTATTTGGGTTCCAATAGGAGAAAAGAAAGCGGTTCCTGACTTTAATAACAGAAAAATAATCAAAAACAGCGCTTTTGAAAGGTTTCTGTTGCCTCAACTGGAACATATTAGATGACATCAGTCATCACCGTTTGAATTTATAAAGGTTTTAAAATATCTATTCGTAATCATATCGATTAATATTCAATATACAAACCTCACATACACGTATGTTATGTTGGAGTGAACATTCATCCAAATTCTAGAACACACACACACACACACACACACACAGACAGACACACACACACACACACACACACACACACACACACACACACACACACACACACACACACACATACACACACACACACACACACACATATATATATATATATATACAATAAAGAGAGACAAACACAAATATATACATATATGCGTTCAAATGTTTTCCTTGAGCTATTTTAATTATGTATTGAGTTTTTAACTCAATATATACTTTTGATTTGTTGAGCTTTTAAATGTTGAGTGGTTCTGGCAGATATTTTTTAGTAGCTTACGTTCTACTCGACCCGCTAGTCACGGGATACCATGTATCTTTTTTTTCTCTTAACACACGCGCATTATCTAGTCTTCTAAGAAATTTAGTAGTGGGGAGATTACTGATCCGATCACCCACTGACGAGCATTGGATTTGTAACGCCCTACACTTAATTGCGAAACATTTCTACCAAAAGATGCCTGTATGTTGATAGTTATCATAATTCGGTTTGTATTTCTTAATGTATCCTTTTATTTGAATCTTGCGAACCGTTGTATGCTTAGTTAGTCATTTCTTCACCCTGGCGTTTTACGTCCCTTGAGATTTGAACGTATATATGTATGTATCTGTGTTTGTCTCTCATGATTGTATTATAAGGCTGGAATATTTTTTATTAAAAGGGAGTAGTGTGAGGTCTTAACTCAATATATACTTGCAGGGTAACCACGTGCGGTAGTCACTTCACTGCTAGTTCATTGGAACCCGGTGGGCAGCTGAGAACAGAAAACCTTTGACGAAATGGCTACCTTGTTCGATCGTTATACCAAAAGATTACAACAAAAGCAGACAGCATACTTGATTTAGGAGTCACAGAATCTCCCTTTGGATTTTACAAACGCTTTCCGGGAAGCTCCAGGTAATTATTTGTTAACCTGTTTAGCTTGTTGTTTTTTTTTACTACGGTGGATGTTGACATCACAGCCACTGTCTTTATTTTATCTGGCCTTTATAACACATGTTAATTGCTCTGGTTTCTTCTTAGTCCATTGAACGCTTGCCAGCGTATCTCGAAGATTGGGTTTCGTTTTGTTTTGGCCACGGACGAAATACAATCTTGCTGAAATTATATTTGTATATATATATATATATATATATATATATATATATATATATATATATACTAGCAGAATGACCCGGCGTTGCTCGGGATTCTAAACATAGATTGGCATGTTTATATTACTTATAAAACATTATAGCAAGAATAGAAATAATTGTTTCTACTGTTGGCATAAGGCCAGCAATTGCACAGTACATTACAGGTATCTTTATTTTATCGAGCCTATAAGGATGAAAGGCAAAGTTAACGTCGGCGGGATTTGAACTCAGACCGTAAAGGGACGTAACTATGCTGGAAAGCATGGCGTCCGACTCTCTACCGATACTGCCAATCATCCACCAGCAAGAATAGGAATAATTGTTTCTACTTTAGGCACAAGGCCAGCAATTAACCAGTGCATTACTGGTACTTTATGTTATCTACCCTGTAAGGATGAAAGGCAAAGTCAAACTCGGCGAGATTTGAACTCAGATCGTAAAGGGACGTAACTATGCTGGAACGCATGGCGTCCGACCCTCTACCGATACTGCCAATCCACCGCTTGAAATAATAGCAGAGAATATGCAGAAGAGCAGAATAGCAGATAATATAGGTGTTATATGTTATAAGTATTATAAGATATATTAGTTATAGGCGAAAATATTTAGGTGAAAAGTTGTATAATGTTAGTCATGAAGTTTGTGTAGAAAATAATAATATCTATAGTTTTGAAGTGTTATATTTGCTCTGTAGTATATCTGATATTTTACATTGAGCTTATAATATTACGAGAAATCGGGTAATACACAATATTACCCGTATCTTATATCTAATTACATATATATATATTATATAAATAAGTATAACTATTATTACTAATATTATATACGGTATCTTTGCACCGAATTAATTAAAAGTTGTTTAGAATCGAAGTCAATGCAGACAGGCACCCAGACAGACATATATTATAAGCGTGCGACGTTATAGATAGGTATATAATGCAGACAGCCATACATACATAGGCATATTATAAGGGCGCGACCTTATAGCAATGAATCTATCTAAAAAGAGAGGTATATCATATAACCGGAAGTGTTGACATTTGAAAATGTTTTCCGCTTCAGTCCTCATCTGCTGAAAGCGACGTTAATGATCATCTTCAGACTGTGTTGATTTACTAACATTTTTTCTTCTGGAAAATCTGAACTTGCGGCCAGGCTGGGACTTTTTGTGTGGCATATCGGCAGTAACAATAACGATAAGCCGTCTGTGCTTTCGTGAAATAAATACGTTTGACAAAATTTTGTTTTTGTGCATGCAAAAATATCTGTACACGAATAAATAATTTTATATATATATATATATATATATATATATATATATATATATATATAGAAGAAATTAAAAGTTGGTTTAAAAAGTTCCATATATTATATTATGCGCATTTCGAAAACAACATCATCCTGGGACAAATATTGTGTTCTGATCAGATAAAATAAGGTAATATGAGGCCTAAAAAACACTTGTGAACAAGAAAGTGTCAAGTCAACATATAACAAAAATATAAGAGAAGAGAAAAAATAGGAAAAATGAAGTAAAGGAAAGAAGAAGGAAAAAAACAAATAGAAGAGAGGAAAAAGAAAGAAAGAAGGAGGAGAGAGAAAGAGAAAGAGAGAGAGAGAGACATACTTTTGATCGGGAACGCTGTCAAAAATGGAAAAAAACCTCTGTGAATAACGTCTAAAAAAAATAATATAAATCATAAAAATAAATAAATAAATAAATAAATTGATAAGGTGAATGGGCTAATATTACAAATATTAGTAGTCTAGAATATAGAAACTGGGTATATCATTCAATATTGAGTTTGAATACTAAAGATTGGATTAAGAAGTGTAAAAATGTACTAATAAAATAAAATAAAATAAAATAAAAATTAAATTAAAAATAATTATAATAATTATAAAAAAAGATTTTTTTAAAAATAAAATAAAATAAAGTAAAATAAAATAAAATATGATAGACTAGAATAAAAAATAAAAATAAGAATAGTCTATCTATGTCAAAATAAAAAATTACTATTACAAATGTATATATGTCGGGTATAGTAATTGATTATTATTTTATATCAACAATTTACACTTTGAGTTCAAATGCCGTCGAGGTTAACTTTGCCTTTCATCCTTACGGGGTCGATAAATTAAAGTACCAGTAATGTACTGGTTAATTGCTGGCCTTGGGCCAAAAGTAGAAACAATTATTTTATATCAACAAGTAAATAAAGGAAATTGCTAGAAAGTTTTATGAACGTAGAAAGACATATGACGTCAAATATTGTTTACAAAATCTACGAAGGTTTGAACGAAAAGTTTACGTCAATAGAGAAAGAATGTGAAAGGCTTAATAATGCAGAGAAAAGTAGATTAATACATTGTAGAATATAATGAAATGTTTGAGAAAAAATATATGAAAAGATATATGTGTAAAAATATATATGTGTAAAAAATTAACCGTTATTAGTAGAATAAGGACGGTGGATTGGCAGTATCGGTAGAGGGTCGGGCGTTATGCTTTGCAGCATAGTTACGTCCCTTTACGATCTGAGTTCAAATCCCGCCGAGGTTAACTTTGCCTTTCATCCTTACGGGGTCGATAAAACAAAGTACCAGTAATGCACTGGATAATTGCTGGCCTTGTGCCTAAAGTAGAAACAGTTATTAGTAGAATAAGTTATAGGACATTAGCCGTATACTTTGTGAGAGGTCTTAAAATAGTTATGAATACAGAGACCAAATAAGTCCGTACGTCTATTTATTAAAGAGATGAAATTTGAGATAATGGTAAATTTTTCAGCTAGACATATATTACAAATCCTAGATATGGAAGCATTGGAATAAGGTAAAGCGTTGCAAATTTTACGCCAAGAGATTTCGTAATTAATGTTTTTGTCTTATATATATATATATATATATATATATATATATATATATAAAAGCCAAACACATTAATTACGAAATCTCTGGGCGTAAAATTTGCAACGTTTTACCTTTTTCCAATACTTCCATATCTATATCTATATATATATATATTAAAATAACAGATTAAAGTTTAAGCAAAGAATCGCTGCTTTCAGCCTTCTGAAACTAAACAAATCAATCTGTGAACGCAGAACTAAGTATTTCGAAAAACGTTGCAACTGGAGGAAAACAGGAAGACGATACTTTGGTTCGTGAAGGCGTTCCTTGGCAATGAGAACTATATTTGTCATAATATCGTAATGCAGACAGCCAGCCATACACACATATATTATAAGGGCGCGATCTTATAGCTATGCATCTATCTAAAAGGACACACTAAGAAAGAGAGAGAGAGAGATCGATAACCGGCGCCTAACAACGGAAAACTGAAACATAAAACTGCAGTTAATATCTTGAGAGCGCAAGGAATATATAAATGCGAGTTTAAAGTCAATCGGAGTAGAAATGTGGATTTGTATAGAGTTTGCGAAAAATAGAATTCACACACACGCAGATAATTTCCGTTGTATATATATATATATGTATATGTATATATATATAAATATATATATATATATATATATTTATATATATATATATATATATATATATATATATATATATATATATATATATATATATATATATATATATATATATATATATATATATATATATATATATATATATATATATATATATATAGTATTAAGGATACTATTTATGTTATGTAGAAATGTGGATTTGTATAGAGTTTGCAAAAAATAGAAAACACACACACGCAGATAATTTCAGTTGTATATATATATATGTATATGTATATATATAGCGGCGATGAATTAGTTTTGCGAGGTTTTTTATATGAAATCGTGTGTCGAAACAGATATTGTTATATTTGGGGAGGGTCATATTTGCGTAATATTGCCAGAATTAATAACAGAACACACTCACTGTTTGGTTGGTTTTCGCTTCTCGCTGTCTTTTATATATATATATCTGCGATCTAACTTACTCGGTCCTCAACTCGGTCCATACACCAGAGTATAACTGTAACTATAGACTTCCCTTCCAAACACCATAACAATAGACTACCTGTATTAGACACAGAACTCTGGATTAAGACTATAGACGAGAGAGCCCAAATTCTCCACTCACACTATGCTAAACCCATGGCCTCCAAATACCTGATACTCAAAAACTCAGCAATGTCCAGTAGTGCTAAGTTTAATATTCTGATCGCAGATTTGTGATGAAGAATGTGTCCAGCATGTGCGACCCAACAGAAATGGAAGGACACATCCAACACTTCATCAACCGCATGCAGTTCTCTGGCTACAACCAAAGAGACAGAGTCAGAGTATACGAAGGAGCCATGGAAAAGTATAAGACCCTCATAGAACTGGACATGAAAGGAATTTGCCCACTATACAGGAGCAAATCATGGAATAGCTTAGATAGGGCTAGACATAAGATAGGGAAGGCCACATCATGGTACGACAACCAGAGATATCAGAGTGTCATGTTTGTGGACGCCACCCCTGGAGGGAAATTAGCTAACCAGTGTAGAAAGGCCCTGAGAAAGACCCACTTAAAAATAAAGGTGGTAGAAAAGCCAGGAACCACCATAAAATCCCTGATCAGCAAAACCTACCCTTTTAAGAAAACCCACTGTACCAATAGGAAATGTATCATATGTAAGGTGAACCCCCGGATAAACTGTAAAACTAGAAACGTAGTCTATAGCATAAGATGTACAGAGGGTACTTGTAGAAACACGACAACAACATACATAGGTGAGACAGCTCGTAGCATAGGTGAAAGGATAGACCAACACTGGGGGGAACTAAAAGGACGAAAAAACGGGTCAGTACTATACGAACATGCTAGACAACATCATGACGGTAACATAGACAACATAGAAATTAGAATAATATCTAAACATAGGAATGACCCAGCAGATAGGCAAATCAGAGAGGCCAGTGAAATAGAAATTAGAAGACCAAAGCTAAACAGAAAGAATGAGTGGAACAACAACAACACCCAAACAAACAACACTGACCTAAGAGAAGTATAAATAAATAAGTAAATTAAATTAAATAAAATAAGATAAATAAATACATACACAAGCACATAAACACACACTAGTCACCCAGCAGACACAACACTATACACACTAGTCACACATCACACACGCAAACGCATGCGCAAAGAAGACCAAATAAAATAAGATAAACAAACAAGCAAACAAATAAATAAATATATAGACGGACTGAACAAAAAAAATGGCGTAGACATACAACACAACAGGAGGAACAATGAATATAACACCACTGACGATGTTGCAGATGTGCAACGAAAGATTTATGTAAACTATATATATATGTGTTTGTCTATATTGTATCTGTATTATTTTATTTTTGACCGCCGGTCAGTCAATGGCAACATTGAGGACCGAGTAAGTTAGATCGCAGATATATATATATAAAAGACAGCGAGAAGCGAAAACCAACCAAACAGTGAGTGTGTTCTGTTATTAATTCTGGCAATATTACGCAAATATGACCCTCCCCAAATATAACAATGTATATATATAAATATATATATATATATATATAGTATTAAGGATACTATTTATGGTTATGTATATACTAAAACCTTTTATAGTTATATATATTTTAAACCATAAATAGTGAAAGACGGTAATTTATTACTACTTTATTACCAGTAAGATAACTAGCTCAATGTAATAACATCAGTTGTTCTACAGAGCAGTTATATAGAAATAACATGAATCAAAGTTCTGTTCAAACCATTTATTCGCTTAATATTGTTTCTTCCAAACTGAGGTTTGGGGTCTTCGTACCAATTTTTCAATGATTGTTTACATACATGACCTCCTTTCCAACACAAGAGACATACAGAAACATATGTATATATTGATGCACAGTGGGTTGACATCCATTATAATATTTTAGCATGGCAATTTGCATTCAAAGATTAAAGTCATATCAAAAGAAAACAAAATTAAAGTTAAAATACAACATTGGCAGTTTACGAAGATAATGCAAGAGGATAGTTAGAAGTAGTTAGTGTATGCAATAGTTACACGTGGGGCATGCACGTGTGTATTATTTATATAAGATTATATCCTACATTATTTCGTCTTTTCCCAATCTCAGTTCTTATATTGTATTTCTCCTTTGCAGGCATACTCACATGTATTTTCCAAAATTGTTGACCGGAGCTTAAAGCGTATACTGTTTTTTAATGAACTTATATCTCATTTTACTTATTTTTAGCTCATTTTCCAACATTCTTGTCACTTAATCTCTACTCTGTCTCAATTCAATATCCTTTTCTTATTTTTCCTTCTTAAATAACATTGCCTTGGACAGAACGGAACTATAAAGAGGTACACGCACGCGCACGCACGTGCACGTGTACCCACACACAATACATATATATATATGTATATATATTTAGGTTAATAGGAGCTAGGTATTGTATACCCGTGTCCCATTAAGGTATTGGCAGCATAATAATTAGCTCTATGCTTTGGAGCAGAGCCGTATATATGATAAAGAACACAAGAGCGTCTACAAGATCAAAAGATTTTTATTGGCTTACAATGTTTTTTCCTTACGTAACCGTAGGGTTCGTCAGAGCTATAAAAGGGGTTTGATTGGTGTTATGGACTCTACCAACCACACATTCAAGAACAAAGAGTAAAGAGAGTAAAGAGCAAAAGAAGGGGACGATAAGTCTAATTTTGGTGCGGGAGGGTGGAGTTTGGGTCCTTGTTTACTAGCTGCGGTCATATTCATTCCGGGAGTCGAGTGGTTAGCTTAACCATAGATGGGGTGGCGTCGATAGTATGGTGCAGAGGGTGTGCAGAGGCTACACAAACACAAAGGGCATACAATATATATATATATAACGGAGGAGAAAGTACATGAGGTAATTAGAAATGGAAAAAGAGTAATAATAATAATCTATAATTAATAATGTATAATAAGGCATGGGGAAGATTACACTATAATAAGGTATAAAAGTAAGAATAAGGTAAAATATAAAGGAGGATAAAAGTGGAAATAATAAAGATAAAAAATATATATATGTACAAAAAATATATATATATATAGAATATATAAAGAAATATAAGCGAATATTTGGAGGGGAAAACACAATGTAAAAAAAACGATTTTTTCAAATAAAAATAAAAATATTATATTTATGGTGGGAGAAAACGGGATAGAGAAATATGATCAAATGTGATTAGTTGAGAGAATATAAGATGATAATAGTTATGTCAAGTTTATACATCTTAATAATAAATAATCTGTGTATCAGAGTTACAGAACCTTCAATTCACTTACAGGTTCAAGCCACGTGGCATAGTCCATTGTTTATCTGTGCGGTCATGCGCGGTTGTTTTTGACACCACAGCAGATGCACAAGTTCGTAAATTCCAATGCAGATAGAAATCTATTTTTACTCACCCGTATGTATATATATATATATATATATATATATATATATATATATGAAATGGTAATTGTAGTATATTACAGATATTATTTTACCTTCTATTTTACTTATTCTAAACTGCCTTTGTTGCAGTGGAGGACGACGAGGAATGATTTATCCGAACTGAAATGTGCTAAATATCTCATAAAATTTCAGCCACAAAGAAGAATGCGTGAGAGATACTATAATTATTTCAACGGTATACACACATATTTCTCATATATATTTCATGGCAAGGATGCAGTTTGAAAATATAAGACATATGAAATCTTTTATATGAAAGAGAAAAAAATTGCTTAGGTTGTATAAGTTAAAAATGTGTTAGCTGCATATCAAGCCTTTAATATTTTATCTGCTGTACTTGATCACTTGGTGCGAAAACTCAGGCAGGGTCTGCATATCAACTGAACTTGTTCAATAGTTAAATATTTCACAACTACACATGGTTACATATGGGGTAAACAATGTAAGTTTGAAATATCCGCCTCATGAATTAACATGTAAGTGGTTGAGTATTCCTCAACGTCATGTATTCTTGAATCACGCAGATTTAACGTGAAACAATACGAAATGCTTCCAAAATATATTAATTAGTACTACTTCATATAGGGGGCAGTAATTTCAGTTGCATTCATAGAATATGTTTAAAGAGATTTGACAAAGATGTCATAAGGTGAGATCGAGTATTGTATATTATAATCGCGGAAGCGAAATCATTTTCAACTCTACTATGTATGGTTAACTAACAGACGCATACACGTGCACTACAATTCCCACGAAAAAACGGTGCATGTGTAGTGTAAAACGATGAAACAATGCAATTTCTGGTCAAACACACACACATACACTCGCACACACACACACATACATCCACAGACACACACACACATACACACACACATATATATATATATATATATATATGCATCCAAATCATGAATGAATGCCCTGGGGATGCTTTAGAATTACGTCATAATATTAAAGTTGAAATGCGTGTAGACGTTTATCATATTATTTGTAGTACCTATTTTGTTGTCAGTTGATTTAAAAGATGTTTATATATATATATATATATATATATATATATATATATATATATAACTATATATATATGCATGTATGTGTATGTGTGTGTGAGTGTGGGTGGGTCTATGCGTATGTGTGTTCGTGTGTTCGTGTGTGCGTGTGTGTGTCTATACATATAAATTTGCAAATGTAGGATCCAAAATGCAGGGAATAACTGTAATAACATCCGAATGGTACGAATAACCAAATTAGTAAATCGGGTAAGGAAATCTGAACCGCACCCGTGCGGAGAATCAAACTTGGTATCTCGTGAAATCGGGCAAAGTGAATTTCAATTACATTAGCGGCTGGCATGTTAAAAGTAAGTAGGTATACCGAATAGAGACGGATGTAAAGAAGCCTTATACATTGTTGAATCATTTAATGATTTGAAAATCGAAATGATGGGTTCAAATATGCAGAAGATATCTGCAACAACAGTCGATATCTACATGTAATAAGCCGCTAAAGCAAATCTTAAAAAAGTACAATTCTAATAACGGTCGTGCATGATGTGCAAATGGTTAGATGCAAGACCACGAAAATCCAATATCAACATGCTGTCCCTTTATTATTACATACACACGTTTCAACATTGCTCGATATGCAACCAGCACGTATATGTCTAGATGGGACCAGTGGAAAATATAGTCATTGACAGTTCTGAACATATAGAAGTTATGTTAGTATATATCCTAGTCGTATGTTACTCAGAATTGAACACATCTTCATACACAAAAAAAAAACACAAATAGCCCCTCAAATATTGATGCAACACAGAACAACAAGAGTCATAAACAAGCACTATGGAAATCACACCCATCACACATATTTTGCATCTGCATCATTGCCTATATCCCGAACGATAATACTCCTTATAACAGTTTGTTCCTGATTTTTTTTTTCTTTTTAAAAGATGCCTGTTTACGAACAGCACATGCTTTCTCTATTTTCAGCTCTTTTGCCAGTTTTTCTTTTTTACTCTCGCCTGCGTGCGTTGTTTGCGTCTTTCTCTCCTATCCGTTTATCTCTTTGCACTAGCATCCGACGAAGAGCTATCGTCTGAACCGTTAAGGCTGTTTTCCGAACTATACAAATCGTTAAACAAATATGCCATGAATGCATTGTTCTCCCATGTAATCTTTCCTTGTTACGTTTCACCCCCCCCCCACACACACACATATGTATACACGCACACACACACACACACACACACACACACACACACACACACACACACACATATATATATATATATATATATATATATATATATATATATATACGTGCACATGTACAAAGATAAGCATAACAAGAATTTGTTGCGTTTCATCTGCAAACAACTCTCATTGATTATGCATGAAAAATGCGCAAACGTCTACTGAAGGAATCAATACGTAATGTTATTGATCTTGGTATGAGTTTAAAGTCGATAAATTCTTTAAAACATACAGATAGAAAAAACACAAGCAACGCAACACTTAAAACAGTATATTCAATAATGGATGTGCGTAATCGCAATTTTTTCTTTAGTTTTCGCTTAGAACTTTCTCTCACTTCGATATTTTCTTAGTTTTGGCTATTTTTACTAAACACAAAAACAAAAACAAAGGAAAAACAGGAAAAATAAAAATAAACGTAAGATGCGTATAAACGAAAAAGAAAAAACCGAGTAAAATACATTTCTTATCGATTTTAATCGGCCTAGTGAAATAGAAATAAATTAATGAATTTTAATTTTTTTAATTTTAAAAATGCTTTTTCAATGTTATCTATTAATTTATTTTGCTTCTTGTATGAGGCTATATCTTCAGATATTTCACATAGTTTCACAATACACATACACAGGTGCACCATATACACCCACGCATATATACACACACATACATATACATAGATACATATACATACACATACATACACACACACACATATACACATACATATACATATATATGTGTGTGCATATATGCGCGGGAGTACGTGTGTGTGACGTTGTGAATGCCTCTGTATGTGTATTTGTCGGTATGCAAGTATGTATATATATATATATATATATATATATAAACATATATATATTTATATATATATACAAATGTATAAGTATGTATGTATGCATGTTTGTACGAACGCACCTCTGTCTTTATGTATGTAAGTACGTACATATTGTGATGGTTTCTATGTATAGAGAGATAGGTGGGGAGAGAGAGATGTGATTCTAAGTTTGAGTGATTTTACTTGCTTCTTGTTTTGCGTTTATTAGCATGTATGAAATATTTGCATATATAGAATTTTAGTAGGTTGTTCATTATTATAACGATCCATTTTCATGTTTATATAAAATGTAGTTTTTAAACTGAATGAAATTCTATAATTTGGTTAAACTCATATGTTTTTTCTGGTTTGTTAGAAATACTTATGAAACACATATATTTT
This sequence comes from Eledone cirrhosa, assembly GCA_964016885.1. NCBI lineage: Eukaryota > Metazoa > Mollusca > Cephalopoda > Octopoda > Eledonidae > Eledone > Eledone cirrhosa. Next base: position 373,363,025 of record OZ024740.1, read on the forward strand.
CCAAATATTGTGGAAATTTTCCTTTGTTTTCTCCATATTATACGAATGTTATTGGCGTATGGTTTTATTTTCTCTTTGATTTCATATTAAATCTTTTCTGAATAAGTTTATATCGTATATATATATATATATATATATATATATATATATATATATATATATATATATATATATATAGAGGAGTGAGAGAGAGATATATATATAATATATATATAGTGATAATAATAAATTTGAAGACTAAAATCGAAAGACGTCTGGATAAGGATAAATATATATCAACTATATATATGTATGTATGTATATATATATATATATATATATATATATATATATATATATATATATATATATATATATATATATATATATATATATATATATATATATATATATATACATATATATATATATATATATATATATATATATATATTATATATATATATATATATATATATATATATGTGTATATTATATGGTTATATACATATACATATGTATGCATATATATGTATGTAAATATATATCTATGTATATATATATATATATATATTTATGTATATATATATGCCGAGGTGGCAACACCTATCGGGTAATCTTCTTTAGAATCCTCGAAAAACACTTCCCTCTACAACACGGCTACCACAACATAATCCCCAAAACACCATCACACTCTCCTACAGCACCACACCTAACTTCGCACAAACCATCGTCTCATCAAACAACAAAAAACTCAACCCCTATGGAAACCAAACGCTTACTGTCAACCCCTTAAACTCAACCCCTTAATGACCAGAGCTAACTCTTACACGGGAGGACACGTCCGTGTAACTTATGCACGGAGGAAACATTACAAATGCTGTTTTCGAAGGACCAACACCTGAACAAGAAAGACGAACTGGTAACTGCATGCAAACACAGATTGCGTAGGACTTACCTCACCCTCAAACCCCATAACGACCCGGGTGGGTAGACAAGGGCTGATACCCCCCCCCCCAAATCACACACTTTCCGAATAAGTTAGGGGACACCCTAGCTTACATATGTAGATGTATCTGTTTTCTTTTATTTTCCTCATTGTCTTCTACCCCTGTATCATCCTATCACTTCCTTCCACCCCTAATCTCATCCTCGTCTGCTTTTCCCCTTTCGCCTACTCCCATGCAGCCCATTGGGCCTCTGTAGCATCAGTTTCCCAACCCCTGTAATTTTAAGATAGAATTGGCCGAATACGTTTTACTAACTACTTATAGCAAACGTGTTAAACCCCTTTAATTTTGTATCAGTTTTGGTACAACTCAATTTCTACAAGTTTTTTTCTATTTTCAACTTATTAAGCTGTAATTGTAAGATAGCATTGTGATTTATTTATTCATTTCTCACTATCTAATTGTATATATGTTTTATTTATTTCTATTATATTTTATTGTCTCCTACTCTCATTCGATTTACCTAATTCTATAACCTCCCTCCTCCACTTCGTACACTATCCTTAGAATCTGCTGTATACATATCTCTTTCAACGCTTGACCGCTCCACTCACTCCCCTATTGTTCTACAGGCAAGTTCACCCACACCTAGCTCCCACCAAATGATATGATAGACTTATATGTGTTTACAACAAATGTTAACCAATCCTCTTGACAACTACAATCTTCCCATATAAGGAAGTACCCCCTTGACATGTTCGGCTATTGATTCACCAGGCTAAACATTCTAATTTAGTCCAGAAATAGCCGTTAAAACGGCTTGAGCGCTACCATCGGGGTAATACTTTTTTCTATATACATATATCTATATATATATATATATATATATATATATATATATATATGTACATTATATATACATACATACATACATACATACATACACACACACACACACACACATACACACACACATCTCTCTCTCTCTCTCTCTCTATATATATATATATATATATATATATATATATACACCTTGACAATATGAGAGGTGAGTCAGATCGGATGGTATTTCACTGCAAGGGACGTGTTTCTCTCTTTGTAAACTGGGACAACAGACAAGGACAGGCAGTTTTCAGGAATATAGACAGCATCCACAGATTAGCAAGTGGTGATGCAATTTGGTTTCGACACACCTTCAAGACAAAAGCAGGAAACCTATCGGGGCTTACTGCCGAGTAGTGTTTAATTTCGTTTATTGCCGCTAATATATCAAGGGTACCAAACACTATGTGCGATAGTGTGTTGGGGATTAACATCACTGATACAGCCCAAATCGGTCATATCAGGATTGCTGAAATTAGATTAGTACTGTTTCTGAATTATCTCACCCACGGATTTGGCATTATCTTGGAGAGTGTCATTTTCATCAATTAGAGGGTCAACAGTGGAGGTAGTGACGTTGTGTATTTTTGTCAATGAACAGAATAATTTGGGGCTAAGTTTGATTTTACAATGGCCCAATTCTCCACAGCTGTTCTTTGGTGATTGATGATGGTCTTAATGCATTGTTGGAGGTTATATTTTTGTATTTGACCATTGGAATAGCCATCGAATTTGTGTGTTGCTGTTGGCAGTATTTTAGTTTGTTAAGGTTTTTTGTTTGTTCTTTTTACTTTTCTGATAATAGTTTTTTTTTCCCTATTTTGGGGGATTCTGCATTTAGCTTTGTTCACAGGTTTTGGTGGGGTGTGTTGTGTATATATGTTTGTACAGTGTCTACAAAGATTTGGCAATATGTGTTGATATTGGTGGAAATGTGTGCGTGTATAAAAGACCAGTCAATATGTGATAGCTCGTTCATGATTGTATCCTAGTTGACATTATAGAGATCCATATGATCAAATGGACGGACAGGATAGAGGTAACAAGGTATCTCAGGTTACAGAGAACCATGTCATGGTCTCAATGAAGGGTTTCTTCCACTGTAATATTATGTATAGCGTTAGTGTAATTCCTAAACACTAGGTTCAAAATGTTATGCTGATATATTGTTGGTGCAAGGACACTTTGGGACAAGAACATCTTATTCATAAAGTCGAGAATTGATTCTACTGCTTCTTTGTCAGCGGTTGAGGTGGGAGTGTCTGCTTTCAAACTGTTTGTAGACCAATCAACGCAGGGTAGATTAACGTCTCTCTCTCTCTCTCTCTCTCTATATATATATATATATATATATAGATTGCGTGTGCGTGTGTGTGTACATACATATGACCTCGTGTTAATTGTATTTTTCTGAATAACATTCTATCGAATATATATATGCATATATATAGAGTGATATGTGTGCGTGTGTGCGCGTGTATGTATGTACGTGTGTGTGTGCATGTGTGAGAGTGTGTGTGTGTGTACATGCGTGTATTTCATTTTTTTTTTACTGAATAATAAATTATTTAACCACTGACCATTGATACCTGGAAATCATGAAGCTCCTTTCGCACACCTTCTACATATATGTGACACAATCCGATTTATTACGTAGTTTTTACTATCTTATCCTTCTTAACTATTATACCATTGATGCTTCCCACCTCTTCGATATCTCGCTGATGGAGTATGTGTGTCAATATATTCCATTTTATTATGAGAGGTTATTCGTTTTATTCCTCTTAATATCATTTATTTATGATGAAGCTCTCTTCCATATCGATGAATTCTTACTAATTGTTTAGTAATCTAAAATACTCCTCTCTTATAACACTTTCCTAAAAGAAGAAACCATTCTTGCCTTACCACACAAAGGTTTAGTCTCCACAATAGATTGTAGAACTAAATATATTTTATTCTATTCATTTTATTTATCGGGACATATGTTAAATCAATTTCTGTACAAATTTGAACATCCGCAAGTTCATTAGATACAGAGATAATACTCTAAATACTTGGCAATGCTGACGAAAACTTGTCCCTAGGTGATTAGAGAAGTGAGTGTATATTGAAGGAGACATGGTTGTTATTTATAGCAAGTTACCGTCAATGTAGAATCTCCCCATTGAACATATTTAGAGTAACATGTATGTTTAATAATTGTTTCTATTTTTGGCACAAGGCCAGCAATTATCACAGTGCATTACTGGTGCTTTATTTTATCGAACCCGAAAGGATGAAAAGCAAAGTTAACCTGAGCGAGATTTGAACTTAGACCATACAGGGCCGTAACTCTATGCTGCTATGCATGGCATCTAACACTCTAACAATACTGGCAACTCACCGCCCTTGTGTATGTTAAATAATTGTTTCTACTTTTGGCACAAGGCCAGCAATAACCCAGTGCATTACTGGTACTTTATTTTATCGACGACGTAAGGATGAAAGGCAAAATCAACCTCGGCGGGATTTGAATTCAGATCGTTAACGGACATAACTATGCTGGAAAGCATGGCGTCCGACCCACTACCGATCCTGCGAGAGCAGTTATACTTACATCTATGATTGTGTTAGACATGTACCCTAATTTCATTCGGGGAACATTAATACGAAACGGTTCCTTATATATATATATATACACACACACACACACTCACACACAAACACGCACACACACATACACGCACACACACACATATATATATATATATATATATACATATATATATATGAATGTGTGGATATGACTTTTTAACATTGGTAGATATAATTTAGTTGTAGAAGTGTCATTTCAATAAGTATCCTCCACGAACAATATTTGCTGTTCGTCTGTGGGACCAGGCCGACAGGATGGAGAATGCATTGCCCCGGACAACGACGAGGGAGACGCGCTGAAACGGCCACTCCATCTCATAGGCATGCACATGCCGCCCGCATGTGCAAGCCCGATAGAATTGAGTAGCGATGTGGTCCGGGGGCCAAGAACGCCGGAAGTCTCCACCAAAAACATATCCGGCAGAGGCCAATACATGGACAGTTTGCCCACTTCCGCAAGGCGGGCAGCAGAGTCTGGGCTGTTGGCCGAATACACCACGTTGTCACTTGAATAGGAGTCATGCTGCCTGACAGTTTGCACTCTGGCTGGGCCTCAGGGACACAGCAATGCGCCAAAGTTTGCTCTCTAGATGAGTGCCAGTCGTGATTGAGGGAACTGCGTTCAGCAAGGACCACTTTGGGTTTGGGAGGCTGAGCCAAAACATGCCAGCCGATAGTGGTTAAACTGGCACCCTAGCCCGTCTAGATAAGTTGAACTTTTACTAACGGGAGTGTGGGATATACGTTGACAGATTGGAGGCTCAGCTGGTTCCATACCGTATAGGCTGCCTCACGTTCCACGATCACAGAAAGTTCGGTTGTGTTAAAGAGAACCCTGTTGATGAAGATATGGCAAGAGGTCACCGACTGAAGAGGAGCAGGCAGGGCAAGTTGGAAAGGAGACTGAAGATCGAGGTCGCAACATTTGAGGTATAAGGTGGCCTGATGCATTCCAGTGTTGGATGCAAGTGTTGATATTTGCGAAGAGACATGCGGAAGGTTTATAAGAGATTCGGTATGGCAAAGCAGTTCTGCCAAAGAAAGAGTACGATGGACGTCAGTCAGGCTCAGCCCACTCTTCTAACTGGCAATATCAGAACCTAGGGCTTGATCAAATGACAGGAGGGAGGATTGGTGACACGAAGATATGGACCAGTCCCTTGAGGTAAACTTCAGCTGAAGTAGTGATGATCGAACGTCCAGTTCAGAACGCCTCGAAGGTCTCTGCGTCGTATTTGACTTTAATCTCCTCCAACTTGATGAATTGATCTCGAGACCGCTACTCGCCAGAATGAGAATGGCAGATTGCAGGTGCTGTCAGTCGGTATCTCTGAGGGCCCGCTTATCGTGTCATCATCCAGGAACGAGACGTTGATGATTTCACCGAAATGAGACAGTGATATGATATTAAAAATACTTCCTTTGCGCATAAATTGTGTAACCACTATAATCAATGAATTATCTTACATATTTAAATGTAGTCCCTTTCTTATCCCAACGAACACCTCTCCCCTCCCCCTCTATGCCTCTCTCTCTCTCTCTCTCTTTCTCTCTCTCTCTCGCTATATATATATATATATATATATATATAAAGAGAGAGAGAATGTTGCTGAATAGATACAACGATATATATATATATATATATATATATATATATATATATATATATATATATATATATATATATATATATATATATACAGGAATTAATCGGAATCTCGAGGACTGTTTGTGTAAACGCATACATATTTAAATACCTAAATATGAAAATATGTCTTAATTACGTATCATTCCGGAAGCGAAATAGGAAAAAGAGAATTCATTTCGTGTTTACATATATAAACGTGTGTTTGCTGATAGCTTCTGTTAAAACATGTTGACTTTTTGAACAGATATGAACTATACATCAACTGTTTAATGCATTCATTGTAAAATGATGAACCCAAATAATTCTGTAAATACTCAGTTCGCAATGGATATTTCATAATAATATTTAATGAAATTTGTTTCTGATAAGTATGCGGTAGATTGGCAGTATATGTAGAGTGTCGGGCACCATGCTGCGCAGCGTATAGTTACGTCAGTACAAATCCCGCCGAGGTTAGCTTTGCCTTTCCTCCTTACTTTCCCCTCCTCCATATTGCTAGCCTCGTTCCAATAGTAGAAACTATTATTATTAATAATTATTATAATTATTCTGGTATACCGTGTGTTTTCAAAATACAATAGTATAAAATCATTTTGGTATTTGTACCTTGAGAGCATTTTCTATTATGCTTGTGTTTTTGCCTTGTAATTCAGCCTTAATCAATATTTCTAAATATCATTCGCTTCACCACAAATATTTCGCTTTACCAAGTATTCAAAGAAAAATTCAATAGCACTCTCAGTAACAATGGCTATATAAGCACAAAAGATTGACATCCGTTTGAGAAGACAAAATATTATTACTAATCATAATTGTTTATCAAAAATATTGTGAAGTAAGCTTAAAGAGAATAATATAAGTCAAATACTAACTGATTTAATATATAATTGTCATGACTATATACGCAAAGTAGCTTCCCCACCAATATAAAGTTTCTGTTATAAAAAATAAAAAACAAAAAACAAAGAAAAGAAATAATATATCATTAACCAAAATAAAAGAAAAAGTGATACAATATATAATAATAATATTTGTAATATGTCCGATGAAACAATACTGAACCTATGCTCACTAAGCTTTACATTCAATTATATATACTCAAATTTAATGATGCTGAAAGAGTTTATTCCATTTAGATTTATTTGCTATATATTAAAAATATTTCTATGAAACAAAAGGTATTCTACTGTCTAAAAGTTACCTCTTTTATTTGAAATAGTTGTGTCACATGACGCAATAACAAAATCAATTTTTTTTTTATGGCCATAAGGTTTGCATGTACACTAGCTGCATTTATCTGAAAATAAAAGCGCCAGGAGTATATTTTAGTATACCACTATTTCCAATAATAGCATCACATTTATTATATCAGCGCTAACTAATTAATTATTATGCTGTTTTGATATCAACAATATTACTGATATCAATGTTTTTTGCTAGTAAAACGACGACACATTGCTAAATATTTTGATTTTAATACAGCTAAGTGCATCTTGCAACAGAATATATAATTGTAACTAAAATATGAATAATAACTAAATGAAATTTTCTACCGTATCAAATTGTGACAAGATTCCTTTACAGGTCTTTCTATTGAGTGACTTAAAATATGAGCTTTACTGATTATTTCAAATTGTAATCTACCTACGTGATTATAACAGTCATTTTGCAGTACATCTTTTATAATATTTTTATGACCTGATACAATCATTATTTCTGCTCACATCACTATACTCTTCTGGAAAGTAATCTAAGGTTTCTTGGCGGTAATTGAATTTGATTCTCTCGATAGATTCAATCTTATTAACATTGATGTGCAGTCCATCTACTAATGCATAATATTTCTCTGATTTATGGTTGCTAACTAGAACAATTTATATTGGTAACTAGAACAATTGAATATGTATTGGTTTCTATGATATTGATTGAGCATACGCAATCTGTATATTACATATGCCCACTTAACTGAGGACAATATAAACGGACTGTTTCTTGTTAACGCAGATAAAGGACTTTACAAAATCCTTTATGTTGATATAAATTAATTGAGTAATATATGTTAGTTATAATTGTCTCTACTTTAGGCACAAGGTTAACTTTGTCTTTCATCCTTACGGGGTCGATAAAATAAAGTACCAGTAATGCACTGGGCAATAGCTGGCCTTGTGCCAAAAGAAGAAACAGTTATTATTATAAAATCCGTTTTTACGGTGGCTATTAAAAAAAAAAAATCATGTGCGTGTCACGTGAAGATAAAATTAACAATGTGAATCAGATTCTCTAAAATTATATCTACCAATGTGTTTGAGCAATTTATTAACATCTGTGTTTCGCTTTTGGTTTATTTTTACATCGGCAAGACAAGGTTTTGCAGAATGTAAAATAAATAAATGATGTGTTTAATAACGTGTTTACTCCGACTTACATTATATACAGATTTAAATAAGAATATCAATGAAATACACCACCAAATGATGTTTATCATGCGTAACGATTCAAAACCGGGGTAGTTTGACACATCAATAGCCAGCCTTCTTAATAGCAACTTTGAAATGTGATATGATAAATCTGCTGCATATTTACACTGATGCTTGTGTAATTACTAGAGACAAGCTACTTTAAATAGTAAATGTTAATTTGACGGTGTCATAGACATTGAACAGATTAATTTGTTTTGTGATAAATACAAGCTATGCGTCCATAGCATTTAGATACAATCGATACGTTTTAACCAACATATAATATAATAGCTGTAAAATATATAGAGAAGCAACAATAATTTATGATGTGGTTTACTGATTCAAAATCGACGTTGCGAGGAATTCTCTTTATGAATTGGCTACATTCCTTTCAGTACGACACGTGTCAGACTAGCCTTTACTTACGGTTTATGTTTCAGCTTGAATAGTACATATATTTCGAATGTATTTTCGATAAGAATAGATATTAGTATAAAGAAGATTATGCAGTTTAGATTAACAGATAATGAATTACTAAAACAGTAAAAATCGAATAGAATCGCTAATGTAAAATGCAATAGGAAAACTGACTGGAAAGGCTAATTATTTATTCGTAGTATATTCCAAATTATAAAACTCGTATTCGAACATATTTAATTTTCTCATATTATTATTATTATTTATAATTGTTTCTACTTTTGGCACAAGACGAGCAATTATCCAATATATTACTGGTACTTTATTTTATCGACCCCGTAAAGATGAAAGGCAAAGTTAACCTCGGCGGTATTGATTATTCTTTATAATGACGCATATAAATACACACACAAACACACACACACGCGCATATATATATATATATGCGGGTGTGTGTGTGTGTTTGTGTGTGTATTTACATATGTATATATGTATATATATATATATATATATATATATATATATATATATATATATATATATATATATATATATATATGGTGGCTGCCAACTCGTTTTCGAGTACGGCCACTACTTTATATCCATGCAGAAGAACCCCTACCGATGCGCTGAACGAATGTGACTTTTTAGTCCAGCCAGCGACTTGAAAACTCTGGTACAAACACTACACTTGTGACAATTATTGACACATAGTGCTGGGCCCATGGTACCATGTGATGACAAGTGCAGAGAGATCTCCAGATATAAAGCAATGCCTGTGCCATGAAGTTTTTATAGTGAGCAAAGGCACTGCACAAAGCCAGTCCCACTCTCTTAACCAAGATGATATTTACCAAAAAGAAGAACAAGTCAACATCATTGGATACCATCAGGGTTGCAGGTATTATATCAGAGTTTTCCTTCTCCTAGAATTCTGCCTTGAGAAAGGCTAAGGGGTCATCTCTCCCGGTGATTTTGGATGGCCATTGACTCTTAAGAGCTCCTTTGCCCTTTGACAGGTTTTGTTTTTAGTCCTGCAGGATGTCCAAAGTCAACCTCCTCACCAAGAAACCTTGGTGGGGTTGCCAGTTTAGTCGCCAACGACCCGACCATGAGACAGGTTGTACTGGGATACATGTTACCAGTAGCACCAACTGGTGACCTGACCTTATATATACATACATAGGAACGAGTAGAACCCCGACGGCTGAGCTCAAGCCGTTTCGGCGGCTAATTCTGGACGGAATTCTGGGCAGAATTAGCCGTCGAAACGGCTTGAGCTCAGCCGTCGGCGTCCTACTCGTTCTTATTAGACACTCTACTACCCTAAGTATTGAGTACTTTGGTGCGTTATGGTCCACCTGGTTCCTTACCACATTTCCTTCGTTATATATATATATATGTATTATGTATGTACATATATATAATTTAGGTATATATACGTATGTATATATATATATATATGTATATATACATATGTATATATATATACATATGTATATATATATATATATATATATATATATATATATATATATATATATATATATATATATATATATATATATATATATAAATATGTATATATGTATAGATATATATTTATATATATATATATATATATATATATATATATGCTCGTATAAAAATGTAAGTCCAAAGAATCATTAGATAAACTATATACACCATTTCCTCTCCCAATCAGTATACATTATATATATATACATGGCGGTGGATTGGCAGTATCAGTAGATGGTGGGACATCATGCTTTGCAGCAAAAAGTTACGGCTCTTTATGATCTGAGTTCAAATCCCGCCGAGGTTAACTTTGCTTTTCATCCATACGAGGTCGATAAAATAAAGTAGCAGTAATGTACTGGGTATTTGCTGGCCTTGTGCCAAAAGTAGAAACAGTTATATATATATATATATATATACAGATAAATCTACCAATCAATGGTAGAGTCTAAACCGTATGAAGTACCCAATCTAATCCGTATGTAGATGTCGTGAAGCGAAGTTTAAAATACAAAATGTTCATTGGATACAGCGTCAAAATAGAAACATTAAAACAATGAAGTTAAACACAAAACGGTTTTATTCATAGTAAAACTCATTATTTTCGATCGTTTCTTCGGGGTTAGTTTCCCGTATGTCCATTCAATTATTGATCTATCTGAGATATTACAAAATATCATAGTATGAAAAAATACATACGTTTACACTACCCGCCGTCTTCAGAAAAAGTGATTTCTGAAGACGGCGGGTAGTGAAAACGTATGTATTTTTTCTTACTATGATATATTGTAATATTTTATATAGATCAATAATTCAATGCAAATACGGGGAACTACCCCCCCCCCCCATAAACGATCGTAAAATAATGAGTTTTATTATGAATTAACCGTTTTTTGTTTAATTTCATTCTTTTAATATTGATATATATATATATATGGTGGCTGCCAACTCGTTTTCGAGTACGGCCACTACTTTATATCCATGTAGGAGAACCCCCACCGATGCGCTGAACGAGTGTGACTTCTTAGTCCAGCCAGCGACTTGAAAACTCTGGTACAAAGACTACACTTGTGACAATTATTGACACATAGTGCTGGGCCCATGGTACCATATGACGACAAGTGCAGAGAGATCTCCAGATATAAAGCAATGCCTGTGCCGTGAAGCTTTTATAGTGAGCAAAGGCACTGCACAAAGCCAGTCCCACTCTCTTAACCAAGATGATATTTACCAAAAAGAAGAACAAGTCAACATCATTGCATACCATCAGAGTTGCAGGTGTTATATCAGAGTTTTCCTTCTCCTAGAAGTCTGCCTTGACAAAGGCTAAGGGGTCATCTCTCCCGGTGATTTTGGATGGCCATTGACTCTTAAGAGCTCCTTTGCCCTTTGACAGGTTTTGTTTTTTATTCTTGCAGGATGTCCAAAGTCACCCTCCTCACCAAGAAACCTTGGTGGGGTTGCCAGTTTAGTCGCCAACGACTCGACCATGAGTCAGGTTGTACTGGGATACATGTTAACAGTTGCACCAACTGGTGACCTGACATACTATATATGCATATATATATATATATATATATATATATATATATATATATATATATATATATATATATATATATATATATATATAGTTTGGCGTGCTTAAAGCGTCCGTAAGCGGTAGGCCGTTTGAGCACTCGATGCTCTTCTAGAGCAGAGTATCATATCACATAAGAAACGGAGAATCAGTGGTGCGACGAATAAAATGTATTAGACATATTAGAATCGTTTATTTGGCGACCAGCTCGAGGCACGATCGATGCAGTGATAGAACCTGACTCTGAAATCGCAAGATCCTCAGATACGTCACGTTTCTACGAAGCAGAGTTTCCAAATGTCCAGTTACACCCGCGGCAGCTTAAAAAGCTTTTAAAATGCCGAGTGAAGGGCGCGGGTGTAACTGGACATTTGGAAACTTTGGTTCGTAGAAACGTGACGTATCGGATGATCTTGCTATTTCAGAGTCAGGTTCTATCACTGCATAGATCGTGCCTCGAGCTGGTCGCCAGAGAAACGATTGTAATATGTTAAATAAATGTTATTCGTCGCACCACTGATTCTCCGTTTCTTATGTAATATATATATATATATATATATATATATATATATGTGTGTGTGTGTGTGTGTTTGTGTGTATGTGTGTGTGTGTGTGTGTGTGTGTGTATGTGCGTGCGTGCGTGCGTGTGTGTGTGCGTGTGTGTGTATGTGTGCGTGTGTGTGTGTGTGTGTGTGTGTGTGTGTGTGTGTGTGTGTGTGTGTGTGTGTGTGTGTACTCGCGTTACTTGGTAATATAACCTCAGTATTCGATTAGAACGGAATTATACAAATATTAGGCAATAATTGTTACACAGTCTCAGAAAATATTAAGAGGAAAATTAGTTTCTGTTTAAGCCAAGATAACGCAATATTTAATAAACACCAATTCCACTATATTTACGCTGGCGATGTGACTGATCATACAATTCAGAGACTTCCATCTCATAAATAAAAACAATCTCTTGCTATATCGCTATGCACGATTTTTCCTAATTGTCCAAAGGTGAAATGATACTGTTAGGCTAGTTACAAAAGTATTTTTAGTAAAACGGTTTCATGTAAAATCACTAGCAGATTTGCTCTTATTTAATTTAGTGGTTGGTCTCTCACCAAAACCCCGAGTGAATTTGTTTTGGTTGACTATATTATCCTCTGATGAGTTTTATTATTTAGTGACGTAGTCAGTATTCCTAATCAATTAAACTCTATTAAAGCAATCTCATGATTACATTACAGAATATGTACACCATCGATTAATAACAGCGTTTTAGTAATGCATCTAAGTATACCTAATTATCTTCTCTTCAATGTTTATGAAATAAATATTGGCTTTTTAAAATACAGATGTTCTTTGACACTGAAAAACAAGTTTTTTGAGTGCCATATCATCCACTCAAGGAATTCAGAATGTTCACAGCGTCTGGCTTTATGCAATCTCAGTAAAATTATATATCTTAGGTTAGAAGTTACACATTTTAGAATGATAACAATAATTAGACAAATGAAGACGCTGAGTAATATTTTTCCCTAAAAGCATTACTAAACAAAATCTAAACAGTATATAATTCTATGTATTAAATTCAAATCGACTGCTTTGGGAAAAAGTACTAGTAGTGCTGTTTGCAGAAGTTTCTGTTTTTCGTTCATGCAATAAACATTTAGACTACATTGTAATAAGATAAAGATGCAGTATTGATAACACTAAAGAAAAATAAATTCGACAGACGCGACTGAAAAAACATTAGACAGAGACGACGGAAAAGGGACTAATTATAAGCTTACAACCTGATACGTTGCTATAAGATGAGGTCTCCACTAATAAATGTCACTGAACTTTTCATAAATGCTAATACGTTTAGAACTAAGGTTTATTTTACCTATAGTTATAGTTAATTTGAGGGTTATGCTTTCATATGTTAGTAATTAGTAGCATACGATTGATTTTTTTAAAATTCGTGAGTGTTTGAACTAAAGAAATTTCAGAAAGGAAATTTTCTGATTGTGCGATAATCGACCGTCATAGTTTTCCATCCATTTCCCTTCGTCTCGCTCTGTATTTCCCTTTATATATATATATCGAGAGAGAGAGAGATAAAGGTGTACGCATATATACATACATGAACACTCGTACACGCTTTCTTTCATTATATATATATATATATTATATATATATATATGTGTGTGTGTGTACATGAAGAAAAGGAAGCGTCTATGTGTGTATGTATGTGTGTGTGTGTATGTGTGTGTGTTATATGTGTGCGTGCATGTGTGCTTGTCTGACTTTCTCTGGCTGTATTTGTATGTTTAGTGTATGCGTGAATGAAGTATTTCTCACACAAATTTCAAACCATGGTACATGAACGATAACAGCAGCAATACACCAACAACAATAGCAAAAACAATAGTAAAATCATCTTTATTGAAATCGATACCAACAAAGAATTCTCTTCACATATTTTCCATTACCTATTATTATATAGTCTAGAAGTGAGGCAATAAATCTCCTGAATACTCCTTTGTGGAGCATAGATATAAACACTATAACATCATAAAAGAGATAAGCTAAAGTTAGTATGCTATTTACTGACGGGAAATGTAATGTAAGGTATACATTTTTGATAAACATACAATATTACCCTTTCTCTTAAATGTAACCACTAGTTACATGACATGATTTTATCTCAACATGGGCAGAAAAAGTGGGATCGATAAGAATGTGTTCTAGTCTGCATTGACCTTCCTCTAAGAAAGCAAACGTACTCTCAGTTGAAGTGATTAGTGGTTTCTAGTTATTTATGTTGTATGCCGAATCTCTCAAATCTCATTGATTATATCTAATTTGCATAATGTATCATATAATTGTTTCTACTATTGGCACAAGGCCAGAAATTACCCAGTACATTACTGGTACTTTAATAATGAAAGTCGATTAGTTATTTAATAAGGGAATACATTTCATATTTTCATAGTATAATGTGTAATGCAAGACTTACTAATTTACTACGTAGCAACAAACGAGGATTGTCTCGATGAATTTCTAATCTACACCGTTTTTCATTGAAGAGGGAATGCTTATTACATCCGCAGGAAAATACTGATAGATAATAGCTATTTCGGCACATCGAAGCTCAGGAAAGTTGAAGAGGTTCATGTAATTTGCATAGAAGTGCACGTGCTGACAATGTGGTTTATCAATTAATTAAAAATACAATACACATCATTTTGAATAATTAATTTTGGGTAATGAGAATTATTTTTTAATATTTAATTTTCTATATTAATAATTAATTAAACAAATAATTAGGATATTAATTAATTTGCTACCTACAGAGACTGAAAGAAATGAAGAATTATACCTGCCAAATGAGGAATATTTCAGATGCTATATTGTCAAAGCATATTGCATTATGTCATTTAAACGATATACTCTACTTCAACGATAATATCAGAAATTAAATGAACAACGTTTCAGACTTATTTATAGTTTGAATTCTGTTAACTTTTCTCATAAATATTATTCATTATATCATAATTTTATACTTTGTTGATCGCATCAAAAATGTACCGTTGGATTCAAGGGTTTGGATCGAATATATACACTGGGGTGCCTTTGTTAATCACTTTGTTAGTTTTGAAATGCTTCTTTATTATCGAACATAAATAACGCAACTTAGGCAATAAGACAATTGCAAAATGCTCGAATACCGAATTATGTGAACGCCTATGCGTAAGTGTATATGTGTAGGTGTACGTATATACATCTGTATGCGTGATAAGTGTACCCCTTGTTAGTCGTCACATTATACCAAATACACTTGCATAGACGACGCCACATGCTCAAAACATTTCTTAATATGATGAAACATTTGATCTCAAATTCGACTCAGGAACTCCTTAAATATGCATTTATGCTCCATATCGTATCTAGTGACAGGTATAATGAGTTTCAGTTAGTGCCAGGTTTAGAAATCAGTTCCCTTGAAAGTGCATTAGAAGAACACTTCGGAATTCTGCCATTTTGTCAATAACTTTCATGTAATCTATGAGACCCAATCTAAACAGCATAACATTGTAGACTTTTACCTCTGTCTGCTGTTCGTTGTATACAAAGGAACATTAACTGTTAAGCTCATTATCTATTTTTACGAGAAGAATTAAATGTAACAGTAATGCAGCCTTTCATAAAATTGTATTCTATTAATTACAAGAGGTTGTTTTAAGGAAGATTGTTGTGCTTTAGTAATATATTTCACAGTTTCACCTAAAGCTGGCAGTTCGTTGCATTTTCAATTAAATCAATTGTGGTTATATTTCACTAGCTACAAAAGTATAAAATGTGACAAGCAAATTATTTCAATGTTCCATTTAAAATATGTTTCATAAGATTTTAATTGTGCTTACGATCGCTTATTAGGGTTACTACACATCATATTACAATGAAATTTCATAAATAACGATGTCATTGAAGCGTTGCAGTTTTCTATTAAAGGGGATGAATGGGATTTGTGTTTAAAACAAAAATGAAAATGTCAAGAAGAACTGGATTGGTGAAAACTAACATCCTCTCATTAAACACAAAATGATCCACATACATGAGAAAACATTACATGCTAATGGCTTAACAGAAGTAATATTAATGTTCTTGTTCACGGTTATGAATAGAATAGTATTTCGTCCCCATGGATATAGATACAGGAATATATTTCACCTTAATATTACAAAAAAAAAACAAGAAAAAAAACAAAAAAACAACAGAATTTCTGCACATTCTAAACCTGTACATCCTGAAAAGCATTAGTAACAACATGACTATAAGTTACCTCTCTTTTCTTTCCCAGTGTTACAATAAGAAATGTGGATAGAAAGAGAAAAGGAATTAAGTTTAAAACGGAAATAGGAGAAAGCAAAATGAAACAACCCGTTATTGATTTTAGCTTTGGTTTTAAAATTGAAGCTAATTAAATTTAGTATTCTTTTGAATTTATTGCAACTTTTAGCAAGAGAGTGGTGTTATCTAACAGGCCGTTTAGCTTGCTGCAGGAAAAAAAATGAGGACACTGCACTGTCATAATCTGGTAGTTGTCAATAGAAATAAAAATGCCGATTAATCAAGGAATGAGAAGAAATACATGAAAGATATCACAAGACATGCGCTGCTGACAAAGAAACGTTATATTATAAGGTGGTGGATTGGCAGTATCGGTAGAGGGTCGGACGCCATGTTTGCAGCAGAGTTACGTCCCTTTACGAACCGAGTTTAAATCCCGCCGAGGTTAACTTTGCCTTTCATCCTTACAGGGTCCATAAAATAAAGTACCAGTAACGTACTGGGTACTTGTTTGCCTTGTGCCATAGGTAGAAACAGTTATATTATAAGAAGGCAAGAAAGGGAGAAAATTAACAGATACCAGGATTTAAAGTAGTGGTTAAAAAGGATTTGGGGCTGTCATGAGATCAAGGTCGTCCCAATTGTCATAGGAGCATTAGATGTTGCCTCATAGAGTTTTCAAGGATGGTTAAAGAACATATCGGTAGAGGGTCGGACGCCAAGCTTTGCAACAAAGAGTTACAGCCCTTTATGGTCTGTGTTTAAATCCCACCGACGTTAACTTTGCCTTTCATCCTTACGAGGTCGATAAAATAAAGTACCAGTAATACACTGGGATAATTCCTGGCCTTGTGCCAAAAGTAGAAACAATTATTAGTCCAGCCCCGTCTTTTCGAACACTTCAAAAGGCATGCTTGCTGGGAACAGCAAGAACTCTCCAATAATCCTGAATATCTCTTCCACAAGAGGAGTGATGTCGATAGACTCTACTTAAAGAGATATGATGGTGGAATTGGTCTTATCAGCATAGAGGATGGTGTTCAGATGGAGAATAAAATTAATCTGCACACATATGTGTATGAGAGTAGGGAATCAATGCTCAAAGTTGTAGTGAAGGAGAAGAAAATAGACTAGGGGATTAGCAAGGAGGAAATAACAAAAGAAATAGAGCAACCTACATGAAACATCCCGTCATATCACCTTCTTTAAGTAAATGGAATTCAGAGATCCACAGACATGGAGCTGGTTAAAAAGAGGAGATCTTTAAAAAGTTGCAGAATGATGGTAATGGCTGCACAAGACAAGGCCTGGAACATTTCAAAATGCATGCTTGCTGGGAACAGCAAGAAACATGCGATACGTCCTGAATATTTGAAGCAGTAGGTAGCGGCTTGATATTCATTTGAACAAATTTCCTGTTAAATAACGTCAATGACTGAATAACGATAATAATAATAACTGTTTCTACTTTAGCTTCAAGGCCAGCAAATGCTCAGTACATTACTGGTACTTTATTTTATCGACCCCGTAAGGATGAAAGGCAAAGTTAACCTCGACGGGATTTGAACTCTAACCGTAAATGGACGTAACTATGCTAGAAAGCATGGCGTCCAACCCTCTAGCGATACTGCCAAGTCACCGCCCTAACGATAGTAATAATAACATTAATATCATTATCATTATTATTATCTTTATTCTTTGAGACTTCCTTTGAACTCACCCACTTCTTTCGCAAACCTGACGACAGAGGCCGAATTTGATAATACACATTTACAACCAATTTTGAGCATTACATTATTTTCTGTGTCTATTTTAGAGATATCTTTCCATGTATCCGCTCCAAATATTTTTCAGTACCTAGCGGCTATCATTGTTATTGTATAGGCCTTAAAATGCAACATTTTTTTAAATTTCATTAGATAGATCTTTATATTTTATTGAGTTTCGGAACTCCTTGGATATGTTGCGATCTGATTGAATGCTTATGTCAATCAAAAAACAGGTTTCCTCTTTAAGGTCCTTTACAATGATATAAGGCGTGTTGCCCTTAATTGTTATGTCATTATTCACAGGGAAATGCCAGAGGTTTGTCACAATATAGCATCCTGTTACTGCATCTGGGTGTTGGTTTTACAATTTTCCTTCCGTTTCCATACTATAAAAATTGCACATTACTCAGTGTAAGTATTTCCCCACTCTACCATGTCGCGATTTATATTCCTGCGGAGCAGTCTGAAACCCAATAACCTATGGTCTCAGTAGTTTCATAAAAGAATTGACATATTTGGTCAAGTCCATTTCTGATCACATTGGTTTGAAATTTGCGACTGGAAGACACTAGTTTGTGCAGCCAAAATGAAGCCCTAACTTCGGCTTGATGCCCATAAATCTGTAGCCCATGATGGGTGAGGGCTTGGTCTACATTGGAGCTTTTGCTGCAGAGAACAGGCTGCCCCTGTAGTGGCTTTTGCTCCTATTTAGCATCTATCATATCTGTAAAACACATATATGATGGAGCCATACCACGAAACATCAAGGATGTTGTCTTGTACAGCAGTGCAGGTGATGACCGGAGTCATGCCGTGACCATTACTTGCTCATTTAAGAAAATAAACAAAATAAAACCCCCACAGCTTGCATCGTGAACGTCAGATACACCCACATAATCATTAAACAGCAAGAATGATAAAAACAACAGCATCAATGGCAACGTCATCTATGAAAAACAGGACCAACAAGTACAATGTGAACAATGACAACACGACCAAAAATTACAATGTGAACATTAACACAACTAGCAACTACAACAATAACCACAACCCCTCCAGCAACAACATCAGCAACAGTAAGGTGACCAGTTACAGCATCAGCAACTGCAACAAGGACAACTAGAAGAACAATTTCACTGCTGCTGCAGTAAAAAAAAAACAAAAAAGAAATGACATGCATTAGCATGGACCTCATTCAAAAAGGTAATATTTTGACCCCAGCATGCACGTTCATTAAACAAGAGCAAACATGGGTAACCTTAACACTCCTGGCAGATGCCATAAACGTGGTGATTTTTTAGATGTATTTCAGTGCAGATTCACGAAGCGATATTCACACCGAAATCCAAAGTTGTTGCTGCGCTGAAATGCATCAGAGGTGACACCGAGTACATAGTGAGTGGCAGACAATACGGCACCATCTCGGTGCTGTTTAAATCAGAAGCCCTCGCTGTAAAACACTGGGTGACCCCATGGAAAACCAGCAAAGTCATTATGTACCCTCCCACATGGGAAGAAGAACAGCAAAAGATCGCAATCCCAGGATAACCTAGGACTAGACTTGTGATGTCTATTTGACTGCGTGATTGTGGTTGGGACAAAGTTCACCAGAACAGCCAGGGAAGTGGTCCAGTATTGACTTGGAGTAACTATTAGGACTTCAAAGGTGTTCTCAAATAAAATACCACCAACTCGATCTGCAAAATCCCCCTGAAGTTATGTAGCACGGCACCTTTCTCTTCACTACCCAGTCAACACGTTATAATAAAGTATGTTTGGTGTTGTCCTGCAAGAAAAGTCGCTGGCTGAACGACCTCAGGTCATTAGATATCGATGTGACTGGCGTCAAAATAGCCTGATTAATATTACTTAGTAGCAGCTGTAGTGGCTTTTTTCGGTTTCTGGGCTTTTAGGTTTCCATCAATGAACTCCTATTGCTTTAATATATCCAATTATTATAATACAAATAATATAATGGTTTCAACTTGCATAATTGTTAGATGGGGCCGATGGTATCATGATTTTTGATAATTATTATTTATGAAATATATAATATAGTTTTCTGCAGAATGTGTGACTGAAGGCGTGTATAGTTTGCAAATATCTGTGAGAGTAGGCAGAAATAAATAGCTATATAAATAAAGACATGAATGATGGAATACATTCGACAATGTACAGAAGTGTATTAAGATATAAAGTTAAAGTCAAAATGTCTAGAATAAAATCCATGCTGTAGATTTTAATTACTGTCAGATTCATGAATACAAATATGTAATCCATTGTGTAAAAATGTTTTGTGGTTGACGCTGGTACATAAATAATATTTAGAGAGGCCGGATTTTGTAAATTGTAATGCAGGATTTATTGTCAAAAGTATATGCTATAAGTGATACGTAGTATGCATGTTATAGGTAGGATTAACTTGTGCAATAAATTTAGGCAGTTTGTGTTATTTACATTTTATCAACGTTATGAATGTTGGGATAAAAGATGTACAGAAACTGGAAAATGTTTTTATTTGCCTTAATTAAACACGATCTCTGTTGATTTAATTCTAGACTCACCGTACTACATGAATGACGCGCCCATCGTCCAAAATAGGTCTATTGACCAGTTTTCAAGTACGTTCGGTGAGGCATGTGTATGCTACATACAATTGTAAGTATCTATAGTTACGCCAGTATTGACTACTGCGTAACAGAAATACGTTATTATCCATCATTGTGTTCCTCGCTGGAGTAAGGGCAGAAAATGTTTGACATAGTCACTACTTTAAAACTGTTAGCGTATGTTCTTCTAAATGTTTTTAAAAAAACATACGGTATATTGCCAAATATACTATACATACATTTATGTATACGTCGCTATTTCAGAGCACCAATCCTAATATATATATATATATTGTTATGCTTTGGGAGGGTCATGTTGCCAATAAGAAACACACGCACCAGCTGCGTTCACTTCAATTTATTATAACTTAAATTAATAAATTTATAAATTTATAAATTTTCGGTTGGTTGGTTGGTTCCACAACCAGACGATTGTTCATATATTGTCAAAGTTCTTTCGTCACACATTATGTAACCACTTCAGTGACTGGGGATTCTTTTGTTTGTTTTGGTGCTCTCCTTTGTTCTGTCCTACGCCATCTTGTTTTAGCAGTACAATGTTATCCCATATGAATTTCCATATATATTGCATTAAGAACATGTTTGGTTGATCGTAACATTTCCTCTTAGTTTGATTTTGAGAATAGAGTTCAAAATCATTCAACGAGGTGTTTTGAATTTCAAATTTAACAAGGGCAACTGATGAAAGCTGCTTCCTATTTACAATAGGAAAACTTAATGAGATTGATGTACTCGTATGAATCTAGCGGGACAAATTTGATTTCTAGGTTTAATAACCACAATTATCCAATTGGATATGCTTAACTTAGAATTGCAGCAAGATTTAAATCTGCGAACATTACTTCTCTGTAAGGTTGCAATAGAATGGTATAGGTCTATAAAGAGAATGCAAGTTCGGACGGACCAAAACCTTTCCGTATAGCTTACATAAATGTGCTAGTGTTGACAGCGCGTATGTGTAGTTGTTAACTAATGCAACATAGCGTCTTTGGTTAATAACTTCGTATTTAACGAGTACATTGTAAAATTAATTGTATTTGAGGACGTGACTATTGCAAGTAAGGTTAATATGCTTTCTTTGCGTGTTAAAAGAGAGATATTATAGTTAGTATAATCGTCAAAGCAAAATTCATCTGTTTATTTAAGGTACTATTGTCATCATCACCAAAAGTAACAACAATAAAATGAAATAAAATTATAGATGATATGACTTCATGTTTTTGCAACCTAGACATGGAGACGCATAAGAATAAATACATGCATGAGAAATGTTAACCATCTGTAATTTATATTCCTTATTTCCCTATCCAGAAAAAGGGAACATACATATCTAGAAATCGTCAAGGTTGGAGTTAATAAATCTGCATTTCCAACCAACCCGTGATGAACTTCACGAAACATAACAACACTATAAAAAATCGTTTCTGTATTTGTTTTGCAAGAGATTATTATTTAAATGTTCAAGGGCGGTGAATTGGCAGTATCGGTAGAGAGTCAGACTCCATGCTTTGAAGCATAGAGTTACGTCCCTTGATGATCTGAGTTCAAATCCCGCCGAGGTTAACTTTGCCTTTCATCCTTACGGTGTCGATAAAATAAAGTACCAGTATTACACTGGGCAATTGCTGGCCTTGTGCTAAATGTAGAAACAATTATTTAAATGTTCAAGTTTGGCATGCTGGTATAAGGCTGACTAGGGCTTCTCCGTCTTGATTTCTCGGCACTCATTCGTCATGTTTTCTGCTATGCTGCTGGATGTCTCTCCTACACATGTCGTTGTCTAGTTTCTTCGATAAATCCCATTATACCTCGTCGTATAGACTGCATTCCTAATTTTGAAGTTTATCGCTGTGCTCATATTACACACTATACAATTTCTATTGGTACAGCATGAGTAAGTTATGTTGATCTAATTTTCTCCTAAATATTTACACAAAATCGCTTCTAGGAGTAATGTCGAATACAACTGAACTCTGGTATTTTTAGTCTTCATACCAAAGTTGTCAATCCTTATCTTCTTCTTAGTCGTGATACACTATTTCTGATTTATAGCGGGTAAATCCCAATCGTGTCGTTTTCCATGATGGTTTTAAATTTTGCTATGGTAAGTTTGTATACTAACGTTATATTTGAAGCACTGCATGTGGCGGATGAAGATATAATCGTCCCTGTTCATCTGTTGATCACACATGCATGACACGTTCTTCCTCACCTTTAGTTAGCTATCAAACAATTAATATTTGTTTTAAATAAGATCGTTAAGATAAGATCATTTAAATAAGATTCGGTGGATCAGGTAATTGTGTGCTGTGCGTTTGTTTGGGCTGTCTTTCTTCCATGCAAGCTAGAGATCTGTGTCTAATATTGGTAATATATAGTTAGGATGCTTAGTTGGGTAGTCTCTCCTCACGTTAATACACTGGTGGAAGAGGTTGGCTATTTGCTGGAGGATTTCCATGGTGTTACATTCTAGTTCAGGTTTCTCTCTTGTGCGGTGTTTTGTACAGCTATAATAATATCATCTGGACAGTGAGAGTACATGTTTATGGTTACGGAGCTCTCTACTAAACGTTCATTTAGTCTTCAGTTCTACTATACCATAAACAGGTTAGCCACACCACTAGCAACGTTGACGCCGATGGCCACCCTCTCATCGTATAGTTTGTTATAGTGATTAAAA
Source organism: Eledone cirrhosa (assembly GCA_964016885.1). Taxonomy (NCBI): domain Eukaryota; kingdom Metazoa; phylum Mollusca; class Cephalopoda; order Octopoda; family Eledonidae; genus Eledone; species Eledone cirrhosa. The sequence continues at coordinate 373,387,000 of OZ024740.1, forward strand.
CTGATTATATATCATACGTTTCGCAGCCACAAAGAAGTAGTAATCGAATCAGCTTCTCTAACTGTTCCATTATAATCTTCTATGTAACGATTTGTTCTGCCAAACCTGCTCCACTACTTCAACATGCAACCTTTTAACATGCATCATCCCATGATCAATTTGAATATTACCCAGAAGGATTTCAGAAAACTGGGATGGAACAAAATGAAAATGGACACTGTTCTTTCTATTTCAACTCCACAGCTATCATTTATATTTTTTTTATTCTAACTAAATTACAAAACCAAATTCCCAATGACATGAAAAATTATGTTAAATAATATAATGTATTGCAAAAGCATTTTTGGATTCAGATCACGTAGGCTACATATTTTATATTTTATGATGTTCACCGCCCACACTTAACATGATTACTATCAGCACTCATTAACAATATTACAATTGCTTACTATAAAATGTTTACAAACCTTTGTATTATTTATTTTAATTCTGCAGTAAAATCGATTTTCTCAAAGCCAAATTATGGTTGTATCAATCAGTTGCAAATATCAATGATTTCATTAATTAGAAAGGATGCCGATCTCAGAATCGCTTCGGATAGCGTTTCGTTTCATGTTTTATATTTTCGTTATTTTTTAAATATTTATTAATCATGTTGTTTATTCGGAAATTATTATTTGTTTTCTAATTTCCTTTTCCATGACGCCATTAGCTGCACTAAAAAGTAAATGGCATCGATTGCATGTATTTTCTACTGCACAATGTCTGTTTCGATCACTGTAATTTTGTTGTATTCACCACTAGCATTACTCCGGCATTTCTATTGTTGTTATTATTATTATTATTATTATTATCCCAGCATTTTGTTGAAAGATGGGTGAGAGAAGCAAGAATGGCCCGAGTGAATGGGCCGACTCTGAGTATATATCTGTAAACTAAAGGTGGAAAACTGGGAGAGGGCACTTGCCTTGGTGGTCAGGGTCATTGTGGCTTTTTACTGGGCTTTCTCCACAAATGTCCCTCCGAAGTCTCCCCCCTATTGGGGAATTTTTCATTGTTATTTTCATTGTTATTTTTGTTACATCCTCTGTTTTTGTTTTTTTACACGCAGAAATGCCCATTTGTACCGTCCTGCATTGTCCTGCACTGTCCTTAATGTCTACTTTATGTAAACCCTTGTGGTTAATAAAGAAATCATTATTATTATTATTACTATTATTATTATTATTATTATTATTATTGTTATTACTCTTTGAGGCTCAGTCATTGATGTTAGTTAACTGGAAAGTTTGTTGAAATGAATATCAGGCCACTACCTGCAGGCTCAGATATTCAGGACGTATCGGAGGGTTCTTGCTGTTCCCAGCAAGCATGCTTTTTGAAGCGTTCCAAAAAGCGTGAAGGGGCCAATTTTCTTTAACCATCCCTGGAAACTTTTTGAGATAGTCCCTAGTGCGCCCATGACAATCGGGATCACTTTGACTTCATAGCAGTTCCAAATCCTTTTTACCTCCCACTTTAAATCCTGGTATCCGTTAATTTTCTCCCTCTCCTTCTCTTGAACTCTCGTGTCGAATGGGCAGGCCACATCCACAATCAGGCACGGTCTTTTTTCTTTGTCCACAACCACCAAGTCAGGTCTATTGTGTTCCAGTTTCTTGTCCGTCTGTATCCTAAAATCCCACAGCACCTTCACCTGATCGTTTTCTATCACCGCCTCTGGCTTATGTTCATACGATTTCTCAGAATGTGGTAAATTGTTTACTTTGCATAGGTGCCAGTGGATCACCCTGCTCATCACATCATGTCTCCAGCCCTTATAGTGAGTCTGGACTAGGGTTTACACTCGGATACAATGTGAGCCACAGTCTCCTCTCTCTCTCTCCACAGATCCTGCACAGTGGGCTAGCCTCCTCCTTGTAAATATGGTGTTTCAACCACTTCATTTTGAGGGCCTGCTCCTGCGCAGCCATTAACATTCCTTCTGTAGGCTTTTTAAGGTCTCCTCTTTTCAACCAGTTCCATGTCTGTGGATCTTTAAATTTAGTTTTCTCAAAGAAGGTACTATGAAGGGATTTTTCCTGAAGGCTGCTCTTTCTCCTTGATGTTATTTCCTCCTTGGACATCCCCTGGCCTATTGTCCCCTCCTTCAGTACAGTTCTGAGCATTGGCTCCTTACTATCAGTCACGTATTTGTGTAGGTTGTTTTTCTCCATCTGAACACAGTCCTCTATGCTGATAAGACCTCTTCCACCTTCAGATCTCCTCAAGTAGAGTCTATCGACATCACTCCTCTTGTGGAACATGTCGTAGATAGTCAATAGCTTCCTAGTCTTCCTATCCATTTCTTTTTGTTCAGCAACATTCCATCTCAGAATTCCCGCACTGTACCTAATAATAGACACTGCTCGGGAATTTACTGCACTTTTGGCATTACTACTGTTCAGATGTGACTTTAATACGTTCCTTACTCTCCGAATGTATTCAGTTCTTATCAATTCCTTCATCTTTTTTGTTCTTGATGTCATCAGCCTCCAGAACGCCCAAATACTTGTATCCTTCTTCAGAGTCAATTTCCTTTATCGTTTCACCTGTTGGTACCTGGATTACGTTACTTCTGCTCAACTTACCCCTCTTCATCACAATTACTCCACACTTACTAATACCAAATTGCATACATATATCATTGCTGAAAATACGGACAGTGTCAACAAGCACATCCAACTCCTCACTCCTCCCGAAGAGCTTAAGATCGTCCATGAAGAGGAGGTGATTGATGGTAAGCCCTCCCTTTCCCAACCTGTATCCTGCTCTCACTTTTCGCAGTACACTGGTCAGGGTCATCAGGGCAAGGACAAACAACAGAGGGGTCAGACTATCTCCCTGGAAGATACCTCTCTTGATCTTCACGCTTCCCAAGGATTCTCCAGTTGATGTTAACTCTGTTTCCCAGGACTTCATACTTTTGCCCAACAACTATTATTATTATTATTATTATGCATTTATCTTGTTTTATGTTCATACGAGTTATCACCAAGTCACAACCAGTGACCTCAAGAGACAACAAGGTCCGCCATGTTCAAGAAGGAACATACATACTCACACATGCATCTTTAGTGTTTAGACTCGTGATGTACTTCTATTGTAGAATCTTCCTTAGTATATGGGCAGTTTCCATTAGTACAATCTTTTGTATTATCTCCTATACGCGGGTTTCCAGGGATTTGCGATAAGTAATCATTAGACCCCTTAGGTATTATTCCCAGAGCGCCTACAACCACTGGTATTGTTTTAGTTCTCAATTTCCACATTTTTCCAATTTCTATCTCCAGGTCCTTATACTTGCTCAATTTTTCAAATGTTTTTATAGATACATTCTTGTCTATTGGAACAGACATATCAATTAGCAGGCATACCCTCTTTTTAAAGTCCTTCAATATTATATCAGGTCTATTTGCATCTATTTTTTGGTGTGTTTGGATGCTAAAGTTCCACAAGATTGAGATGTGATCTTTTTCAAGTATGGGAGGAGGCTGATGCTCCCACCAATTCTTTTGATGGGGCAGGTCAAAATGCTTACACATTATCCAATGTATGTATTGTGCAGCTCTGTCATGCACATTGAAATTATATGGTCAATGGTTTCTGGTTGTTTTTTACATACACGGCATAATGGGATGCATCCATTTTTTATTATGTTGGCTTGGTAATTTTTTGTTGGCAGACACTGATCTTGTGCTGATATAATCAGTCCTTCAGTCTCCGATTTCAGTCCAGAGGATGCCAACCACTGATGGGTTAAAGTTTTATCAACATCAGGATTGTTAGCTCCTTCTGGGTATTTTCCATACAGAGGCTTTTCTTGCCATTTCTTAGCCAGTTTCTGTAGCAGTTCTTTCTTTGCAGTTGCTTTTACCTGCTTTGCTTTTTCTGTGTTTTCCATTTCTGTGTTTTCCATTTCTGTATTTTCCATTTCAGCAGTAAATGAAATGTGCAGTCCATTATTGTATCTCTGTGCATCTTTTGTAATGGAGTATGATCTTTTGATGCTTTCGTGTTTCAAAACGAGTTTGATCATCCAATCATGTGATTCCCTTAGATATGTAGATAATCCAATTGTTGCAGTTTTCAACGCAATGTCTAACTGGATTAACCCACGTCCTCCTTCTTTCCTAGGGAGATATATTCTATATGTATCTGCCTTAGGGTGAGGCATTCTGTGCATGGTTAAGCATTTTCTAATTTTTGTATCGAGTCTACGGATATCTGTGCTTGATCAGTTGATGATATTGTAACTGTAGGTTACTACTGGTATGGCAAGCGTGTTTATGGCTTCGATCCTATTCCTTGCATTCAATTCCGTTCTTAAGATTGCTCTTACTCTGCGGTAACATTCCTTCCTTATCCTTTCCCTCATTGTCGAGTGCTTGATTTCGTCTCCTTCACAAACACCTAGATATTTTCCTGTTGATCAAGTTCTCTTATCACATTCCCTCGATCAAGATTAATGTCTGAACTTTTCAGCAGCTTTCCTCTGGTGACCGTTGCTTTGGCGCATTTAACCAGTCCAAACTCCATTTTAATGTCATCACTGAACTGCTCCACAGTGGATAATAGCCCTTGCAATTGTTCATCATTTTTTTGCAAATAGTTTCAGGTCATCCATGTAGAACAAGTGATTAATGGTTTTGTCATAGACTTTATATCCATGTTTTGTTTCATTGAGCATTTTACTTAATGGGATAAGTGCGATGCAGAATAAAAGCGGTGATAAAGAGTCACCCTGAAAACTTCCACAATTAATATTAACTTCTCCAGCTTCCAGTGGTTTTTTTTCACTATTCAAAAGGAGTGTCGTTTTCCATGTCTTCATACTGAATGACAAAAACCTCCTGACAACGGGGGATATTTTGAAAATCTCTAAACATTTTTCAATCCAACTGTGTGGCAAACTATCGAATGCTTTTTTATAATCTATCCAAGCAATCGATAGATTTTTGTGTCTATTATGACAATCTTCCAGTATCATTTTGTTAACCAGAAGCTGATCCTTACAGCCATATTGAGCCTCGTTTACACCCTTTCTGCTCAATGGGAAATAGGTCATTTGTTATCAGGTGGTCATATGCGTATTCAGTTAGGACTGATGTAAAAATTTTATACATTGTGGTCAAGCAAGTTATCGGTCTGTAATTTTGGGGAAGCAGGAATGTAATGCCGTTAACTAGCCATGATGGTATCTTTTCTGGCTCCTTAACTATTTCATTGTAAAGTTGGGCTAACAGCTGATGAGACTCTGTGAAGGCATTTATCCAAAAGTTTTGTATTTTGTCTTTTCCTGGGGATTTCCGTTTTCTGGTTTTTCTTAGAGCCAAGCGCAACTGTTCAACTGTTATATTTTCCCATATTTGTTCGTCAAGGTGAGCTGTATCTTTCATTTGTCTGTCTATCCATGGGGCATGTATGTTATGAACTTTTTCTTCGGCCCAGATCTTTTCCCAGAATTCTTGCACTTCCTCCTTTGGTGGTATTGATTTAGCAGTTATTGTTGACTTACCAATTTTTCTGTAGAAGTTTCTTTGGTTGTTTTTGAACATATTATTGTCCTTATAGAATCTAGATTGTTTTTCAAAGCGCCTTATACGAGCAGCTTTGGCCGATACTTTTTGCTTGATTATTTCTATCAGCATGTCTATGTCACATGTTGATTTTATACTGTACTTTTTTTTCAATTTTCTAAGTTTAGTTTGTTTAACATGTTCACCTACTTTATAGTTTGTTAAAATTTCTATGTCAGATCGGAGAAGGTTTATTTGGCGATTGATGTTCTCTTGCCAAGTAGATTTCTTGTGGGAATTCCTTTGTTTTTTCATCTTCACTCCACATAAGTGAGTCGTGACTTTAGCCGATGCATAATAGAGATGATTTAAATCAGTAATGTTTAGTTTGTTTGTGATGAAGATGTTTTTGATAATTATGTTAGTCTTGTGTATTATCTTTTGGTTCTGTTTGGAGTTCTGGATCTTAGGGAGGGTGTCTCGTTGCCCCATGTCAGATTCTTTCATTTTCATCCATTCGATTATAATTTCATCCTTCAAGTTGGCAAGTTCATTCTCATTCATTTCTTTATCATTTACGATCTCATTATTTTCATTTGGAGTTTCATCTTGGGCATGCACTCCCTCCACTTTTTCGATCCTTTCTTTAATTTGTTCTGTTGCCAGTGATTCCGCCCCAACCCAGGGGTTCGAAGTGTTACTGTTTACCTCATTTTCACTGACACATGTTTCATTTTCCCTTCGATGACTTTGTGATAATAGCTTCATCTGATCAATTTCTATATCAGTTAGTAACTTTTGTCTTACAATATTTCTTCGTATATTGGCTAGTTTGTTACTGTCAATATAACCTCTGTTTTCGGGATGTTTCTTTTTCCAGTTGATATATGTCTGTTCTGTATTCAATGTATTTGATGGGTAGTACATGGCAGTGTAGAAAGCCTCAAGGACTTTTTTATTATCTTCCCTTGACCATTTTTCTCTCTTTTTCTTTGGATTTATTGGTGGTGAGCATGGAGGGCCAACATTAGGAGTATTCCGGTTATGGGAGGTCTCCAGCTCCGAAGTGATGGGAAGGTTTGAACCATTAGCTGATTTTTCGACCCCAGTCTGGTTCCTCCCTGAGGGACGCGGTCCTTTTTTACCCGGGTGACGGCCGATCCGGTATGAGATTTTATCATTAGACATTTACTTTATTTTGTCGCGTTTTATCCTTATCCGCCAAGGGGTAATCATTTCGTGTTACCACTTCTAGAACGAGTGTCAACCAAGACTAGAGGGGTGGTTGTCCCCTAGAGACACGGCTATTCCCCGCCGGCCGCCATCCCGGTATTTCTTGGTCACGGGGCTTTCTTTTTGTTGTTTGTTTTTAAATTGTTATTATCATGAGTGGTTCCTTAATGTGAGCATTGCGTGGCTTAAGAATGAAATTATTAATAATTGTCTCCACTCCAGGCACAAGGCCAGCAATCATCCAGTGCATTACAATAATATAATATACTTTTTGCTGTAGTTGCCTGTTATTGTTGTTGGCTATGTCGGTGGTGGTGCCGGGGCTTTTTATATTGTTGGTGAGGAAGGTGTGAGCCAGCAGTCCCATAGTTGTTGATTTTGACGTTTGGCCGGTGGCCAGGTCACTAAGTCAATCTATTTATATCTTTTGCTAGCCTCTCCCTTGTCTAGTGATACCGCCACCTTCCCCTTTCTCTCTCAAGTTAACAGGGGAATAGTGGTGGTAGCAATGAAGGAGTGGTGGCGGCGGCGATGGGATAGTGGTAGCAAGATGATGGATGGGGTGGTGGCGTTGTGGTTACTGGGTTTTATGATATGTAGTATCTATGAGTTTGTGTTCGTATGTTTAATATATATTGTGTTGACATATTCCCGTAAAATTGGAATTAAACATTTTGTTAAAATTTGAGACAATAATAATATTAATTATTATTATCATGCCGGGATTGATGGTGGTGGTGGTGAAATTGCCGTTATCTGGCTGTTATATTTAGTGTGATGGGATAGGCGGTGTATCAAGTTTCTGGTGTTGGTGAAATTGCTGTTATTTGGCTGTTCTATATAGTGTAGACAGAGGGTGTCTTCTTCCATTTATAACCATTTTCTTTTTTTGAGTAAAAAATATATAATACAAAATTGAATATTTGAGCAATATAACAATATAATATGGATCCGAAATTTTATGGGACTTCATTCGGTGGTTTATGCAACATTTTTACTAAGAATTGTTATTTCACAATTGATTTAAATATGTTAAAAATCAAAAACTTACGGGAGCGATTTCATGACCTTCTATCACCTCGTGCGTCTTCTTCCCTTATTATTATTATTATTATTGTTATTGTTATTCCTTGAATCTTAGTCATTGATGTTGGTTAACTGGAAAGTCCGTTGGATTGAATATCAAGCCACTACCTGCTGCCTCAGATATTCAGGACGTATCGGAGGGTTCTTGCTGTTCCAAGCAAGCATGCCTTTTGAAGCGTTCCAAAAAGCGTGAAGGGGCCGATTTTCTTTAACCATCCCTGGAAACTTTTGGAGATAGTCCCCAGTGCGCCTATGACAATCGGGATCACTTTGACTTCATGGCAGTTCCAAATCCTTTTCACCTCCCACTTTAGGTCCTGGTATCGGTTAATGTTCTCCCTCTCCTTCTCTTGCACTCTCGTGTCGAACGGGCAGGCCACATCCACAATCAGACACGATCTTTTTTCTTTGTCCACAACCACCAGGTCAGGTCTATTGTGTTCCAGTTTTTTGTCCGTCTGTATCCTAAAATCCCACAGCACCTTCACCTGATTATTCTCCATCACCGCCTCTGGCCTATGCTCATACCATTTCTCAGAATGTGGTAAATTATTATTATCATTATTATTACTATTATTATTATTATTATTATTATTATTATTATTTTTCTTGTTGTTGTTGTTGTTGTTGGCATACAACCGCATCTCAATTAGAACCCTGCGATTAGTGGTGGTTTGTTTAAACGTATTTTTCTCAGCAACATAGATAATTGATGGTATTTCGTGAAGAGATTGAGGAAGAAAATAACAATGTCTCCTGTAGAAATATATACATCCATGGACAGAAACACGCACAGAAAATATTCGTAGGTTCAAATTATCTCTATACAATATTTACAGATGCATATAGTTAGTAAAATCAATTATATTATCTATTGGCTATACATTTGTTTAATAGATAGATGCCCATTTAAAGACGGAAATGAATACAGAACATAATGTATGAGATGCGAATTTGCTCCTTGGACATGTCACAAACCAGATACAACGTGGTTGGTTTTCCCAAAACTACATTGACAATGGTCTTCGTGGGCATAACAGTGAGTATGAGTTTCTGAATTGCTTCCAGTTATATAACCCAATAGGTTGATAGACAAGGTAGCGGGCTTGATAGACAAGGTAGCGACCTTGTCTATCAAGCCCGGTGCTTCAACCTTAGATAAGTGACGGCATTCATGCAACAGATATTTTAATTTTTATTTCAATATCGAAGTGTTTTGACATTTTTCAAATATCTTAAACATTACATTGAAATCAGCAGGTATTGGCATGGCTATCATGCAGCTCGCTTTCTTTTTTATTCTTTTTTAGAATATCTTCACTATTAGGTTCCATTGCTTATTCAGTGTGCATTGTGAAATCCCACAGTATTATAACATTATCAATTTTGGTTTTTTCTTGTTATATTTAATTATTTTTCCAATTGATACTTCTGTAATATTTGTATTCGCATAGTTATAACGTGTCGCTGGTAAATATTAGTTGATCCAGTTTTGTAGTATTTGTGGTGCAGAATCTGCACTTCTAATATATTTGCCTGGTTATTTTTGTGTGGCAAGGTTCTGGTCTTGTGCAGCCAGTATGAACACATATGATTCGGCTTTCAGTCCTGATGTACCCGCTCACCGATGTTTGGTTAAACATCAGGTCGCATGATTCGAATCAAATATTGATAATGTAGAGGTTCATTATACTATATTGTTTTCATATATTCAATGATTGCTTTCTTTGCTTTCATTTTTGTTGTCTTTGCTGCACTGGTTCATGTTAGAGGAGTCTGGTGTGCATCAACTTTGTTTAAATTTATATTCATTTCATATTTGGTGATTTGTTCATCAGAATAAAATGTTTTGTTTGAATCTTGTTTTCGTTACTGCCTGCATCATCAACATATAATTGCTTCCAATTTTGGCACAAGGCCCGCAATTTGAATAGGAGGAGAAATCGATTAATTCGACCCCAGTGGGTTTTGGTATATTATTTTATCGACACATAACCTCATCGAAATTTGAACTCGGAACCGACCAAATCCTGCAAAACATTTTATCCAACGCTCGCAATATTCTGCCAAACCACCTCACTCACATCAGCAATAATATGCATAATAATGATAATAATCATCTCAAATACAGCATGTGCAATGAGAAGGGTGAGCACGTAACATCCATTTTAAACGTCTGTAGCTATTTGGCACGAACGTTATATAAGTGCATAGAGCACTTGGCTGAGACATCATACATTAATGACGGTACAAAATGAGTGGCATATGTCACCAACACAATCAGAGAGTGCTATTAAAAATGACTAGAGCAAGATGCTTTGGAAATTCGCTATTTGGGCAAACTACTGAATACATGCTATATCTGACAGTTATAAAAGGCAAAGTGTCAAAAAAATATATAAGTGTCATAGCACAAACGAATTTGAACTGCAAGGAGGAGGAGAATATTTTAAATTACCCGGTTCTTGCTAATGAGATGCGTAGTTTGCGACATGTCTCACAAGTATGAACTCTATTGTTCATACGATTACAAACAGAATATAAATTTCCTGATAGACTTAAGAGTAGCAACACATATAGCATTGATCCAAAATCAGGGTTACTGGATACTGCAAAAATTATCAGAAACCGTTTTCCAATAAAGAATCTAGTTGTGACTCAACCTTAAGGAAAACATTCCAATTTATTTATGCTTTTCATATTCCTCGACTAATGTTAACAGAAATCAGCATTTATAAATCAATATTCTAAAATATAATTTGTTTGTGAAGCAAAATATTGGTGATATTTGCCGTAGGTGCTTTATCCGCTAGATATTAGGGATTTGATATAACGATATAAAGACATGAGTCAAATTTTACCTAATTAATGATATCTCAAAGAAATTGTTTCTCACCTTCGTGGTTTCTGTGAACAGAAATCATATGCATTAGGGGCGACACGATTTGTGCTCTTCTCAAACGTCGTATTGGATCTACATGTCATTCCTAGTATTCTAGTTTTTTGTCTATACATCTTGTGTATATACATCTGTATTAGTTGTGTATGTGTTTATGGTCATTGTCCTTACTGATGAGGATGAGAGTTACAAGTTAGAGAGTAAAAGATTTGAATTGTTAGTTAATTGAAGCCAATATGCCGAGGAATGAATGTAGATTGAGTGATATCTTCAAGGACTATGTAAATAGTATCACTCAAATGATTACACCTTATTGTATGTTACATACATAGAGTTAATGTGTAGTTAAAGGATCCACTCGTATAATTGTTGATTTATATTCAAAATAGAAATGAATTATCAGTAATCATTATTGGAAAATAAATAATTGACACACGTTAAGGATATTTATAGCATGATATGTAGTTGAGCTGCAAAAGCAACGATATAATGTTAATGATATGTACTAACTGCACTAATGGAAACTGATCCTGATGTCTTGATTTTGGAAAATATATAAGTAAACTGATAAAAATACTTACAGCTGAAATATTTTTATACTATGACATTGGGTAAAATTGATAAATATAATATCATAGAAAAAGAACAAGAATGTTGCTTCCCACCACTGATGAACATTTCAAATGTTAATGTAAAACAAGAAAATTCAATAACAAGTAACTTATCATCGTTTTCCCTATGTCTATATGGGTAAATAATGTCTGCACAGTATAGTGATACCTTAATATAAACAAGGTATGTATATAGAGGGTTACTCAATTCTATGAGAGCATTGGCATGAATTCTGTAAAAGAGGCATTGGCAATGGCATTATAATATTATTTGAGATTTATTGGCATGAATAATCTTGAGACTCGTCTCAGCCCAAATACGCAATGAATCTGCAGTTAGTATCGTCGACTGCTGTAATGGAATGTTAGTATGTCCCAATCGCTCTTAAAATAGGTTGGACATTGTGCAAATTTCAGAGGGTGTATAATGTTACGGAGGAGTTGATTGACCTCCCACTCGACAAAGGCCCATAGTGGTTCAACGGATTAATGTCAGTCAAACTAGGACGCTATATGTTGTAGGTGGCGTGATCATGGAGTTTATACCTCATCCATTCGTAGGTTGGTTTGGCCTTATGGGGTGGTGAAACACTTTTTGGTAGGTTACGGATATTCGTTGTACACATTCTCCATCCAAAGCTTGACAACCTCACCAATAACTCTTTATAGTATTTAGCCCTGACCCTTAAGCCCCGAATAAAGACGTGAGAAGGAATGACATCTTCCTTGTTGCTTACGACTCCCAGAACCATGAGAGTTACCGAGAACATTGTCTACATAGCCGTTGAATTGATTTTAGCGTCTCTGAATAAATCTGTCATTCGTTCGTTTCACATTGTTGTCCAGATCAAATTCTTTCTCATCAGAGAAAAAGCAAAACAATCAAGGTTTTCGGATTTTCAACTTGCTCAACATAAGTGTTGTGCTAATCAGGCGGCTATCCTTTATTTTTCCAGACATGAATTTTCCTTTCCGCATCAAGCATAATTTGTATCCGAAGGTCCTACCGAACGATTTTCCCATGCTGAGACTTGAAACCTTGAGCAATAGCGCTAAGTCATTTTCTGGGGTTCATATTGGATATTTTCTGTACTTTATATACTTAATTGGGTGCTCGTACGTTTTATGAAGCTTGGCGGACGTTTCACGTTTGATTAATGCTGCAGAAACACGAGAGAGGCTTCCAGCTCTGCGCGAATATCTAGAATATATGTCCGTGCAGGTTTCAGAAAGCCAATAATCTCTAAATACAATAGTTTGCCTTTTAGTCAAAGATTATATCATGCTGATTCATTTGAGCTGTGAGCTAGATTTCTATGATTTATTTGAAAAGAAATGATAAGTAGTTTAACTTAAAGAAAATATAAACTTATTAAAAGTTATCGCCAAATAAAATGTTATGTATGTATATATATATATACGATATATTAACAAATGGAAACTATATTTATAAAACCATATTTATTTCATTATACATATTTCAAGGACACCAAGTCAAATTATGGTGCGCCTTCATCAGATAAAATATAATATAGATCAGTGTTATAAATAAATATTGACATACCCTTAAAGAATGCGACCATTTCTGTTGGAAGCTCCCGGATAGTATATATATATATATATATATTCTAGTCGATCGACTTTCGTCAAATCGGACCGAGGAAACTATGTTTCCGTTGGTCTTTCCAATTGCTAATACTATCTATCGGTCGCAACTCCAGGTAGAAGGATAAATATATATATATATATATATATATATATATATATATATATATATATATATATATATATATATATATATATATATATATATGTATATATATATATATATATATATATATATATATATATATATATATTATAGACATATATATATACATATATATATACATATATATATACATATGTATATATATATATATATATATATATATATATATATATATATATATATATATATATATATATATATATAAATGTGTGTGTGTGCCTATATATATATATATATATATATATAATATGTATGTATACGTACATACATATATGTATACATACGTAGAGTAGTATGTATATATATACATACATGCACATATATATATATATATATATATATATATATATATATATATATATATATATATATATATATATATATATATATGCACGTATCGGTTTACCGAACATTCATTATAATGTCCGGTTTGTTTGTAAACAAACAAACAGCCCGAATTACGCCGTACAGTGTTTCAACACTGAGACAGGAAACTAGTACTTCGTTCCTGTGTCAGTATTGAACAAAAAGGTGACGTGGTTGCCTAAACACTGTACAGCGTAATTCGGGATGTTTGTTTACAAACAAACCGAACATTATAATAAATTTTCGGTAAACCGATACGTGCATACATATATATGTGTGCAGTATGTATATATATACATACTACTGTACGTCTGTATACATATATGTATGTACGTATACATACATACTTACATTTAAGTAACTGCCGTACTAAGAGTGAGAAATGAAATTTCGTTTCATCTTATTCCATTTATCTATCTTTTCGGTGCGCCCAGCCGACTAAACTCTCTCGATATGCAAATTATTCTGCTCAGCCGTTAATATGCATAAGGAAATTATATACTTTCAGACGTTCAACCATCTGGCAGGAGGGTATACGATGCTGACGATAGCTAATAAGCTTGAAACTAGTACATCGTTCCTGTGTCAGTGTTGAACAAAAAGGTGACGTGGTGGCCTAAACACTGTACGGCGTAATTAGGGTTGTTTGTTTGTTTACAAACAAACCGAACATTATAATAAATTTTCGGTAAACCGATACGTGCATAGATATATATCTGTGTATGTATGTATATATATACATACTACTGTACGTCTGTATACATATATGTATGTACGTATAAATGCATACATACTTACATTTAAGTAACTGCCGTACTAACATTGAGAAATGACATTTCGTTTCATCTTATTCCATTTATATATATATACATAATCAATACTTGAGGGCGGCCGACAGAGGTAGAAGCTGCTAAATTGTCGGTCGCCCTCTTGTCTCTGATTTTCAGCACCATGTATTTTATCTGTTATATTTTGAATTACCTGAGGATGTCCCCGGATTCATACTGAACCCGGTCATTGAAATGATCATAGTTTAATAAACCTTTCAAGGATTAACACCAATCCAGCCTCCTGTTATTTTATAATAATTAACACGTACACGCACAACCAACAACACAAAGGAAGACGGGTGAGTTGCATTATGTTAAGTGCTCTCCATAATATTACATCGATGTTGACCATACGGAATGACCAATTCTATTCCAGTGGTGAACCAACAAACCTAAATAACTAATGCTCCAGAAATGTCGAGCGGTTTCAGATGTAATAATGAACAGCGGCACTGACTCCAGTGTACAGCTATCGCCAGCATCGAACTAACTAATCTACACACCATTCGGATTTTGGCTGCTGTGAGCTTTATCTACCGCCCACCTAGTCTCATGCTGCTTCTATATTGGGAATATTCAGACCCTGACAGTCCTCATTGATTCCTCTACATAATTCTACGTATTCTAATATAACGTGCATTGTATTTACTGAATTATCTATCCTATACTTCAGGGCATTGTTGAATATTAAGACTCGAACATACACCAGGTATTACTTGATACCATTCCTTCTCTTCCATCCCCTATATCTATATGTATAACATTGTATTATCTAAATGCCCCTCGATCAATCTTATATTTCCCCTGTGTTTTGATTTCCTCGATATGTTCTTATATGCTTCCGTTTTACTCCATGCATCACCACCCTAGTTATGACTGCATTTTATTTATGTATTTTAATTTATCTATTTTCCTTTTTATTCATGTATTTTCTTATTATTCCTTTTACTTATGTATTTACTTACTCGCTCTATTCTCAGTACATACCTACCACTGTGCTCATTAGCACACAACCCTAGAATATTACTCTCTGTATCCTTATTTCTGTTTATCTTTATTCACTTCCATACCCACCCTAGAACCACACTACTATAACCCGGAATAAATGGGGACTAAATATAGTATATCAGCGCATTTTATCGCCTTTTACGACTTTAAACCTCACATCACGTGTGTGAATAAATAATAATCGTTTGGTAACACCCGATGATCCGACGGATGTGGGGAATTTCCCGACTGCACGTCAGGCGCACGGGTAGTTCAGCCTTCCTTGAGTACTTGGAAAAATAAATTTCCCCTTCTTTCGATAAACGAAATTACTCGGAACGGCTGCTTCAACCCGGGGCCATGTCGGACTTGGGACTCGCCGCGCCGGCGGCATTGACCGCCAAATATTACCTTTAATTTCTAGGCTTAGTCATAACTATTAGCTGTATCATGCCTCTTCCTACTAACACTTAACTAAATCCCATTCCTGTGTGAGCTAATAGCAACCGTTTGGTATATACGATGACCAGCCGGCGCTGGGGGAATTCCCCCTAACACACACAACGTCGAAGACAGTTACATTCCTGGAGTGCTCGGAAAAATTAATTTCCATTTCTTTCGCTAGACGATATTTCTCGGAACGGCTGGCATGCGGGTGGGTTGGCTGGCGATAGGGTCGCAGTCGTCGGTGGTTATTGACCGCTAAGCAAGGGCGTAATATTTACTCTACATACTATCTTGAACATTTATCGTGACTATATATATTACACTTAAACTTTTTCATAAAACCTCCTTCTTTAAATGGTCACTTTCTCTCTATGTCACTTACACACACATCTCTCTTTCTCACTCTGTCTGTCAATCTTTTTTTACTCTCTCTGTCACTCTCTATTTCTCTCTCATTTACACACACACCTTCCCTTTTTTTAATCTCTATATATGTCTTTGTTGAAGATATTTGTTCTTTGGAAAAATATTTTTCGCAGCAATTTCGAGCACACATGACCAGCCTGATTGACGCATGACCTCAACGCTGACTTTTCCATCTGACAGGATGGTAGTAGCACATTATAGGCTTGACCCCCCCCCCCCCAAACACACACCAGATGGTCATAAGTAGACTTAATAATCAACACTTGAGGGCGGCCGTCAGAGGTGGAAGCTGCTATATTGTCGATTGCCCTCTTGTCTCTGATTTTCAGCACAATATATTTTATCTGTTATATTTTGAATTGCCTGATAATGTCACCGGATTCATACTGAACCCGGTCATTGAAATGATCATAGTATAATAAACCTTTCAATGATCTACACCAGTCCAGCCTCCTGTTATTTTATAATAATTAACTCCGTACTTGCACCACCAACCACACAAAGGAAGACGGGTGAGTTGCATTACGTTGAGTGCTCTCCATAATCATCGAGGTCGACCATACGGAATGACCTGTTCTATCCAGTGATGAACCAACAAACCTAAATATATATATATATATATATATATATATATATATATTAGAAAGTGAGTTTTTTTTTACAAAATGAAAAATAACGGAGGTGTCCTACACGAGTGAAAGTATAAAGAAAAAGAGATGAAATCGAAAATGCAACTGGAGTCTTATTTTTTTATGTGAGAAAAACCACAGACCTTCCATCTCAACTCAGCTTTTGAAAAGCAGAAGAAATGCGAAACCGGTAAAGGAACCAAATAAATATATATATTTAAAAAAAAAATAAGACTCCAGTTGCATTTTCGATTTCATCTCTTTTCCTTTATATATATATATATATATATATATATATATATATATATACTTACACACACACACACACACAGACACACATATATATATATATATATATATATATATATATATATATATATATATATATATATATGGTAAGATATAAGCATTCAAGCTTTATTCATACGTGCATGTTACAGTCAATAATGTGTTGCGGTACTTTTCTTTTTGGTAGCGATAATATGATTTTTAATTTGTCTGTATAAATGTATTGAGGTTTCTATACTCAATAGATAAGGAGATTGATATCTACTTTAAAAGGACATTCTAATGAACCAGAAAATTTCGAAACGTTTATAGCTATGGACTAACCTTGCGAAACTGTGGGACCATCTGAGAGGGAAACTGTTCGCAGATCAACAGTATTTTAGAAATGTGTAAACTACGAAAAATCTGTTAATTGATGTCATAATCACAAAATAAGTTCTGATAACATAAAATATCAACCACCTGAAAACACCAAATATTTAACATGTATAAATAATCTGAAAAATGTGCGAATTGATATACTGTGAAACTTTCCTAAGACCTAATTGTGGAAATAGATAACCAAATCTTTCAGAGTCACAGACGCACGTGTTCAAAATAAGGATCATTACGAAGGTTTTTTTTTATGATTCCTAACTTATTCTTCTCAAAGTAACTAGAAACCCTCTATCGAACAAGGTGATTTATAGGGTGAATTGGTCAAATAATCCACAAATCAATCGCAACGACTTTCTCAAATTCAGAACAAAAGTAACACAAACATTAAGAAACACCACTTAATGATGAATATTTAATATATCTCCCCGACGAAGTAGATATATAACTTTTATGTGGATTCAAGGGTATGAGAAAATATAGTCGGTGCATTCAATTATTATGCAACATGCCTTTACTGGGAGCATTCGGGCATGGTTTCCAAGAATTATGGATTACGTTTGCCTGACATCGTGGATTTGTTTAATTTAAACTTAAGGTAATTGTCGTTCACACACACACACACACACACACACACACACACACACACACACACACACACACACACACACACACACACACACACACACACACACACATACACGCACACACACACACATACATATGTATGTAATTGTACGCGTACAGATATCCGAGGAGATAATTAACTTTGCAAATACATAATTATTTACACTGAAAGGCCTTAGCAACTTCATGTTATTATGTTTGACAACTTCTTCATTTTGGTTTAAATTTTAGATACAAGAATAAATATAAACGATTTGCATATTAATGGAAATGCTCAGAGGAAATTACCTTACCTACATCCGATAATATCTATATTGTCATTGTACAACTAGTTTGTCAGCTACAGACACTGCATGTATTTAACATTCCCAATGCCATACCTGCCAAATATCCATGTTGCATATTAGCTGACATTAATGTGCTTTGCAATTCCTCGTAGATGGCATTTCAATACACTACAATATTTCACCATACCAAGCATATTTATAATCGCACATAACTTAGATAGCCAATAATCGTATTTTATTACTTTTATCCCATTATATAAGTCCACTCTTTTAACACAAATAACTTTCCTTTTTTTTTGTATCGTTTTCCAATACATTGTGTACACAAATCAATCAAACAATCTGGTTCCCGCAACTGGTGCAGCTAGTCGTTGGGGTGCAATTCTACACGCTTCAGCAGCAAGCTGTCGGCATTGGTCTCTACGACATTTTTTTAGACAAGGAGTGTTTCCTCTCTGCCAGCGTAATTTGTAACTTGCTGCCTGACAAACATGTTTGCTTGTGATCCGTGTATGGAGGAGTAGTAAAATTCTGATTCACTTGTGCTCGAACGAATGGAGTCTTCGTTCCATGCCAGCTGTGTGAGTTCATCTCTCGCATCCGTACATCACCGATGGCCAGCATTACAGTATCTGGAGTGGCATGGACAAATCTTTAAAATATTTTATTTTCAGATCTGATACATTAAACGTCCTAGGACTTAATATCACAGTCGCCACGAACCTTACTAGCACAGGTTTTCTTGACATCAAGTTGGGCCTATCAACAGTTACATATAAAACTATCATAAACCGTATGAGAGGCTACTGTATGTAAACAGCGGAATCTGTCCGCTAGCTAAAGGGTTTAAAAGTCTAGTGCCCAACATTAGCCGCAGAATCTCGAACTCATCATCCAGCAGAGAATTATTTGATAAAGCACTCTGAGACGGTTGATTGACGGAACAGAACAAATGTATGTGTAATAGACGCCCACCTAGAAATAGAAATAGTTAAAGAAAACTAATCTGGCTTGCACCTCCTATTTTGCTAAATATAATGACTAATTTAGGTAAGAAATACATAGACGTTATTGATAAGCACTTTACCCTAAAAGAGAGACACTGTAAAATCCTCCATCGTTATTTAGTGAGAGTAACCTATTATTGCGCGCCATAAATGTCATCCAAGATCACTGCGAACAAGAAGGAGTACTGCAGGACATTACATGGAAGTGCTCGAAAAACCCACGCTATAAACAATACGGAAGGAAACGATGCCCGATCTGAATCAAGAAGACATCTAGGATGTTGCCGGTTTTAAACCCACTGCAAACATACATGAAATACAAGACAGATAATTTTAGATAGTGTTTGCATCACAAGGGCTACCCTTATCCATCTGGAAGCCCACACTGCCAGATGCCTTTTCTGCAGACCTGCTAAATATTCCATGACACCAATCGTCTCTGTTACCTTTCAACGGATGCATCACAGCCTCACTAAATAATAGTCTGTTAAAAAAAATATTATTACAATATCACATTGCAACCTAACGATCAACTTTAAAATTAACGTTTTATATATTCAGAGTTTTAGTATTGAGGAATTATTATAGAAGGATTAAATAATTAAACATATTTTAAATATTTTATCTTATCACGTATAAATATTAGTGCCAATATGTCAGACAATATCTATTTTAAAAGTTCTCTACACGGTGCGTTTTGTATTAAATAAGAACGATATTTCCAAAGTTTGGTTAAATACCTTTTTGTGAAGCATTTAGTTTAACACGTCGTACAATTGTAATCTTATATAATATAGTAATCAAAATTAATTACATAATAACTACTTTATTATAATGTGCACTTATGGCTCTAGAGGAAAGTTTCTAGCTATGTTTCCAATTTGGTGGTATTAGTCCTACTTTATCTGATGCTATGATATATTTGTCATCCTTGATCACCATTACACCATATGAATCCCATAATATCTCTAGATGTCAACGAATGAATGCCAACAAATATGAAGAAATTCCAGTGCCTTGGGAGAATCGCAAATACATAGGACAAAACATATTTTGGTAATTGGTAACCACCATTATGTTTCAGAATTTAAGTATCACTTTCTTCCATTGACTGGAATCATTTAAGAAAATGAAATAACAAAACATTGCATGGGTAACGAAGTAACGACTATATCGAGATTGTAATATAAATGAATTAAAACATAAAACAAAATATGAGTTGGAGCAAATGCATACTAAAATAGAGCTAGCTATTAATCTACGATAAAATGATCAGCGGGTACAAGGCAACGAATACGTATATCAAATAGTTATGTATATGGAAAATGCTGTTATAACCATAGATATTCAGTTTTCATGCTTTTATGAAAGCCGCTTATATCTAAAATCACTGTGAATAAACAGTATTAGAAATATGACATAAGAAAGCATATAGATTCTAAGAATATAACAGCTTAAATAAATTTATTCTTATGCATTCAGTATTTATCGATATTTGAAACCTTTCATGACAGGTCTACTGTTTCACAGAAAACATTACAGAGAAAGGATAATATTTCCTGATGTGTTGGAAACCTTTGACAATCTAATAGTTATATAATTTGGATATATCAAATGTAATCGATGGGGATCAAAATTGCTGGATGAAAATAAAACCTCAGAAAATGACGAAGCACGAAATAACCCAAAATATTAAGATAAATGTTATGAATGAAACATATTTCAAAAGCAACAACATCTATAATGTTAGAAGTAAATTACGAAATGCGTATGGCACAGGGTATTTAATAGATATGTGTAAACCGAGATGTTTCTAGTAAAGTGATCATCACATATTGATAGATATGCAATATAAACGAAACAAAAATAATAATATATAATTGTTCAAACACGTTCAATTTTACATGGAAACTTGTTTATATTTTTAGTTTTCCGAATTATTTATGTGCTCTTTAGGCAGGTTCGATAAACTTCATTTCTGACTCCATTGAATATCTAAGAAATTAATAGAATAATTACAAAAGAAATAAAAAAGAATACAAATAAGAAAGTATAAGACATTCTTTGAAGACGTGGAAAAAGGAAAAAAAAAGTATATGTGGAATATCTTGTCACTTTCACTTTATATGGAATATAAAATAGAAATCGAGCTAGAAAAAAATCATCAACTTAAAAAAAAATACCAATGGAGAAGATTCACTTGTCGGATCAGATTTGGTAGGTTTGTTAAGTGAAAATAAACATGCTGTAGAAAACATAAAGTAAGAAACAAACATAAACGACACACATATGTATATGTGTATGTGCATGTGCGTGTATATGTTAGTGTGTGCGTGTGTGTGTATGTGACTTTTGCCGAGACATATATAGCCACAGTAAACTCTATACATACTACTTTATATTCTTGATAAACAATAACTATATTAATTAAATTATATCCCCTTAATTTAAATCTTAATTTAATTTGTACACTACAAACACCTCCTTTACAGTAATCTCTTTCCACACATCACCGTTATAGACACATAGCAATGCGGGCAAATAAGCTAATGAGTTGGGGAAAGTACACTACTACTAGAGTGGCCACTGCCTGATAAGGAGGAGGAGAGGTTAGATATTTACAGACATTGTCTTCAGGGATTTACAGACATTGTCTTGTTAAATTACACCGTGTAAGAAAAAAATGTGTTTCTCTCTTCCTGGCTTGTAATCACTTTTTTGCATTGCTTAGGTCCCAAATAAATAAAACAAAGTGCTATTAAACACTTACAACTTTGGGCTTGTAAAGATTTTAAGCTATTCCCTAGAATTATTTGTAAGCTGGATGTAAGTTTAATTTGCTATGTTAAATGATGTTTTTAAATATGTTTCAGGTTAAATTAAAATTATAAAATAAAGAAAATTATAAAATTGCAATAAAGTATAACATTTTTAACAAGTGGATTAAGGAGATTTATTGCTACTGGATTTTCGGACCCTGAATAAAGGGTATGTTGTTTGTTAAGCCCGAATTTTCATTAGTATGATTACTGTTCTTTTATATTATTTGAATATTTCCCTTTCCAATTTTTATTTTGTATTGCATATCAAATTTATTTTCCAAGACAAGTATTCTGATGAAGAGGAGGGGAGGGATGCTGAGGACTTGGATTACATGCCTGAGGTACCACAAAAAGTTCCTCACTTCCCAAACCCAAAAGAAGTAAATGACTTGGTCAGGTATATGGTTCTGACCAAGTCCAATGCAGAGCTATTCGTCTCGAGGATGAACCAGTGGACTTGGTCAAGGAGGAGGTGCAGGGGTCAAGTCAGAGAAGTCGACACGAACCTTTCTCAGGCTTTTACACTCTTAGGGATGGTCTCTGCTTCTGCCATGACGTGCCTGGACTGTTTGACGTTATTGGGGTGCCGTTTGCGCCCAAGGAGTGGCGGCTATTTATAGACAGCTCCACCATAAGTTTGGAGGTTGTTCTCCTCCACAATGGAAACAAGTTCCCGACACTGCCCCTAGCTCATTCAGTCTGTCTGAAGGAAGATTACTACAGTGTGGAAATCCTCTTGGAAGCTCTGCAATTCAATCAGTACAATTGGGAAATCATTGGAGACTTCAAGATGGTGGCTTTCCTGCTTGGATACCACGGACACTTTATCAAATTCCAATGCTTCCTCTGACTTTGTGACAGCAGGGCGACCTCTGACCACTACAAAAGAAAGAACTGGGAGCGGCGAACAGAATTTGTAGTTGCGACCTGGAACGTCATGTGGGAGCCACTGGTTGATCCCACGATTGTGCTCATGCCGCCACTGCACATTAAGTTGGGGTTGATGAAGCAGTTTGTGAAGGCTCTCAACCAAGAATCAGCCGCTTTTAAGTACCTTCTTGAGTTCTTCCCCAAGTTTTCTGAGGCCAAAATCAAAGGTGGATTTTTGTTGAACCTGAGATAAAGAAGGTGTTTGAGTCTACCGACTTCTCCAATAAGCTCAATATGATTGACAGAACAGCATCGAACTGTTCCAAGGCAGTTGTTAAGGGGTTTCTGGGCAACTACAGAGCTGAAAACTACCAGCAACTGGTGCAGGATCTGACAAAGGCTTTTTGCGCCTTGGGATGCAGGATGTCGCCATATGCTGGACGCTCACCTGGAAAAATTCAAGGACAATATGGGCACCTTCTCAGGAGAACAAGGCGAACAATTCCACGAAGATTTGAAAGAGATAGAGCGGAGGTACCAGGGCCACTACAATGAAAACATGATGGCGGACTATATCTGGGGGCTCTTACGGGAATGTGACCTGGACTGCAACCGCAAATCCAGGAAATCCATTCATTTCTGACGTGTATAAGTTGCTTTATAAGTGTTTTACTTGTTTGCTTTTGATAAGCTTGTGTAATAAAATATATATATACTCTGTTGATTTGATTATATGAACTGATAATCTTTTAAAAAATGTGTTTTTTTCTTGAAAAATATGAACATTTCGAAATATCAAACTCCTGACCACAAATCTAAACTTCTTATTCAATAATAGTTTTTTTAAAAGTAATAATGGGATATAACAAACCAGGCAATAACACCTAGAACCGCGGAACAAAGAATATGTTACACAGTGTTATTTATATCCAGCGGAAGTGGTGCAAGATGGGAGACTAACGAAAACGTCCGCCCCATTGATTGAGATGGGTTAAAATCAAACAGGGGCCGGCCCGCTTAATGCCAACAAGCTACACGCCGGCTGCTTGTATCAAGTGAACTTTAAATGTGTTTGTTTAAATATCCATCGCTATTTAAGGAACTCGGGCTGGTAGATTTTATGTATAATAGATAAATAAGTAAACTTATACGAAACAATGATATTTGCATTAACATTCACCGATTAGTGTAGTGAATTGCACACCCATGTTCTGGTAACTATATATATATATATATATATATATATATATATATATATGTATGTATATATATATAATAATAATAAAATGTGGAGAGGAGGCACACGAGTTAGGATATATATATATGTATATGAAAACAGGGAGAAAGAGCCGATTATGAGGAAGAAAAATATATGTTTATCCTTTTTCGTTTCTCTCTCTCTTTTTTCTGGGTTAGAAACTGATTAAAACGAAATGTTTTACTTTGTGTGAAGTGTTAAGGTATTAGTTGATTTATTTATTATTTAACAATGGCATTTAATTATCTATTTATATATTTAATTATTGTCTATTACGGGTTTCAGCATTTATATGCATTATCAAATGATAGTGAAATGTATTAATGTGGTGTGGCACATATTAAACAGAAGGTGCAGAAAGAATAATGTTATATACAAACAAGGTTTAAGAAGTGAAAAGAAAAAAGAAAAAGGAAAAAAAAAACACGTGCATAATGTGTAACGTAAAAAGTCAATGTGGAAGAAAAAATAATGTTATTTACAAGCACAGTCATTGAAGTTAAGCAGTTCAAAATGTGTTAATATCGCAAGAGTGCTTAGTTGGACCATGGTTCCGTGAAGGAGGCAAATAGTGGACTGTGGTTTGATATTATTTCCGTTTTTAGAGAGTTAATATGCAGGAGGAAGCAATTCTTGCTGGGTGATATTTAATTTATTTAAGAAAAAGGATTAGGTTGGGTGTGAGGGAGGTCACTTTTGTAAATGTTTGATGGTTTGTTGCAGTTTTAGATTGGTCCAATTTTTAGCGCATTGAGTGTGGTTGAAATGTATTAATGAAATGTGTTTCCTTATTGGTACGTTGGTTGAAAGTAGCGTTGTCTATGAATTTGTAAATGGGGAAAATTTTAAAGTTTGGATGTTTTGTTGAGAGCACAATTGGAGATATGTTCACTAATTGCGATCTTTCTGTATTCCTGTATTTTAATTTGTGATTTATGGACGGTCATACGTTGACGGAGGCTGTTTTTTGTCTGTCCTGTGTAGTGCTCTTGACAACCTGAGCAGGTCAAAACATATATAAGGTTTTCAGATGCACATGTAAAGTTGTGTTTAACTGTGAAACGTTGCCTTGTTTAAAATGGAATGTTGAACCTCCTATTAAATTTATGCATATGCAACAGGTAGGCCTTCCGCATTTTGTTACTGCAGGGTTCACTGTGAGGGTTTGTTGGATTTTGGCTGTGTGAGGATGATTTTTATGGATTTAGTTTGACTTTTGCTCTTTATGATGTTGTGTGTTTGGAGGATATTGTTCATTCTTGGGTCTCATTTTAGTAAAGGAATGTTCTGGAGGATGGTGTTGAATGCCTCATTGTTAAGGAGATTGTGTGTGGGGATGTATGGTAGAGTTTTTTGTTGTGGTTCCCTCCTGGGTTTGGGGTGTCTGAGTTCCTGGATGTCTAGTTTTAGGGCACGTTGGAATCCATTGGTGATTAGGGATGGTGGGTAGTTTCTGCTGATAAGTGTGTTTTTTAATTATTCTACTCGTGTGTAGCATGTGTATTTATCTGAAACTATTGTGTAGATCCTTCTGGCTAGGTTATAAGGAATTGCCATTTGGTGTGTCTAGGGTGGCACGAGTTGAATGGAAGGTATTGTTTGGAGTCTGTGGGTTTGTAGTATATGTCTGTTTTTATATTGTTGCTTGTTTTCTTGATGAGGATGTCGAGGAAAGGGAGTTGTTCATGGCTGTAATCCATTGCGAATTGTAAGTTAGTGTTGAGTCTATTCAGAAGGGTTTTGAAATCAAACAGTCTATCTATACTTTCATGCCAGCGGATGAATCAATCGTCCAGATATCTTTTCTATGTGTTGGTAGAAGTGGTTGCGCTATTTGTCTAGAACTTTGCGGTAGAGAATGGTTTCCAAATATCCCATGACAAGGGTGGCGTATGAGGGGGGCCACCTTCGTGCCCATGGCAGTCCCAGATTTCTGTCTGTAGTATTTGGAATTGAATTCGAAGAAATTGTTTTCCAAGATGAATTTGAGTCCCCCCATCATAAATTCTTTAGGGATAAGCTGTGGAAGTTCACCAGGGAAATTTTCCATGTATTGCCTCTATACCTAGGTTGTGTGGGATAATGGAATATAAATTGATGACATCAAATGTTACTAGTAGGGTGTGTTCATTATTAAGTGTTGTTGGGAGGTGGTTGAGCACGTCAAGATCGTCCCTTATAAAGCTTTTTATATGTTTTAGGAAAGGTTTAAGCAGAATAACTAGGAAGTTGCTTAGGCGGTGGGTTTAACATGTGGTTCCTTCTATTATGGGTCTTAATTTAAGGTCATCAGGAGGGGCTATATTGATGTAAACGTCTGTGGCTTGCGTGCAGGCCCTGCCTATTACTTCGGTTTTGTGTGTCTTGGGGATACCGTAGAAGAGGCTGGTTCTGCTTTTGAAATTGGTGAGTAGTTGTATTCCTTGTCTGTAAGGCCTTCTTTGTAAAGGGTTGTTAGGGATTTTAGGTTTCTCATTATTTTCTGTTGTGTGTAGTGTTGTGCCTTTTCATAACATGTTTGGTTTTCTAGAGTTGAGAGTACTAGAGCTGTGTAATAATCTGTCTCCATAAGGACTACTGCACTCCCTTTATCTGCCTCTTTGATTGTTAAGGTTTTGTCGTTTTTTAGACTGTTAAGACCATTCCACTCTTTTTTGCTTAGGTTTGTTTTATGTTTAAGTCTATGCAGGTGGTGGTATGGGTAATTAGTAATGTGTTCGCAGAATTGATCGAGGGATTTATTCTTGCCTTTTGGTGTGGTGTAGTTGCTTCTATATCTGGATATTGAGTCATCCTCATTGTATTTGGTGTATCGTTGTTCGCTGAGTCTTAGTTTTCTAAATAATTCTGCAATATCTTCCTTCATTTCGGGGTAGTTTGGTTGTTGGGAAGTTGGTGTATATTTTAGACCTTTGGAGAGTATGTTGATTTGGTCTGTTGGTAATTCTTTGGAGATTAAATTGACAATTTTTATTGCATTGTGTGTCTCCTGTGTATTTTGTGTTATCTTGTAATCCCGTGTCTGTGTGCTCTGTCTAAAAAATGATTACGGAAGTTGTGATAGCTGTTGAAGTATGGATGTCTCTTATAGTTGTATTGGCTCCTGCTGTTGTTGTAAGATGGTGTGTAGCTGTTGTGGTTGTTCAGTTTATGTTGTATCGTGTGGTTGTATTGAGCCCTGCTGATGACGTTGTAGGGTGTGTAGGTTTGATGGACGCGTTTATAGGGTGTGAAGTTGTGGTGGTTGTTGAAGTTGGGTTGCATCGTGTGGTTGTGTTGAACACTGCTGCTGTTGTAGGGTGTGTAGACTTGGTGCTAGTTGTAGTAGGGTTGTCTTGCGTGTTCATATTGAGTCCTGCTGTTGCTGTTATATGGTGTTTAGCTATGGTGGTTGTTGTGGTTAGGGTGCCTGGTGTGGTTGTATTGTCCCTTTCTGGTGGTGTTGTAGTAGGTTGTGGTTAGTGGTTTCCTTATAGCTGGTATGTGGTTGTGAGGTCCTGTGTGACATGTGTTGTAGTTGTGTATTTTGGGTTCTATGCTGGAAGTAATGATGGTTGTGGGTTTGTTGTGTGGTGATGTTAGGGGTGTTGTAAGTGTGGGAGGTTGTATGGTTCCTCCTGGTAGGGGAGAGTTGTATCGTCTATCTTATAGCTGATGTTTCTCTATTACTATATTTGTTGCTTGGGAGGTCGTGTGGTAGTTGTGTGGAGGGTGTAGGAGGTAGGGGCGAGGTGATGCCTTATTTTGTTGGTATATGGGGAGGTATAGTGTTTTTGTTGTTGTTGGTTGTTGTGTGTTGTTTGGGTGTTGATTGAGTTTTCTTGTTATTATGGTTTTAATGAAGGGGTTCTTTGATGTGTGTTCTTTTTGGAAAAGTGTTTCATAGTTAGAGAACAAGGTTTCGTTTATTTCCCAGCGTTGAAGGGATTTTAATTCTTCCTTATTACAGTCCTCTAACCATAATTTTGAAATATTTACTTGGGTGGTGTCTTTGGTTATATTGATAATTGCTCATCGTCGATTGATTTGATCCTATCTTCATTTGCTTGGGCTCTCAATTTAGGGAGTTCAATTTCGGTTTTTATTTTATCAAGTTCTATTCTTTCCCTGAGGTGTCTTTGTGTCTCTGGTTCGTTTGGGATGGATTTAATTTGTAGTTTCCGGGGGATGATTAATGGGGAAGAGTTAATCCATGTCTCATAGACATCCGCTTTGTTATTGTTTTGTAACATCTTCCAAAAGGAGAATTTCCTGTTATTAAGAGATGTGTACCATTGTATATATATATATATATATATATATATATGCAGAAAAGGTTGTAAGAAGAGCTTTCTATTTATTGTATAGAGCTGTTTAATTACGTAATAAACAACACGATATAATTATCCCATTACCAAAGCTTTCAAGAACTAAACGATGCTTACAGGCATATCCAGCCCGCCCGTCAAATGAAATAGTTATATATGTATAATGCGATGAAATATCAATGATGGTTGGCAAATCACTGATGAAGGACTAATTTTATCATATATATATATATATATATATATATATATATATATGCGATTCTACGGGACTATAACTCTTTCATTCTTTAGAAATCATCAGGAATGATGATATCTAAAGAATGAAACAGTCCTAGTCCTGAAGAATCTCATCTATATTACAACCTTTATACTTTGCTATGTATGGAGTACCCTACTTACTGTGGTTACCTCCGATTCAACCCGGAATAACTTACCTATATGTATATCCAGGGAGTTTAACTTGGAGTTACTGTAGGTTCACTCGGGTGAGCACTCGATGTTTAGGTTCACTTCAGTGTCGACGTGTAGTGATATACAGAGTGTATTATAGTTAAATAAGATAACAAGGACAATTGGTTACTCCATCATTGCGTTTATTGTTTGTTGAAGCGCGGTTCGCTACTGATCAGTTCAAGTATCGATCTGACCGGTCTCTGTTATCCGCGGCTCGTCAGACCCCTTGTATATATATATATATTTATATGACTTTGTGTGTATATTCTATTTGTGTGTATGTATATATATACATACTTGTATCTTTTTTATGCGTGCGTGGGCGTGTATGTGAATATACGCATATTTGTAGGAGTATATATGAGCCAGTGTGTGTATGTGTGTGTGCACAAGCACCCACTGTAGGGAAATGACCTTTTTTGTGTGTGTATATATATATATATATATCATTATCTATAAAAGGCAGTGAATTGGGCTGTGAATTGGCAGTATCGGTAGAGGGTTGGGCGCCATACTTTCTAGCATAGTTACGTCCCTTTACAGTCTGAGTTCAAATCCCGCCGAGGTTAACTTTGCCTTTCATCCTTACGGGGTCGATAAAATAAAGTACCCGTAATGTACTGGTAATTGCTGGCCTTGTGCCTAAAGTAGAAACAATTATCTATAAAAGGCATATTGTTGTTGTTGTTGTGTGCATGTTCCATGTTTATACATTTGCATAATTTCAAACCGATTCGACTCAACGTCTGTAAGAATGTTGTAAATGGCTGAACTTAGTCGAATAACTATTTATTTCATTCCATTATGGAAATAATCGATAAAACTAAATACATGACGCTTTAAGCCCTCTAATATAATCAGAACACCTCTGTCTACTCCCCTTAAAATCCGATAAAACTACATACATGCTTACAAACTTCCTTTAGGAACGCCGAAGACAGTGAGGGGGAGAGTGAGAGGGAGAGAGAGAGAGAGAGAGAGAGAGAGAGAGAGAGAGAACGTTTGTTTTTAGTGTGGAACGGTCAAACATATATTTACTTAAATGACTAAGAGAACTTATTACATTTCATGCGAAACAACAATTATTCCAAAGCAACAGATACATTTATTCAACAATAAAAAAAAATAGTGATAAATCTTTTTTAAAACCTCTCAACGAAGGTGGAAGAAAGAAGTATCAGTTTATTTACTATACAATAATAATATACTCTATGAGGGCACTAAACCTGCTAGAATCAGCAGCTAACTCTCCCCCATATCACACCCCTCCCTACTGTCTTAAATTTAGAAAACATATCATCTATGTGGTCACTAAATCTGCTGTAAACAGAAGCTAACTCTGCCCCATATCACACCACTCCCTACTGTCTTAAATTTAGAAAACAAATATTCTCTATGAGGTCACTAAACCTGCTAGAAACAGCAGCTAACTCTCCTCCATATCACACCCCTCCTTACTGTCTTAAATTCAGAAAACACATTAGACAACCATGCAGAACAACTCCATCGCAGCTCTGTTATTCGGCTGGCATCGTCTACGCGCGTGTTGCGCAAGTACTGCGAAACAATAAATTTCAACAATGTTTGCATTTAGATAATATCCATAGGCGAAACTACAGTTGTCACTACTGGCACAGCTCCTGCTTCGGCAGTCCAGGTGTGCAATTCATTCACCCAGTGCTTGGCAGACAAAAAAAGTGCTGCCATAAAATGTGTGGTGCAACCTAAGTTTGGTAACTTACTGACCCGGAGAAACGCCGGGCTTTAATGCTAGTATATATATATATATATATATATATATATGTGTGTGTGTGTGTGTGTGTGTGTGTGTTTGCGAGCGACTGTGTATCTGTGTCTGTATATATGGGTACGCGTGTGTATGTTGTTGTGCATGGGGAAGAATAAAGGTGGGTGTCTATGTATATGCCTGTACGTGTTTGTGTGTACGGGTATATATTCGCGGATGCATGTGTGTGCGCCTGTGCGTGCGTGTGTGTGTGTTGATGTATGTGGCCATGGAGGCATGCGTCTGTATATGCGTTCGTCTATAGGCCTATATGTTTATATGCTCCCCTTAAGAGTGTGCGTACGGCGGGAGTCTATGCGTGCGACTGCCGTTATATATGGTTTTTGTGCGTGTGTGTGTGTGTGTGTATGTGTGTGTGAGTGCGGGCGTGGACGTGTGAACTACCAAACACAACGGTAATTCATTGACGTGTGGCGAACAAGCAGCTGATGATCAGCTGAATTGATACCTGTGGTGAAAATTATGATGACGTGGAAAACCAGCACCCAATGACAGGACGTGTGAAGAGGATGGAGGTTTTGAAGGTAACAACACCCCAGCGGAAGAATTACTAGATGTTTCCGTCGAACCTACGGGTCCAGAATCAGACAGATCCCCACAATGATCCTGTCTCGACCTGTCCGCCGGCGAAACAATTGTAGTACACAATAAATTGACTTCAGATGCATCACTGACTTTTTGATTTATATTATATATCTATATCTATATCTATATCTATATATATATATATATATATAAATATTTATATATATATATATATATATATATATATATATATATATATATGTATATATATATATATATATATATATATACATATATATATAAACATAGAGAGAGAGGGAACAGAGAGAGAGAGGAGATATATAGATAGAAACAGAGAGAGAGAAAGAGAGGGGAGCATATATATATGTGTGTTTTCGTTCGTGTTAAACGAGGAAACTTAAACAAAAGTCTGAAAAAGATGGGTAATTAGTTCATTGGTCTACGATCGATTCAGAGAGTTGATTGATCATGTTAGATCAATATATCGACAAGATGTTAATGCTTAAGTCGTTACATGTTTCTTGTAACAAAATCCCTGAACACTCCCAACATCTTCCACAAAAGCAATGAACTATTATTTCATTTGCTACATATATAAGATGGATGGAATATTCACGTATGGTGTATCAATCGGGGATGAAATAGATAGACAAAACTGCGTAAATTATTTAGGAAGAAAGACGGGTGGGAGTAGTAAACACATAATTGTGTGTGAAATATAATACGGACAGCATGTATACATATACACCGCATCCAAACACTCTACCCAGAAAGTCATAAATAAGAATGATTAGCTGTGTGTTTAGGTATACGGCCAAATGTAGGTAGACGGATGGACAAATGAATTTGTTTTTAGAGGACTTCTTTGCGATAATTAACATTTATTATATCTAAATTTTGAACCGGCCTTTATTAACAATGTCCTAATCAATCACGCCGAATCTTAGTAGCTTTATGAGATTAAATAATAAACCCGTCTGGTTGTATAACAACAAATGAATCCGGGCAGGTATCGATATCCACTATAGAACATCTAACCAATCATATTACCAACATTCTATTCTGAGCAGAGCTGCGCCCAACCATTCTGGTGGATCGAACATCATACGTGTCAATCCAACACACCATTCTCCTATTTTGAATACCAGCCCGAATGCAGATACAAGGGATGGCCACAGGCCATGGACGCACTACAACTGCAAGAACTTAAGAAATATCATTTAAAAGGAACATATATGTTTAATAAAATCATTTACTAATGTAACAACATTTGGGGATATATAAATATGTGGACAACATATATGCTTATCTGTAGTCGGAATCAAGCTTAACTCCAAAGTCCGCCAAGGGCGCTTACTCTAAATTCTCCAGTACATTATTTACGTGAGCATGATAGATATGTGCAGCCGGTTGGGAAGTGGTATCATGACTAGCGGGTGTCAAACCAGTCGCTTTGTATTTGCAGACGACATGGTGTTACTTAATTCGACAAAAGTTGATCTCGGACTTGCACTCGATAGGTTTGATGTCAAGTGATGCTTGGCTGGAATGAAAATCAATGCTACGAACACTGAGGCAATCGTCTTCTCAAGGGAGCCTACACAGTGCAATGTGCATGAAAATGGAGTTCCACTGAAGCAGGCAGAGACGTTCAAGTATCTCGGGGACATGATCACGAGTTATGGGAGACAGAAGGCTGAATTAAGTGCAAACATTGCAGGAGATGGTTCAGTAATACGCCAGGTTCAGCGTTCAGTAATCAGAAGAAAGTTGTATTGTAAGGCATAAAAGTCAAACTCGCTATTTCCAATTCTCTATTTGATACTGAAGTAGAGTTTAAATATTCATTGATTAAGGCTAAGTTGTGATCTTCTTACTTTGGTATTTCACATCCGAGTGCGCAGGTGAAACTCCAGATTAACATGGCTCAATGCTTAGTCAAAATAAATGTATGTATACTTTTCGGTATTCAGTGTTGATAACTGCAAGCAATCGAATTACTATGCTGTCATTAGACATAAGTACTCTAAGTCGTAGGTACCATAAGTTGTATCAGGTGGCGTATCAATATTAGGAAAAGGAGGAGAGACTGTAGGGCATTGGTTGAACAAGAAAAGATCAAATAACCGTTTGTAACTTAGGAGGATTTTGCAGATGGAATACAATGAACATATGCTTCTTTATTTCTTACGAGATATCAATCGACGTTTATTGTGTGAGTTAATTCGATACAATCGAATGATCATGTACGTGTATGCGCAAATATACATTTACTATTCTCCGGCTCAATTGTATATATTTTCTCCTTTTCTACTCCTAATTTAATACGTTATGTATATTGAAAATTGCGGCTGATTATTTGTCCACTTTTCAACGTAGGTAGAAATTATAGCAGATTCATCTTCATGAATACGCATACATATGGTTAATGAAGTCAATGCATTTTCACAAAATTAATTCAATGCAAGTATCACAGAAGTGTAATTTTCTTCACAGATTTCAAGAAGTAAAGTGAAACATTTAGAATAGAACATAAACATTCTAATTATGATTAATCTTTTCTACTGCAATGCGCATATGGATTTTACTTCACGTGTTTAAAGATATATTGTGCGATAATATAACTCTTTCATGTACAATGGCTAATCAGTTGTAGTTATCATAAGTCTTTCGAGCAAACTTATTTCATACTCTGCAGTAATTGAAATCTTTGTGGGCAATATTCGCTTTACAAAACCGTTCCATCTAGCTGATATATAATATTAGTTACTCACGTCTAGCTGCAGTGTATGTTACTTAGATGTAATTTTCTCCGACTAAATTTAGATCTACGTATTTGTGCTTATTAAGTTGCTGAAGCGAAAATTCCCGATGACATTATAAGTTATTCCTCTAAAATCTAATGTCAAATACAGAACTATTGGTTTATTGAACGTCAATGAAATAAAGAACAGAAAGTTGATTTCCACGGAACAGATTTCAAACGTCATTAGAACGTTGTAACATATTCATGTCGGGAAAAATTAACATTCTTGCAATATCGCCCACATTGTTCGTTAATACGCACCAGAAAAAAAGAAACAAAAATAGTATGTGTTTCATTTGATAAGTACTAGCCTGCTATTAGTTCTAGAAGTGGAAACACAGATGGTTTATCATTGGGTCGTGTGCAAATTGTGGTTGAATGTGTGTGTAAATCTGCAAATCAGAAAAATGAACGGAATATATCAATCCGTTCAAACAATGTAGATTCTAGAAAGTATGTAACAATGATTAGGATAGTGGTTGGAATTAGCATTTGTTAATTAACGTGGCAGGGAAGATTAAAGTCTATACCAGATTGACGTTAATATCATGACGATATATAAAGAGATTATCTCTCGTAGGGGCGTAGAAATTAACTCAAACTTATAATCATCTACAGTCAACTATACACATGTTTATACACACAACCCTAATGTACACACACACACATACAACACAGAGCAGCACAAACACACACACACATATATATATATAT
This sequence comes from Eledone cirrhosa, assembly GCA_964016885.1. Taxonomy (NCBI): domain Eukaryota; kingdom Metazoa; phylum Mollusca; class Cephalopoda; order Octopoda; family Eledonidae; genus Eledone; species Eledone cirrhosa. Next base: position 373,422,010 of record OZ024740.1, read on the forward strand.
GCGTGTGTGTGTGTGTGTACAATGTACATTTATATATATATTGAATATACGTTTGCTTAAAGATAACAGCTTCAAGGAGTATAGTTTTTATTAGGAAGAATAGACAAATATGTTAGCCATATAAGCTCGTATACATGGAAACCTGTAGGCTTTCCTCAGCAAGAGATAAGATCAAATGGAACATATAATGCTCAGTATTTAAACTTTGAGCTTGTTAATTACAGGGTATCAATATGAGTTAGTAACTCTGTATTTTATAAGTTCGGTGTACTAAGGTGATTATTTCTAGCATATCCACTCACACCACTTCTAACGGCAAACCCACGAGGTGACATATTCATTAATGTGGTGTGTAGTTACATGTGTTTGTTCCATTTGATCTTATATCTCGCTGAGGAAAGCGTAGGGATTTTCTGTTATAAACACAATTTTCAGGGCGAAACAGATTAAATCACTAATCTGTTCGAGAGATGAAATAGTTATTGATACGGTCTGTATATATATATTATATATATACGTATGCTTCAGTGGTATTTATACCCTCACAATTTTAGACGCACAATTTACTGTGTTTATTTCTACATACATATATATATATATATATATATATATATATATATATATATATACATACATATGTGTGAGTGTGTGTGTGTGTGTCTATGTGTGTGTGTTTATAAATATATGTGGGTGTGTGTGTGTGTGTGAGAAAAACAATTACATGCAAAGACAGTATAAAAGAAGTCGTAGACTAATGTTCTCTTAGGTGGTTCGTAGAGACGTTCTCTGGCAATGAACGCAAAAAAACGAAGATAATACGGCATATATGGAGCGTGTTGAATAATTGTACGCAAAGACAAAAATGGTATAGCTGAAGTCGTAGACTAAAATTCTAACTAGGAAACCGAATGATTCTCCGATTCAGAGTTAAGAATAAAGTAAATAAAATACAATACAGAGGTAATTGAAATGAAATAAATACATACACGCGTCCAAAGAGATACATACACAAGCATACGCGAAAACACTCGCCATAGATATACAAAACCACGCAAATATAAATATGTGTGTGTGTGTGTGTGCGGGTATACAAATAAAAAACAATTAAATACACGTATATAAATGAATAAATACCTGTATAACAAACGCACACACATACCTACATGTAAATACACAATCTAACGACTGCGTTTACAGATTGACTTTGTTTGTTTCAGAGGATCCCGTTAAGGGTGTGAAAGCAGCGATTCTTTGCTTAAACTTTAATGTTATTTTAATAAATATTTGCTCTACGGTTCTTAAATATTTAATATATATTCATCCTTATCGAGCCCTCTTTGGATTTTAGTCTTCAAATTTATTATTATTACTATATATATATATATATATATATATATATATATATATATATATATATATATATATATATATATATATATATATATATATATATATGTAAATAAGGAGAAATAGTCGTTTATGTTTTTTTTACTTTAAATTTTGCTCTTTTTTCTGGGTTAGAAAATGTTTAAAACAAAATATTTTACTACATGTGAAGTGTTGATGTATTAGTTAATTTATTTATTAATTAACAATGGCATTTATTTATTTATTTATATATTTAGTAATTGTCTATTACCGATTTCAGCTCTTTATGCACTATCAAACAATTTGTATTTGTATAAAATGTTGGTGATATTGGACATGTTAAGGGAATGGGGAAGAAAGAATAATGTTATTTACAAACAAGGTTTTTGAAGTTAAAAGAAAAAAGAAAAAAAAGAGGGTAATGTGGAATATGATAAGGTAATGGGAAAGAAAAAATAATATTATTTACAGGCATAGTTCTTGATGATAAGCAGTTCAAAATGTGTTATTATGGCAAGCGTGCTCAGTTGATCCATGATGCATCGCTGGAGTACATTTGTCTTCCACTCCATATAACTAAGTTATAAAATATGAAAGTTTCATGAGTTAAACATAATATTATTGAATATGTAAGTAATCACTATTTAAATATCTAAAATACTTCTGCAATATTATAACATAATCATTATCATCTTTCTATCCACCTCCTTCCCTACTCTTCATCATTATCATCATAATCAGCATCATCCCCATCATCATGATAATGACGCTCTCAGGTTACTATACATAATTGTTGACATTTCACATCATATATTTAAAGGAATTGAATAATAATTATTCGAAAGCAAATATCTACTGAATACTTCCATGCTTCTCCTTTGGTTTAACCAATTCACTGATTAAATTCTGTTCATGATATATTACATATATATGCGCATAACATTGCTTCAACGTTCAAACATAATTACGAGAAGATAGTTGTATTATATAGGTAATTCAATCACCATCTTATTTTACGGTAATTCGTTAATTACAAACTCATGCTGAGAAAAACATAATACACCGATACTATACACTCTCTGGCTTAATATGCTTCCATAACATTTTCTGAAACAAAATATGCACTAAATGTATATTAAACAGGAAATGTAATTAGATATATTCTATACCATTTCTATAGAGTATAGGGAATATATTTTTGAGACACGAAGAAAATAATTCTGAATTGCATCTAACACCTGTCTGATTCATATATATGATTGTTGTGTTCACCTTCTTTAAAGCTTCACGTTGGTTGCTAAGTGATTATACTATCATTAACCACGCTCGTCAATATAATTAATTGTTATGTTATATTAAATCATTTTTCAAATATAAATGTTCTTTTAAATTATTTGCATAGCCATAATTTCCACTCTACCTGCCTGATTTCATTTCCAACTCTGCCTCCTTTACCCCGCGTGCATTCATCCGTGAGCGGGTGAATGAATAGGTAACAGAGATATCTGACAAGCTAAATGAGGTTGGGTGCAAAAATATTTTCGGTTCGATATTTTGTTGCTTCTCAAAACCTAAACATATATAACACGTTTTTTTAGTTTAGAGATTGCGACGATATTCACAGTTAATTGTATTTTTTCCGGTTAGCCAAATATAGAATGTGAGACTAGTTGAATATATAAAGCTTCATGCTGATCACACATCCCATAATGCTTTGTCACTACACATAACGTTTATTCATGCACACACAAAAAAAACACTCAGTATATATATATATATATATATATATATATATATATATATATATATATATATATCCATAACCGATGCTGAGCAAGATGTTTATTCTCTATGCCTGTAAGACCTTCCTATACCACGATCGATCTTACTGGATCAACAAGAAGTCTCTGACCCCATTTGACATCAGCATGGGAGCGAGTGACTC
>OZ024740.1:373430322-373445322 GCA_964016885.1 Eledone cirrhosa
ATATATTTCATTAAAGAAATATATATATATATATATATATTTATATATATATATATATATATATATATATATATATATATATATATATATATTAGAAAGTGATGTTTTATTTACAAAATGAAAAATAACCGAAGTGTCCTACACGAGTGAAAGTATAAAGAAAAAAAAGATGAAATCTAAAATGCAACTGGAGTCTTATTTTTTTTAAAAATATATATATTTATTTTGTTCCTTTACCGGTTTCGCAGTTCTTCTGCTTTTCAAAAGTAGAGTTGAGATGGAGGGTCTGTGGTTTTTCTCACATCTGGTTGTTCTCTGAATTTTACTTGTTTTATATGGAAAAGGTGGCTAGAAATGCCAGGTTTTTCGAGAAGTAATTTGATTGGTTGGTCAATAATTATAATAAATGTCGCGCCAGTTCGCGTTACAAAGTTTTTCAAACAGGGGTGTGTGTTTGGGGTGTGTGTGTCTGTGTGTGTGTGGGGGGGGGGGGGATGGGGGGTCACAGGTTGTTTTTTCATATGATTCCAGTTCCTCAGTAAAATAACAACCCAACCAGGAACTGGGCATACCAGAGTATTCACAATATTATACACCTCAACAACATATGTACTTGTCTATACCACACTAATTCAGACTGCCTGAAGAGGTCACAGCCAAAGATGGCTGTCACTGAAATATATAAAACAGTAATAAACGAAGCTAAATTTCAAACATTTGACTTTTTATTTTACTTTATTTTACATTACCCGGAGTAACCAAACCAACCTGCGCACTTCGTCGAGTGCTCCAGCCTGCATACTGAGTGTTGGTATACAACCAACATATACTCAAAATCTCTCTCTCCCTATATATATATATATACATATATACATATATACACACACACTCACACACATATATACATATATATATATATACATATATATATATATATATATATATATATATATATATATATATATATATATATATATATATATATATATATATATATATATATATATATATATATATATATATATATATATATATATATACATACACATATACATGTATATATATATATATAGTTGAACACTTAGGAGAATCGAATCTCTGGCGGTTTGCAAGCAAATTCGGCCTACTATATGAAATGAGTTAGCAAAGCACTCGATAAGGTAGGTCCTTAGAGTAATAACATACGTTTAAATAGCTTGACAAATTGAACATTGTGGTAGGCAAAATCTAACACACAATATACCAAAGTAACGAAAGAACTAACAGGTTGAGAAAAATACACCTGGACAAATCAAACGTTATACGTTTAAAGTGATTCTATGAATACGAAATCAAATATCAGACTTACGTAACTGGTAAGCTCGTGGTATTTATTATCGAACAGAGGATTCAGTTCATCAACAGGTATTCGTTCTATATATATATATATATATATATATATATACTCATATCTATACATATATACATGTATATACACATATACAAATACATACACACATACATATACATACACATACGCATACATACACACACACACACATATATATACATATATATTTACACCGGTAAAGGAGCTAAATAAATATATATATTTAAAAAAAAATAAGACTCCAGTTACATTTTCGATTTCATCTTTTTTCTTTATACTTTCACTCGTGTAGGACATCTCGGTTATTTTTTATTTTGTAAAAAAACATCACTTTCTAATATATATATATATAAATATATATATATATATATATATATATAAATATATATATATATATATATATATATATATATATATATATACATATATATATATATATATATATACATATATATATATATATACATATATATATATATATATATATATATACATATATATATATATACACACATATATATATATATATATTTATATATATATATTTATATATATATATATATATATATATATATATATATGTCTATATTAGTGGTGAGTGGTGGCTCTTGCTCTACGCATGAGCCCGCATGCGAGTGGGTGTATGTCTATCTGTATGTGTGTATGCGCGCGTGTGTGTGTACTACATATAAATGATGAGAGATATTTATACAACACACACACCTACACCCCCCCTCTCTCTCTCTCTCTCTATATATATATATATATATATATATATATATATATATATATATATATGCAAATAATGGAGTGGAGCATGATGAAATGAAGGGACACATTCACCTACCTCCCCAGCGTAATGTAAACCAATTTTTTAAATCAGGTCCTGTACCTTCAAACAACTACACCCATCGTCTTTGACGTGCGTAGGAAAATATCGATGCCTACCGGATACGGTGACTCTTAGACTCATGATCTAAACGTTTATATGGAATTTAGTGTGAAATAAAATGTTTTTTCTCTATAAATCTTTTTATTGTTTGCCATTGTTTCTTATTTAAAGAACATTAAAAATTAAAAAACATTTTCCTTCTGCCATGCTTTGTGTTGTCTTCCCTTTGAGATGATTCTAATTCTATTAAAATTAATGTGACAAACGTGTTCATTCATCTCCCTACCAATAATTGCAGTCGATACATTTAACACAATTCCTTATTTCTATATGTTCGTATGTTTTCCTCCTTTTTGCCTCTTTTTTTATGACCACAACACTATAAAGAGCACTATAAATTTTGCTAGTCGTCACTTGAATTATCATGGGTAAATATTAGGGCATTATTGCTCTATGTAATTGTTTTGTCTTGTCATTTGCTCCAGAGACCAGGCTTTGGTTTCTTTGACAGATGCCTTGACACTGGATGGACCAGAAGTACTCTCGGGAGCTGTAGACCGTGGTGTTCTGCGACATTCCTTTGTCATTTCTGTGATTTCTTTTTTTTTGTTTAAATAAAAATAATCATTTTTAAAGTCTATTTAAAGTCTGCACTTTCAAAACATAAGTTTATTCCCTTCTGCCTTGTTTTCAAATGTCACCTCTCTGTTAATTATCGAAATGTTATTCTATATATTTCTATATGCACATACACACACAAACACACACACACACATGCGCGCGCGCGCACCCACACAGATACACACACACACACACATATATATATATATATATGTATTTATTTATATATATATTGTCTCAAAAAGTGTGTGCGGTAGAAAACGTTCTATACAGATCATATTATATAAACAAATGATTAAGAAAGGGTTTGAAAAAAGCATACTGACTTTCGACCACATTCATGTGGAGTTTTAAAGAAACAAATCAATTTAACCTATTGGCAAATGAGAAAGCAGGCTTTGCTGACAACAATTTTTCATACATGTAAATATCATTTATATATAAATATAATAGGTGCGCTATTCCACCCTTCCTTGTCTTTTTTTTTTCAATCACTCTCCTTATATATATATATAAATCAGGATGGATTCAGTTTGAAACTAGTTTGATTATTATTCACCAGGAAACTAGATACACGGGGTAGCAGAGAATGGTGGTTCTTTAAAGAGTAAGGGCACCGAAGGCTATTGACGTGACTTTAAACACCCAGTTTCATGTGGGTGGGTTGTGTGAGTTTTTTGTTTGCGTTAATGTTGATTCGGAAAAATGAAACGTACTCAATACGAGATTTAGAATATATTTAATTTATATAGCTGAATTGTATATGCTTTAATGTCGCATTCCTGCATATTTGCATGCTCTGTGAATTCTGCAATCGGGCGAAACACAAAATGATCTCTCTCTGTATCTCCCTCTGTCTCTGTACACACATATATATATATATATATATATATTTATCTTTTTATATCTGTGTGAATGTGTTTATAATGTAATGCAACTCACACATGCATGCACACACACTATCACAAATTATCAGCAAATATGACAAACATGTACTTGTAGTTAAAGTAAATGTCTGTGGCAAGGCTCGTTATTGCATGAAACTGTTATTGCGTGTAATGAACTAACTATAAAAAAGTGAGAGGATTTCTTTGAGAAATAACACGATGTCGTGATTAGAGATGGAGATAAATTTGTTTCTCATGTTTACTTCGATATTATTGTTTTTGTTAATCTTATTTATATTTATAGATGGAGCTTGGAAATATTTCAATAATGGCAAAAAATGTCGTTATATACAAAGATGAAACGTTATACCTTGTTCTCGTTATTGGATTCTGATAAATCAACAACAATATGAATCATGTGTTTAAGATAAGCATGCCCTGACTGCGGAAATATGCATAACGCACACGTACCAAGGGCATGAATACACGCACATATAATTTTTAACAAGTTTATACACACACACACACACACACACACACACACACATATATATATATATATATATGTATGTATATGTGTGTGTGTGTGTGTTCGTATGTGTTCGTGTGTGTGTGTGTTCGTGTGTGTGTCGTGTGTGTGTCGTGTGTGTGTAGTGTGTGTGTCGTGAGGGTGTTTATGTGTGTGTGTGGGGGGGGGGGGGGGGTATATGTGTGTGTCTGTACGTGCGTGTGTGTGTGCGTACAAATATGTGTTCTGATATTCTGCATAATAATTGGACAAGCAGAGAAACAGTTATATGAATAGAAAAACGGATCCCGATGCTTACCGGATAAAATAAAGATAAAACCTTCCACTCTAGACTTCAACGTACATTCCGACCTACATTTAAATGTGTACTGAGGAAAAGGCAAGCATGATATACCAATATGTTTATATACGTTGGTTTCTATCGATACCTCTTCATATATTTTTGCGTATCGTAGGCTACAGATAATAACATCGCTACATGTCCATCCAATATATTACTTTTAAAAATGTCCCTCAATTCAATGTATATAGCTCTGTCATCTGATAATGTTTCTAACTTGTAAAACGTATGATACTATGTCTCTTATAAATGAACACATTTAGTTTGCCTAGGTCTATAAACTTATATATATATGTATATATATATATATATATATATATATATATACGATAAACTGTTGAGTGCTTTTATATCAGTTATAAAATATTTACTCGTTGTAACCCAACAATCTTAAATAAAACTTTTGCATATATATATATATATATATATATATATAAAATTTCAGGTTATCAATAATGTAGTGATAATATATCGTTACGTTAGATACACACACACACGCACACACACTCGCATATATATATATATATATATATATATATATATATATATATATATAAATATATATATATATATATATATACACATATATATATATATGTATATATATATATATATATATTTATATATATATATATATATATATGCGAGTGTGTGTGCGTGTGTGTGTGTATGTGTGTGTGTGTGAGTATGTAGGTGTGTATATGCGCGTGTCTGTGTATGCGAGTCCGTTTCTGTGTGGATGTCCGTGTAATATAGGTGTTAGCAAATATGTACAAAATATACGGCAAGGAAAGATTAGTGTCTGGATCTGAGACTACTCCTTAGAAAACTAGACTAATATATATATATATATATATATATATATAATAACATTCTTAATACTGATGTTGCTTTGATATAATTGTATGGATATGTATCCAATTCTCCAGAAAGCTGTTGTATAAATTATATATACTTATTATCATGTTATCCTGTCACTAATGTTCTGGATACGATTGTTAAAGAGTAAGTATAATCGTGGGTTGCAATTTTATCAATAATTGAATTGTATTTACCCTAGAATCTTATCACGTGAAATAAAATTATAAACAAGCAAAACCATTTATATTCCGTTTAAAAGTAATACCGCGGCTTCCATTGAAATTGATGCTATAAGAAATATTGCCGCTCAATTTAAAAAATACAACAAAATAACCTAATACAGAATTCATATATATTCACTACAAATAGAATGAGATTAAAGCCTAATGGAAAAACTGTTGTAAAATAACTGCCATATTTTTACAAGCATATCTAATAAATAAAATGGAATATTACTAGAATTACTTATAAAACATAAATCAAAACCGGTTTAAAGGCAGATGCATATCAACAAAAAAAAAATGAGTTAAAAAGATCTAAAATCTGACTACAGAGTATCATGCTGAAATGAGGAATTGTCTACACGCTAGTTGGAAATTGCAGGAGGTTTCATTCTTTCGAAGGAACGACGATCTTCGTCTTAAATTAAGTAATAAATACAGAGCTCGATTGGTTTAACACAACTGGCTAGCCTATAGGGAGAGAATTCTGAGACAAATACCCTGGACAGATTTCAGATAGAAGCCAGAAAATGTCTGATTGGCATTTCTCTTTGGTCTCTTATTAACCAGTACATATTAAAAGTATAACGGGAGAAGATAGAAAGCTCGCCAATAAACTATACGTCAAGTGATATCAATCACCTGGTATTTCTCACAAAGGAAACTATGAAAAGAAATGTTGAGGCATTATCTCACACTGGAAGATGTCTCAGAGAATTCTACACTTTAGAAAGCCTTCACCATTATATATAAGACTTTACAGGTGAATATTGAGCAACGTTATATTATGGCCAATGACAAGAAAAGAGAGTACCCACTAATCATAATATCACTTGCAAGAGGTGATAATGAATCTTTCTATGAAATTATTTGGTTATAGTGATAAACCAAATGCTGCAATTACAAAGGGAATTATCCTATAACAATAAATATATAACATAACCAAATCGCAGGTTTCACAAATAAGCCCTCAATATGGAAACACTCTAATAAACACATTTGCCATAGGTGGAGTAGTGTCAATAGAAGAGAAACCAAGTTAACCAAAAAAAAAATACTGCAAATAACAAAACTCCTCAAATCATCACTCAATAAACATGCAATAAAGATAAATTAAGAATAATGAAAAACTTTAATTAATTAATTCAGGCAGGCAAACATTAACAAACTTATTTTGCCTTGTAAAGACAGTAATATAAAAGCAATCGTAGAATATATGGGATACTCTATGATTCACTACTAAAACAAAACTAAATTATGTGGGAAAGGGTGGGGTGAAACTCAATAAAGGAAACAATTTGACCAGCCACTAATTCAATTTCCTGACATATCCAACAGCTTTCTAAATTAAATATTTTGTTGGGATTAATATCAGTTCTGGGCAAATTTTCTCTGTTTTAACGTCGACTGTCTATATTAAATTTAACATCTTCAAACACATGGCGTCGCTGTGTATCCTGTGATCATAAACACACTATTCTGTGGAGTTCATTTCATATCTAACAAAGCTATTCCATAATTATAGTACTCACGACCAGAATGTTAGATTCCAACATAATTATTATAATATCCAGGATATTAAGTTTGGCTAATTTTAAGTTCTTAGTTGCCAACGTCATAATAGTCTTAAACAAAAAAATACTCTATAGCCCAACGACAATGTATTAATGGCTGTGGTATTTCAATAAAAATTCAGTATAAGCAAAGATGAGAGATATACCAGTTGGTAATATATTACAACTGTTCCAATAATGATTTGCTTCATTAGTATAAATAATCAGATATCGAATATAAATTCCAAATAATAATATTTTCTTTGTAATTACAATGTTGAAACGCCACAAGGAAATTGGTCATTAGAAAACACCCGAATCAATTAAGGCTTTAATAATTATGCAACACATAGGTGAAACGAGCATAATGAAATTGCGTAACGAACAATAGTTTTGATATTCACTAAGAAAAAAAAAATGATAACCTCGAGACTCTCATATGGAAGATTCAAGACGACTAGATGCTCATACATATATTTCCGGATATTATCGTACAATATGCTGCGTATATATAATCAATTGATGTACAATAGAGCAGCTTCCAAATCAATTACTTTACTTTATATAATGGTTATGGTTTTTCTAACATTCGGCATATGCAGATGGCTTCAATTCTAAACATAAAACAAATCATATTTGATTCTGCTTTTTTGTAATTCATACGAGATATTTATTGTGATTATACATATTGCCAGTGGTTCGCAAACCAGAAACATTAAATTGTCGTCAAAGTGGTGTCGCAGTTTTCCCGTATTTTATACATTTTATGTTATCAATTTATAACAACTTTAACATTGTTCACCTACCGTATACTTTAATGTTCTGCCTTGCATCAGTATTGTTAAGTATATGATAGCTCCTTACCTGTAAAAAGAAGAAAGAAAATATTAATAATGTTACACATGTACAAATACAAATTAAACAATCCACCGAAATTATTGAGATGAAATCCCCAATTACCATGACCGCGATCTATAGAAACAGCGAAAATTATATTATTAAGAAAAAATAACCCTTACAATATCATATATCCTGATAATACATTCTCTAATATTTATGAGTCAAATATACACACACACATATACAATATATATATATATATATATATAGTTCAAAGGGAGAAAGTATCAAACGCACCGCACAATTGTACATAGTTGTATCAGGTTCACAATTGGTGGGAATGAGGGAGATGTTGACATTTCGGACTTATGTCATTCATCAGGAAAGTAGAAAGGAACAGCGAGAATGAGTTAGGAGGGAAGTTAACAAGTAGAGCACGAAAAGAAGGGAGAAAATAAATGAAAACAAAATTAAAAAAAAAAGTAAAAATAACGGGGGTAGCAGGGGCGTACAGCTCCGTGATGGCATGGGTGTGGTAGTATGTATAGGGGTGGGCAGAGGTGGAGAAGGGGAGAGAAAGAACAAATTTATACTGTATATATATATACAATCGCACATAGCAACATACACACATACACACACATACCACACACACACGCACCCCCCATATATATATATATATATATATATGTGTGTGTGTGTGTGTGTGTTGTATTGGTATATATATATATATATATATATATATATATATATACGTACATATATTTAATCCATTATCTAGCTACAGCCAATGAGACAGGATTAGGGTGTTCCAAGGGCGCATGGTGAAATGTAAGACCTTCATAGATATGGACATGAAAGTGATTTATTTGCTGTATAGGAGCAAACAATGGAATTGCATAGATAGGGCGAGAAAAATGATAGTGAATGCCTACTCATTGTACGAAGACCAGATATACTAGAGCGTGTCATGTACGTTGATGCAACCCTTGAATGGTAATTAGCAATTCGATTAGAAAGGCCCTAAGAAAAAACCTATTTGAATATTAAGTGTAAAAACACAGGAATTACAATACAATTCCTGCTCAGTAAAATCCCCCCCCCCTTTAAAAAACCCCGCTGTACAAGTAAGTTATGTATAGCATGTAGGGGGAGTGCATCAACAAATTGTAAAGCGAGAAACGTAGTCTATAGCATAAGATATGAAGGGAGGGGGCAGAAACATGCCGACTTCGTACATGGGAGAGACAGCCCGTAGCATAGGCTATATGATATATGAACACCTGAGTATCTAAAGGGACAAAAAGTCAATAAAGTAGTATAGGAACTCGCCAGACTGAAGTATGATTGTAAAATAGACAACAAAGAAGTTAAAATATTATCAAAATATAGGAATGACTTGACACTTAGACAAATAATGGAGGCTATAGCTATAGAAATCATAAAACATAGGCTGAACACAAATCCTAAGTGGAATAGCAACAACCACTAGTGATAGAATGTTGAATTATAATATACACAAATGCAATAACAACACACAAACACACACAAACAACACAAGATAGAATATAAGCACATAAACACAAGCAACTCAGACACAACCACACAGGCAGACACGAAACAGAATACACGCACACAAATCTCTGCGCAAACGGAGACAACCAAAAACTGTTATAGAAGTACAATGGGAGGAAACACAGCAATAATCAATGAAGATATATATCACAGAAATGTCTGACTAAAAACTTTCAGAAATTATATTTATAATTGCAACATTTGTTATATCAATAATAAACATTGATTGCCAACTAAATTATAAAAATTATAAATCTATACTAAAGCGAAAACCATACCAGACAGTGAGTGTGTTTTATTCATTTTTGCCAGATGAGGTCAACACGACCCTCCCCAAATATAACAACATAACTGTATATTGCACGTGCGTCTACATGTGAGAACACATATCTGAGGGGCTTCCGATTCCAGAGTCAGGAACGAACATTATTCGATCGTTGTTCGAGCTTATTCGCAGTGAAACATATGTAATATGCAATTAAATATTTTCATGATGCAATGCTGATTCTTTGCACTCTATTCATTCTCTCTCCCTCTTTATATCTTATTTCTCATTCTTTCTTCTAATGAAGGACTAGCGTCCGAAAGGTTAAGACGCTCTTCCTGCTATATCTATCGTTAACATAATATATCGCTTTCATATGCAGCACTGATTGTGTTGTTATTTCTGTTTACCTTTATATACACACACACACACACACACACACATACACACACACACACACACACACACACACACACACACACACACATACACACACACACACACACACACATATATATATATATATATATATATATATATATATATATATATATATAAGTATACGTACATACATATATGTATACAGACGTACAGTAGTATGTATATACATACATGTACACATTTTCATTCTACTATGAGTGAGAAATGAAATTTCAATTTCATTTATTCCATTTATCGTTTTGGGTACGCCCGGCCGACTAACTCACTCGATATGCAAATTAGGCTACTCAGCCGTTAATATGCATAAGGCAAGTACATACTTTCAAACGTTCAATCGATTGACAGGAAGGTATACGGTGCTGGTGACAGCTAAAAAGCTAGAAACTAGTTCATCGTTCCTTTGTCAGTGTTGAACAAAAGGGCAACGATGGTTGCCGATCACTGTCAGGCTAATAATTCGGGATGTTTGTTTACAAACAAACCGAGAATATATATATGTGTGTGAATGTATGTATGTAAATATATACTGCTGTACGGCTGTATACATATATGTATGTATGTATACATACTTATATTTAAGTATCATCCGTACTAAGAATGAGAGATGAAAATTCAATTTCAATTTTTCCATATATATATATATATATATATATATATATATATATATAATAGAAAGTGAGGTTTTTTTACAAAATGAAAAATAACCGAGGTGTCCTACACGAGTGAAAGTATAAAGAAAAAGATGTGAAATCGAAAATGCAACGGGAGTCTTATTTTTTTTTTAAATATATATATTTATTTGGTTCCTTTACCGGTTTCGCAGTTCTTCTGCTTTTCAAAAGATGAGTTGAGATGGAGGGTCTGTGGTTTTTCTCACATCTGATTGGTCTCTGAATGTTACTTGTCTTATATGTAAAGAGTGGCTCGAAATGCCAGGTTTTTCGAGAAGTAATTTGATTGGTTTGTCAATAATTATAATAAATTTCGCGCCAGTTCGCGTTACAGTAGTTCTTCAAATAAGAGAGGGGGGGTTGTCACAGGTTGTTGTTTCATATATATTTGTTTGAAAGTTATAGAAATTGATTAGTAGATGAATGAATAAAAATAGGTCTCTGTCTGTCCGTCTGACAGCTGCCAGTTTCTTTCTTTCATTCTCTCTTTCTGTTCTCTCTCCTTTTCCACACACACACACACACACTCATATATATATATATATATATATATATATTAGAAAGTGAGGGTTTTTTTACAAATTGAAAAATACTGAGGTGTCCTACACGAGTGAAAGTATAAAGAAAAAGAGATGAAATCGAAAATGCAACTGGAGTCTTATTTAAAAAAAATATATATATATTTATTTGGTTCCTTTACCGGTTTCGCAGTTCTTCTGCTTTTCAAAAGGTGAGTTGAGATGGAGGGTCTGTGATTTTTCTCACACACACATAACACCTTCTACTTTAGAAAATTAAAACCCGAACTAAATAAACCTTAACATACGTTGGCACTGACAATACAACAACAGAACAAATACGAATAAGTAAGGAAAATATGTTCATTCAAAAATATTCCTACTAAAGGAATCATTTTCCTACACACACAATATATATATATATTCTCTTCATCTTAACATGCTAACCATACTCCCACACACATAACACCCATACACACACATAACAACCCCCACACCTACAAATCCCTCCCCCATTTCTACTAATAGAACCACTTTCCTACACACATATATACACAGACAAAATATATATTCTCTCCATCTTAACATACTCGCACACACACACATAACACCCATATACACACACACACAACTCCCTCCCGCATTTCTACTAATAGAATCATCTTCCAATACACACATACACAGATCCCCCCCACACACACACAGAGAAAACACACACACACACACACACACAAGCACACAAATAAACATACATATCTTTACTTCAATAGAAAATCTGAACTATGACAACCCAGCGAACTAACCATATTCACTGAACCAGAACAACTCTCCCAATCCCATTTCTCTTGACCACTATCTTTCCCTTGTCATAACATTCTCTATAAAGGCTACAGAATAGATTTCCAAATAAGGGCGCGAAAATGTAATGAAAACTTGTTCACGTTTAATTTAAAAAAAAGCCTTCGTGAGCCACCTTTTTTTAAGGAAAGAAATTCAAACACACACACACACACAACACACACACACACACACACGCACACACACACAAGCACACACATAAACATACATATCTTTACTTTATTTATTCAATAGAAAATCTGAATTCTGACACCCTAACGAACTAACCATATTCACTGTACCAGAACAATTCTCCCATCCCTTTCTCTTGACCATTATCTTTCACTTATCATTCATTATCTTTCACTTATCAAGGCGGTGGATTGGCAGTATCGGTAGAGGGTCGGACGCCATGCTTTCCAGCATAGTTACGTCCCTTTACGATCTGAGTTCAAATCCCGCCGAGGTTGATTTTGCCTTTCATCCTTACGGGGTCGATAAAATAAAGTACCAGTAATGCACTGGATAATTGCTGGCCTTGTGCCTAAAGTAGAAACAATTATCTTTCACTTATCATAAAATTCTCTAAACAGGCTACATAATGGATTTCCAAATAAGGGCACGAAAATTTAATGAAAACTTGTTCACGAGACAGCCATAATTTCATTTATAACCAACCACAAAAAGCCTTCGTTAGCCCCTTTTTTCAAGTAAAAATAAATTCAAACACTCATATATGAAAAAAATAACTTGTGACACCACCCCCCTCTTATTTGAAGAACTTTTGTAACGCGAACTGGCGCGAAATTTATTATAATTATTGACAAACCAATCAAATTACCTCTCGAAAAACGTGGCATTTCGAGCCACTTTTTTCCATATAAAACAAGTAACATTCAGAGACCAACCAGATGTGAGAAAAACCACAGACCCTCCATCTCAACTCACCTTTTGAAAAGCAGAAGAACTGCGAAACCGGTATAGGAACCAAATAAATATATATATTTAAAAAAAAAATAAGACTCCCGTTTCATTTTCGATTTCATCTCTTTTATATATATATATATATATATATATATATATATATATATATATATATATATATAAAGCATAAGATGCATAGAGTGAGAATATAGAAACACAAGCGTGATGTAAATCAGAGAATCCTTCGGTAATATAAGAGGACGTTGAGGGTATTAGGGACTGGAAATCAAAGTCCCAAACATCGCATAAATGGTCTAGCAACATGCTGAACTAGTATATGGTGGCTCACAAGATACTATTAAGGCAAATATCATATCCACATAAATAAATGACACAATGTACTGACAGACTAATGATGTCACTCATATAAAACAAATATATCCCTTTCATTAGAAAGAAATAATGGAATAGCAAGAACTATTAGGACACACGAGTGAACAAATAGACCTATCCTTTATAGACTGCAGTATTTAAATAGTAACTACATACTAGGGAGTAAAACGAAAAGAAAAATATAACATGACACAATAATGCACATAAAAACATTCAGACAAGCACTCCCATATTCATAGATGATTAGATACACGTGAAGACGCATGACTGGTTTACTGGCGCAAAACATAAATACAAATAAACGACATATGAAAACTAATTATACATACGGACAAAAATGTCTCTGGAGAAAACAAGATGTAAAGACATAACACAACACACACATTAACCCCACCCCCCACACACACAGGAGCACAAATAAATATGCACGAATCAGGCAAACGCTTCAAATTATAGAAAAATATAAGGTACACAAACATACATCAAAACACTAACAAGCAAATCACATTCCATATAATGACAATATGGTGTAAAGAAAACGAAATAAAAATAAAAAGAAGACTGATCATTGATAAAGTGACACAATGTGTGACGAAATAAGTGTGACAATTAAATATGCCAATTAAATGACCAAACTGTTATTAAACTAACTCAGAATTAGGTTACTATCTTAATATTATTTAAACGAGAAATGAAGCTGAAATGATGCGTGCGTGTATTTCCTTTTTTTTCAGTATGACCGACCAGAAAATTGAAAATACAACCGACTAAACAGCAGATTATACAGCCACGTGTTAAAATGTCCAGAATTACTGTTCGAATGATTAACATTCTCCATCGCTTGCTATGAATGACTTCAGAATCCATCCGTTCAGTAGCGCTGAAAAATATCCGTGGCTATTATGTACTCCTAATTCACGAACTGCAATTTTTCAGGGGTGTTAAACCCTCAGAGTAAATTGTGTAGTGATATGTGTTAGTGGGATGATATATGTATACATTCATACAAGCAATAGATACAACCACATAAGAACTCATCCAGATGAACACACATTGTTGACACATATATGTATATGTATATATATATCTATATCTATCTATCTATCTATCTATCTATCTATCTATCTATCTATCTATCTATCTATTATTAACAGAAAAAATGAATGGACTAAAAACAACACCCAAACAAACAACATTGACCTAAGAGAAGTATAAATAAATAAATAAATAAATAGATAAATAAATAAATACATACACAAGCAC
>OZ024740.1:373452822-373460322 GCA_964016885.1 Eledone cirrhosa
TAAATATATATATATATATATATATATATATATATATATATATATATATATATATATATATATATATATATATATATATATATATATATATATATATATATATACGTAGGTCCCGGGTGGAGTCGGGGATAACCACAGTAAGTAAGGTACTCAACACATAGCAGAGTAAATTTTTTTATTTTAAAGAAGGAGCTTCTACAGGACTAGTACTGTTTCATTCATATGAAATCTTCAGGAAGATTTCATCTGAATGAAATCTGAATGTTTCTTTTATTTGCCACCAGGGCATCAAAAGTGGGACAAGTACAAAGGGGGGAGTTTAAACAAAAAGGCGTCCTCAATAGGGAGGAGGCAATAACAAAATATAAAAATAAAATAAGATATAACAAAAAATAAAATTTATAACAAAATCCTCAATAGAGAGGAGGCGCCTTGGGGGGTCGCACACACCCCCGAAAAAAGTGTGCAACCCTTCTCCTCAGGAGCACAGAGAAGGGGTGCTCCCTTGGTCTTTCATCTTCCTCACCTATAGTCTGATGTAGAGTGAAGGCCCATTCACACGGGCCATTCTCGCCACTTTCACCCATCTTCCATAGAAACGACTGGGGTGGAGCACCTCTCTCTCCATCCTGATCCTCCTTCCGAAATGATATCGGAAGAAACGGACCAGTTGTTGGCCAGAGAGAAAGGTGCCTGACCTCAGTCCTTTCAGACGCGTCCACCATACAACCTCTTTCGCCATTGCTATTACGCACAGAAACACCGCCTCTGCTTCATCTTTGAAGGGGGGAGGCGGCTTGATCATTACAATAGACTCGGTGGTCAACCGGATCGGTCCCACCCTTGACAGCAGTTGTTCGACATAGCCCCACAGATCGGCTACGCCCGAGCAGTGTACCAATGCGTGTGCAACGGTTTCCTCGTCGCACACGCATCTGGGACAGATCTTTTTGGCGGGGTCCCTACCCGTGCGCCCGTGTCTGTAGAGCCTTTCTCGAACGGGTAAAGCTCCTCGGTAGCACTGCCAGGCCAGGGACTTCTGGAAGTTGTCCATAGGTCCCGGGCTGAATGTCCTACCGAACAGGCTGGCCAGTTCGTCCTCCTCCATGTCTAGGGCTTCTCCGAGGGCGTCGTCGCACCTGCTGCGTACCAGCCCTCTATAGAATGTTGCGGTGGAGTCTCCACTGATAACCGGATCCGCCTGCCAGAGGGCGGTGAGCGCCTGGGCATACTCAGTGTGCCAGGCGCCCAGTTTTCTCGGTATATATATATATATATATATATATATATATATATATATATATATAATTGGGCTACTCACCCGTTAATATGCATAAGGTAAGTATATACGTTCTACAATCTGGCAGGAAGATATACGTTGCTGACGATAGCTAATAAGCTTGAAACTAGTAGGGCGTTCCTTTGTCAGTGTTGAACAGACGAGCAACGATGGTTGCTGGACACTACGGCTTAATACGGGATGTTTGTTTACATAAACACCGAGCATTATAATAAATGTTCGGCGAATCCATACATGCATATATATATGTGTGCATGTATGTACATATATATACATACTAATGTACGTCTGTATACATGTATGCATGTACGTCGACATATTATATTTAAGTAACAGCCGTACTAAGAGTGGGAAATGAAATTTCGTTTTATTTTTTCCGTTTACACACACACACACACACACACGCACACACACACACACACTCAAATATATATATATATATATATATATATATATATATATATATATATATATATATATATATATATATATATATATATATATGTATATATATATGTATACATTTATATATATATTTTTATATATATACATATATATATATATGTATATATATATATATATATATATACATATATATAAAGACTCCCATGGGAAGGTGGATTGGGTGGACCAAAGCTATACGGACCCCCCAAAACAATTAACAGGTAAGAAAAAAGGTCGCACATGCAATAGGGTCTAGTATCAAAACTACCCTAAAGGGCCACATATTTAAGTTCAACGAGAAGATCTACACCCAAAATGAGGGACCAGCCATCGGCGTCAGCATAGCTGGTGATGTTGCCAACCTTTTCATGGTATGGTGGGAAAGGAGACTTAAAGATCTCCTTAATGAGAGCTCCATAGACCTCATCATGTACTCTCGTTATGTAGACGATTTCAATATAGTTATAAGAACACCCCCTCAAGAGAGCACTAACAAGTTCGATTTAGAACGTAGCACGATGTAAAGCATCCAGCAGATAGCTAATTCCATACACCAGAGTATAACTGTAACTATCGACTTCCCTTCCAAATACCCTAACAATAGACTACTTGTAATAGACACAGAACTCTGGGTTAACACTATAGACGAGAGAGACCAAATTCTCCACTCACACTATGCTAAACCCATGGCCTCCAAATACCTGATACTCAAAAACTAAGCAATTTCCAGTACTGCTAAGTTTAATATTCTGATCGCAGATTTGGTACGAGTGATGAAGAATGTGTCCCGCATGTGCGACCCAACAGAAATGGAAAGACACATCCAACACTTCATCGACCGCATGCAGTTCTCTGGCTACAACCAAAGAGTCAGTGTCAGTGCATACGAAGGAGCCATGGAAAAGTATAAGACCATCATAGAACTGGACATGAAAGGAATTTTCCCATTATACAGGAGCAAATCATGGAATAGCTTAGATAGGCTAGACATGAGATAGGGAAAGCCATCTCATTGTACGACAACCAGAGATACAAGAGCGTCATGTTTGTGGACGCTACCCCTGGGGGGAAATTAGCTAACCAGTGTAGAAAGGCCCTGAGAAAGACCCACTTAAAAATAAGGTGGTAGAAAATCCAGAAACCACCATAAAATCCCTGATCAGCAAAACCTACCCTTTTAAGAAAATCCACTGTACCAATAGGAAATGTATCATATGTAAGGTGAATCCTCGGATAAACTGTAAAATTAGAAACGTAGTCTATAGCATAAGATGTACTGAGGGTACTTGCAGAAACATGACGACAACATACATAGGTGAGACAGCTCGTAGCATAGGTGAAAGGATAGACCAACACTGGGGGGAACTAAAAGGACGAAAACACGGGTCAGTACTATACAATCATGCTAGACAAAACATGACGGTAACATAGACAACATAGACAATTAGAATAATATCTAAACATAGAAATGACCCAGCAGATAGACAAATCGGAGAGACCAGTGAAATAGAAATTAGAAGGCCAAGGCTAAACAGAAAGAATGAATGGAATAACAACAACACCCAAACAAACAACACTGACCTAAGAGAAGTATAAATAAGTAAATAAAATAAAATACATAAATACATAAATACATACACAAGCACAATAACAACAAGCACTTAAACACACACTAGTTACCCATCACACAGCAAACAAAACACTATACACACACGCAAACGCATGCGCAAAGAAGACAGAAAAAATAAAATAAACAAACAAGCAAATAAATAAATACATATATAGACATACTGAATAAAAATGGTGTAGACATACAATACATCAGGAGGAAAATATAACACCACTGACGTAGTTGCAGATGTGCAACGAAAGATTTATGATAAACTATATATATGTGTTTGTGTCTATATTGTATCTGTATTATTTTTGATAGTCGGTCAGTCAATGGCAACATTGAGGACCGAGTAAGTTAGATTACCATATAAAAGACACAGAAGCGAGAAGCGAAAACCAACCAAACACTGAGTGTGTATTGTTATTAATTCTTGCAATATTACACGAATAAGACCCTCCCCAAGTATAACATATATATATATATATATATATATATATATATATATATATATATAAATGTAAGTACGCATGTATACGTACATACATATATGTATACAGACGTACAGTAGCATGCACATATATATATATATATATACATATATACATACATATGCATACAGGTACACATACATATATGCACGTATCAGTTTAGCGGCGCTATATATGTATGTGTACCTGTATGCATATGTATGTATATATGTATATATATATATATATATATATATGTGCATGCTACTGTACGTCTGTATACATATATGTATGTACGTATACATGCATACTTACATTTAAGTAAGTGCCATACTAAGAGTGAGAAATGAAATATCGTTTTCATTTTGTTTCAATTTATCGTTTTCGGTATGCCTGACCGATTTAACTAACTCAATACGCAAATTAGGCTGTTCAGCCGTTAATTCTCATAAGGAAAGTATATACTTTCGAACGTTCAACTATCTGGCAGATGGGTAAACGGTGCTGATGATAGCTAACAAGCTTGAAACTAGTACATGGTTCCTGTGTCAGTGTTGAACAAAAAGGTGACGTGATTGCCTTAACACCGTATGGCAGAAATTCAGGCTGTTCAGTTAGTTTACAAACGAACAAAGCGACGTTATAATAAGCGCCGCTAAACAGATACGTGCATATATGTATGTGTACCTGTATGCATATGTATGTATATATGTATATATATATATATATGTGCATGCTACTGTACGTCTGTATACATATATGTATGTACGTATACATGCATACTTACATTTAAGTAAGTGCCATACTAAGAGTGAGAAATGAAATTTCGTTTTCATTTTGTTTCAATTTATATATACATATATATATATATATATATATATATATATATACACACATATATATATATATATACATATATATATGTATATACATATATATACATATGCATATATACACACACACACATATATATATATATATATATATATATATATATATATATATATATATATATATATATATATATATATATATATATATATATATATATATATATATATATATACATATATATATGTACATGTATATATATATATATATATATATATATATATATATATATATACATACATGTATAAATGAAAGGTATAGATATTGTTGTAGCGAGAAGCTAACAGTATTCCATAACATATATATATTCCATAACATATATATACATATATATATATGTATATATATATATATATGTGTATATATATGTATATATATATATATATATATATATATATGTATATATATATATATATGTATATATATATATATATATATTTATATATATATATATATATGTACATATATATATATACATGTATATATATATATGTATATATATATATATATATATATATATATATATATATATATATATATATATATATATATATATATATGAATATATATATACATATATATATATATATACATATATATGTATATATATATATATATATATATATATATATATATATATATATATATATATATATATATACATATATATATATATATATATATATATATATAATATAACGAAGGAAATGTGGTAAGGAACCAGGTGGACCATAACGCACCAAAGTACTCAATACTTGAGGTAGTAGAGTGGGTAATAGGAACCAGTAAGACCCCGACAGCTGAGCTCAAGCCGTTTCGACGGCTAATTCTGGACTAAATGATTTAGTCCAGAATTAGCCGTCGAAACGGCTTGAGCTCAGCTGTCGGGGTCTTACTGGTTCCTATATATATAATATATATATATAATGGGCTACTCAGCCGTTAATATGCATAAGGTAAGTATACACGTTCAGCAATCTGGCAGGGAGGTATACGTTGCTGACTCTAGCTAATAAGCTTGAAACTAGTACAGCGTTCCTTTCTTAGTCTTTAATAAACCAGCCACGATGGTTACTGGACACTACAAATACACCGAGCATTATAATAAAAGTTCGGTGAATCCATACGTACATATATAGATATATGTGTGCATGTATGTATATATATATACATACTACTGTACGTCTGTATACATATATGTATGTACGTCTACATACTTATATTTAAGTAACAGCCGTACTAAGAGTGGGAAATGAAATTTCGTTTCATTTTTTCCGTTTATATATATATATATATATATATATATATATATATATATATATATATATATATATATATATATATATATATATATATATGTATATATATATATATATATATATATATATATATATATATATATATATATATATATGTATATATATGTATACATATATATATATATTTTATATATATACATATGCATATATACATATATATATATATATATATATATATAAAGAATTAAAAAGAACAGAAAGATGCAGTAAAAGAGATTTATTCGGTTCTTACGTACGTTTCAATAGACATCTATTTGCCTAGATCTCGCTACATCTATAATATTATATAATCTCTGATGATATGGGATCGATTGTGCAATGGATATCGAATGCTCTACTAAATATATAATATTATAGATGTAGCGAGATCTAGGCAAATAGATGTCTATTGAAACGTACGTAAGAACCGAATAAATCTCTTTTACTGCATCTTTCTGTTCTTTTTAATTCTTTATACACGCCCCGGAATATAGCTAAACTGGAATATACACCTTTTTTCTGCATTTCGTTGAGCACCACTCTCTTGTAAGCTGATATTCCACTACACTGTACATAACACTGTGTCCTGGAAAACATTAATGCACTCGTGCATAACCAATTATATATATATATATATAAGGACAAAAGATAGTTAAAAGAGTTCTATGTATTTTATTATGCGCATTTCAAAAACAAATATCATCATGCAATAATATTTGTGTTTTCATCAGATAAAACAGGAAAACATGGTATGAAGGTTAAAAAAACACTTGTGGATAGTGCAGTTTTAAATCAATGATCAAGAAGAGGATTTAGATTGATGTGTGATATTGGGAAAAATATTTTATTTTTAGGGGGGGGGATGAAAAAAAGGAGGAGATGAGAGTAAAAAGTGGAAAGGGAGGAGTATAATGAAGAAGGATGAGATAGGAGGAGAGATGGGTGATAGAGAGAGAGAGATAGCTTTTATAATTGTGAAAGATATATTGTTTTACATAGAGAGGTTGAAAACCGTTGGAAGATAATTTATAAATTAAAAGAATTTGAAAATTAACGAACAGAAAAATAATGTAAAGTTAAGATTTGTATATTGAGGGGTTTAATTTTATGTGCGATGAAAAGAAAATGTTAATATGTATTACGAATGATATTTAAGGGTTTAATAATATGTGCGATGGAAAGAAAATGTTGATATGTATTATTAAAAAGAACAACAGGTAATGTAAGTAAGGATATATTGTGAGATGAGCATGAATGAGTTAGATGAAAGGGAGAAAAGAATAATGAATTGACGATGAATAATCTAACGTCAAAAAAATGTTTATGTTTACGAAGGATTTTTACAAGGTGATATAGAGTAAAAATGTATTGTATTATGTAATAATTGATTCTATGTTAGGCAACAGTGAGAAAAGGTACAGATTAGGGGTTAGACATTAAAAGAAAAAGAGAAGAAAGGGAAGTGATAATAGGAGCAATATAGAA
>OZ024740.1:373462822-373477822 GCA_964016885.1 Eledone cirrhosa
GGTTGGTTTTCGCTTTTCCTTCTGTGTCTTTTATATCGGTAACCTAATTTACTCGGTCCTCAATGTTGCCATTGATTGACCGACGGTCAAAAATAATACAGTTACACTATGGACACAAACACATATATATAGTTTATCATAAATCTTTCGTTGCACATCTGCAACATCGTCAGTGGTGCTATTATTTCCTCCCGTTGTATTGTATGTTTACGCCATTTTTATTCAGTCTGTCCATATATTTATTTATTTATTTGCTTATTTGTTTATTTTATTTTGTCTTCTTGGCTCATGCGTTCGCGTCTGTGTATAGTGTTTTGTTTGATTTGTGATGTGTGTTCTTGATTGGATGACTAGTGTGTATTTATGTGCTTGTGTATGTATGTATTTATTTATTTATTTATTGTATTTTATTTACTTATTTATACGTCTCTTAGGTCATTGTTGTTTGTTTGGGCGTTGTTGTTATTCCATTCATTCTTTCTGTTTAGTCTTGGTCTTCTAAGTTCTATTTCACTGGCCTCTCTGCTTTGCCTATCTGCTGGGTCATTTCTATCTTTAGATATTATTCTAATTTTCTATGTTGTCTATGTTGCCGTCATGTTGTTGTCTAGCATGTTCGTATAGTACTGACCCGTGTTTTCGTCCTTTTAGTTCCCCCCAGTGTTGGTGTATCCTTTCACCTATGCTACGAGCTGTGTCACCTGTTGTTGTCATGTTTCTGCAAGTACCCTCTGTACATCTTATGCTATAGACTACATTTCTAGTTTTATAGTTTATCCGGGGGTTTACCTTACATATGATACATTTCCTATTGTTACAGTGGGTCTTCTTAAAAGGGTGGGTTTTGCTGATCGAGCATTTTATGGTAGGTTCCTGTCTTTTCTACCACCTTAATTTTTAAGTGGGTTTTTCTCAGGGCCTTTCTACACTGGTTAGCTAATTTCCCTCCAGGGGTAGCGTCCACAAACATGACACTCTGGTATCTCTGGTTGTCGTAACATGAGGTGGCTTTCCCTAACTTATGTCTAGCCCTATCTAAGCTCTTCTATGATTTGCTCCTGTATAATGGGCAAATTCCTTTCATGTCCAGTTCTATGAGGGTCTTATACTTCTCCATGGCTCCTTTGTATACTCTGACTGTGTCTCTTTGGTTGTAGCCAGAGAACTGCATGCGGTTAATGAAGTGTTGGATGTGTCTTTCCATTTCTGTTGGGTCGCACATGCGGGACACATTCTTCATCACTCGTACTAAATCTGCGATCAGAATATTAAACTTAGCAGTACTAGACATTGCTGAGTTTTTGCGTATCACGTATTTGGAGGCCATGGGTTTAGCATAGTGTGAGTGGAGAATTTGGGCTCTCTCGTCTATAGCGTTAATCCAGAGTTCTGTGTCTAATACAGGTAGTCTATTGTTAGGGTGTTTGGAAGGGAAGTCGATAGTTACAGTTATACTCTGGTGTATGGAATTAGCTATCTGCTGGATGCTTTCCATTGTTCTACGTTCTAAATCAAACGTGTTAGTGCTCTCTAGTGGGGATTTCCTTATAACTATATTGATATCGTCTACATAACGAGAGTACATGATGAGGTCTATGGAGCTCTCATTAAGGAGATCTTTAAGTCTCCTTTCCCACCATACCATGAAAAGGTTGGCAACATCACCGGCTATGCTGACGCCAATGGCTGCTCCCTCATTTTTGGTGTAGATCTTACGTTGAACTTAAATATGAGGCCCTTTAGGGTAGTTTTGATACTAGCCCCTATTGCATGTGCGACCATTTTTCTTACCTGATCATTGTTTTGGGGGGTCCGTATAGCTTTGGTCCACCCAATCCACTTTCCCATGGGAGTCCTTTTTGCCATTGAGGTTATGGTGGAGGTCTACCTCTTATGGGTCTACTAGGGCAGAAACGTCTAAGGTCATGACGGTCTAGGTAGTCAGTGTCGTAGGTAAGTCTAAGTAGGAGGCCCAATTCGTCTGTGTCAACGTCGCAGAACTCCACCTCACACTCAACGATCAACTCCATACATTTTTCCACAGCAAAATCAATGTTAATGGATGGGTACAATGACACCACATCCATGCTGCCTATTATACAGTTGGATAGGTTCCTCTTTTTGCTGAACTCACTGATTCTGCTGAGGAGGTCCTCTGTACTGTCACATACATCTGGGGACATCTTGATTATGGGGCGTATAACCCATATTGAGAGGAAGTAGGAGATCCTGTAGTTACTAGCTATATTAGCTCCGCATACGGGTCTTGTTGGTGGTCCTGTTGTCGGGTCGTCGACTGTCTTGTGGACTTTGAGGAGCCCATACAAGGGTGGTATGCCATTGTTAGACGCCTGGAAGTTGTTGGCAGTGCGTCTGCTTGGCAGCTCTATGAAGAATTAATAAAGTAAAAAATCAGAGCATTATGTTGCAACATGTATATATCTATAACTTTATGTATGTGTTAACATTTATATTTAATAATCTCCCAATAGGTTGAGATTAAATTTGGCGATATTTGGCTGCGCTTTCTAGCAGGAAGCCTACCCGCCGTAAGCAACCGATCACATCCTTTCTCTCTGGCTTGTCCACAGCCAGATAGCGTAGCTTAGCCATTTTTGAATCTATTTTTGGCGGGATCGGATTGAAAAACTAGATGTCTGATTTTGAGTTTGTGTCCTGATGAATCCTAACTCAGGACATTCCTATTATTTGGATGTCTAAAATAAGGAAGAAACCATTGTAGAGATATAATTACGGTAGCTGCGCATTTCTTCTAAGTTAAATTTTACACCTAATTGTGTATGGTTGATGGTATATTTAGTCAGTTTCTACATGCTGTCGAAATGTTGGATACATACTCGATTGAGGCCGCCGCGAAGAGACTACGTTCGGTTATTTGTCGGAGATTCCCCCATAAGAGCATTTATTCTTATAGCTTGTTCTGATTGATTTTTTATATGGTTAGTTATGCTAATTAAAAGAAGAAATAGTATATATTTTATTATGTGATGATTTAAAAGACATGATTTATGATATAATGCTCTGTTTTTTTAATTTATTAATTATTCATAGAGCTTAAAAGTGACCAGTTGCAACAATTATATATCTATAACTTTATGTATATGTTAACCTTTATATATATATATATATATATATATATATATCCTTTCTCTCCTTCTTCTGTTCCTTCCACCCCTCCCTCTACTTCACCGCCTCTATCTCCACCACCCTCGTCCACTTCTTAGACATCTCCGTCGCCTTCGCTCCCTCCCACCACTCCCTCGTCACCTACACCTTCTTCAAACCCACCGGCTCCCACTCCTACCTCGACTTCACCTCTTACCACCTACACACCCTAAACACTCTATTTCCTACTCCCAACTCCTCAGGATTCGCCGCCTATGTAGCCGAGATGCTGACTTTGAGTCCCAGGCCCTTTCCCTAGACAGCCATTTCATCCGAAGAGGTTACCCCCTCTCCCGTCCACACCACTCTCACCCACGCCCGTGCTGTCCACCGCTCCACCACCCTCGCCCACGCCACCGCACACTCATCCACCGTCTCCCCTTCCCCATCATATATCCCCCTCCACCACACCCCTCCACCGCACCATCCTCCGATTCCAGTCCGACCCCTCCACCTCCGACATCTTCCCAGCCCCACCACTCCCCTCCTTCAAACGCGCACGCAATCTCCGAACCCTCCTCATCCACAGCTCCCTACCACCAACCACCCCGGTTACCTTCCCTGTTGCAGGCCCCGTTGCAACACCTGTCCCCACATCACCAACACCACCACCTTCCAGGGTCCCAACGGCCACTCTCTCTCTGTCCGGCATGCATTCCGCTCCAACCTAGTCTACGGTTTTCGTTGCACGGAGTTCAGCGCAACCTACGTCGGACAGACTGGACGTCGCCTGGCGGACCGGTTTACCGAACACCTCCGAGATATTCGTCTCGGTGGTAGTTCCCCCATCACCCGCTACTTTGGTGCCCCTGGACATTCCGCACACCACCTCACAGTCTGTGGCCTACTCCAATGCCACGGAACACTCGCCACTCTCCTCAGGGTCGAACAACGAACCATCTTCACTCTACAGATCCACACTCCCACCGGCCTGAACTCCCCACCCTTATTCCTTTAGTCTTAGACAACCCCTCCCCCCCCCCCCCCTTCCCCACACACATATCCCACACTACCACCACTAACACACATCTTTTTTTCACCGCCCATCCCAAAAATAACAATACTAACATCTCCAGCCCACACCCGACCACCCTTCCCCAACTAACATACTAACATCCCTCTCTTCTTCTCCCCCCTCTCCTTATCACACGCACACACCCACCGGTACATATATACACGCGCTCACACTAAACACACACGCTACTACCACTACTAACCCTCACCCCACACATACACTCCACCACCCCGCAACTAACATCACTAACACCCCACGCACACGAACACACACACCCACGTACACCACCCACTCTACACGCAACTAACATCACTAACATCCCCCCAATGCTACGCATATGAACACACCCACCCACTTACACCATCCACTCTACACTCCCTCCAGCGGCCCCACACCCTTCTCCCTCCGCTCCACCAACACCCTTTCTCACACACACACACATCCCACTAACACCTCTACTAATACACATACAGCCCCTCCTCACTCCAACTTTCACACCTACCCATCCTCTCCCCTGTCCACCGCACCTCCGCACACACTGACACACAGACTTTCTTCACTTACCATTCTACCCGACCGCTGATTTGCCCTTATCTCTGACCACCTCCCAGCACACACAGACACAGAACCCTCCTCCTGCCTTGACCCTCTGACCACTTCCTGTTGCGCGCGCACCCCACATCTCCCCTTTCCGACCAACCCAACCACGGATTACACATATTGAACATCGATCCCTAGATTCCACCACATCCCAAGGATATTACCCAGCATTCCACCACATCCTCTACGGAACCTCCTTAAGGACTCACCCACTGATATCCACTCAAAAAACATGTTTTTCCCACACGCCACCTACATCCACAACACGCATAAACGCCACACACACACGTGCGTACCACCACATATTTACACACTCAGCCTCCGGAATCTTCTCCCCCCACCCTTCTGATCCCTACCATCCACACACGCACACTCACACCGACCTACACCCCACCCCACACACAGCTCTTCCTGAACATGCAACCCCGTTCTTCCCCCAACTCTTACTTTCACATACACACACACACACGCACACACACACGCACACCACCTTCAGCTCTCCCCGCTCAGACACCCTGCCTTCCTCTCCCCACTCCACCCGCCACCACGCCTACACGCCACACACCCTTCCACCATCTGTTTCACTTCATGTTTATTTTTGTTTTTATTATGCTTTTATATTTAATTTAATTTGTACCGTTTCCCCTCAGCCCATTTTTCCTATATGTCTCTCTACCACTCCCCTACACACCCTTGGAACTCTCTTCCCACACACGTTTCACCTGAAGAAGGGCTTGTGCCCGAAACGGCGTTCCCCACCATCACCCCCCTCTCAAGAGCATGAAACTATTAAACCTTTGTTCGTAGTGCCTCTCTGTTTTGTTCCCGTTCAATTTTTTACTATATATATATATATACATATATATATACATATATATATATATATATATATATATATATATATATATATATATATATATATATATATATATATATACATATATATATACATATATATATATATATATATATATATATATATATATATATATATATATATATATACATATATTGTTATACTTGGGGAGGGTCATATTTGTGTAATATTGCCAGAATTAATAACAGAATTCATCGCCGTTATATACATATATATATATATATATATATATATATATTCATCTCTTTTTCTTTATATATATATATATATATATAAACGGATATAATGAAATGAAATTTCATTTATCACTCTTAGTGCGGTTGTTACTTAATTGTTACCATATATGTATGGTTCGTTTACAAACACACCGAGCATTATAATAAATGTTCGGTGAATCCATACGTACATATATATATGTGTGCATGTATGTATATATGTATATATATATATATATATATATATATATATATATATATATATATATATATATATATATATATATATATATATATATATATATATATATATATATGTATACTACTGTACGTCTGTATACATATATGTATGTACGAATACATACTTATATATATATATATATTTCGTTTCTGAATTTGTTTAGCAAGATTCTTTATCTGAAATCGTGTGTTGAAACCGATATTGTTATACTTCGGGAGGGTCATGTTGCCAATAAGAAACACACGCACCAGTTGCTTTCACTTCAATTTAATTTATTATATATTTATAAATTTACAAATTTATAAATTTCTGGTTCGTTGGTTGGTTCCACAACCAGATAGTTGTTTATATATATATAGTCATAGTTCTTTCGTCACACACTCTGTGACCTCTTCAGTGACTGGGGATTTCTTTCTTCGTTTCTGTGCCTTTCCTTTCTTCTATCCTACGCCAAAATGGAGTGTGTGACGAAAGAACTATGACTATATATATATATAAACAACTATCTGGTTGTGGAACCAACCAACCAACCAGAAATTTATAAATTTGTAAATTTATAAATATATAATAAATTAAATTGAAGTGAAAGCAACTGGTGCGTGTGTTTCTTATTGGCAACATGACCCTCCCGAAGTATAACAATATATATATATATATATATATATATATATATATATATATATATATATATATATATATATATATATATATATATATATATATATATATATATATACATATATATACATAGAAGAAATATATTATATATATATATATATTCATATATATTTTTATTTTTCTGACCCGAATTTTCTTGGTCGTATTTTCGGCTCTGGGAATGATTGTTTAAGCATCGTCTCAGTGCGTTGGTATTTAAACGTTAGTTATAGCTTTGGTTTAACCAAACTATTGACCACTTTGTCACACATTTCGAAGATTGTGTTTCGTTATTTCGCGGGCTGAGGTTCCGATTCTCGATAATTTATTTGTATTTATCTCCAGTCTTTAGCTATTGATCAGTTAATTTTATTGATTTTTTAGTTGTTCCTATTGATTGATGAATAGCTCATGTTAATTTTAACCCGTCTGTTGAGCACTTTAATTCGATATGTGATATTTTGTATTTTTACAATAATATACACTACTGGATTCATTCGCCTAATATAGGGGTTCCCTCCCTTGCTAGACACCACGTGGATTTAATAACGGGTTCCCTTGTATATTTGAACTAAACGCCTGCCGAAAAAGTGGTGGCCTCGTTCACCATCTTACCAAAAGCCGGATATTTTTATGTAAGCTGACGGTCACTGATTTAGGAGCCTCAGAAACCTAAATGCTGGAATTTACCATCTTTCCAGGGGTCCGGGTAAATTTTTCATTCATATATATTTTTATTTGTCTGACCCGAATTTTCTTGGTCGTATTTTCGGCTGTGCAAATCATTGTTTAAGCATCGTCTCAGTGTGTTGGTATTTAAACGTTAGTTATAGCTCTGGTTTATCCAAACTATTGAGCACTTTGCCACACATTTCGAAGATTATGTTTCGTTATTTCGTGGGCCAATGTTCCGATTCTCGATAATTTATTTGTATATATATATATATATAAAAGTAAATTAATATTCTAAAATACACCAAATGCATTTTGGAAATCTTTTCGTATATATAGATAATTGAAGGCATAATAATGTACAAATACATAAAGAAATTTCAACCCATTTTATTTTGTATTTTCACTTGTACATTCCTGACGTGAGACTTCCTATCGGGGAGACTTGATTTTGCTATGTCATTCTGATGATTTGTTTTGCCGTAAATATATAGGTGGCGTTAGTTTAATTAAAGAAATTAAATATATTAGATATTTTCATATTTGATAATTGAAGAATTTATAACCTATAGAATAATATAATTTAATACCTTTTTATAATTAAGTTGTAACGTTAACAATTGATAACATTGTATTGGCAATAATACTTCATTATTAATAGATTTTATCTAAAAACTGCCAATTCATTGCATTAGTTTCATATAACTATGACATAAGATTAAACTCAACAGATTTATATTAAAGATACAATGAGGGTGTAAATTACATGTAAATGTACCAAACAGAATGTGGAAATTAAGAAGCTGGAATATGACATATCCAACTACATACACACACACACGCGTGAGCGCGCAACACACTGTCGCACACACACACACACACACACACACATATCTACATAAGAGGTTTTACATGTATTTTCCGCTCCCTAACCGTTGAGCTGATAGACAGTCCATATTGACGGCTATTTCTAATGGCAAGTTAGACTCATCTCTGTATTTGTATATACACATGTTTACCTTGTTTTAGATATTCGCATACAAGTAATAGTATTTCTTTACTCGTCAGCAGCATGCTGGATAGTGGAGGATGAAATCCTTTCAGTTAACGGGTATGTATATCTTTGTTCTAACAGCTTACATAATCCGTTCTGGCAACAAGTTATTTTTTTTACGGTGGCCATCTATATCTATTGTGATGGTCTGCGTTATTCTTCAATTTGGAGACTGAAATAAAGGAACGTAGTGAAGCGTTTGTCGAACTGTGATTGTTCTTATAGGGAAACATGCTATCGAAGTGTTCTTGTTAGATTACGCTTTCCAGCATAGTTACGTCCCATCTCAGTTCAAATTCCGCCGAGGTTGACTTTGCCTTTCATCCTTACGGGGTCGATAAAATAAAGTACCAGTAATGTACTAGGTATTTGCTGGCCTTGTGCCTAAAGTAGAAACAATTATTGGGGACCTCACCTCAGTGATTTTTATAAGACGTTCAATCCATCCCCCCCTCTCTCACTCTCGCTCTCTCTCTCTCTCTCTCTCTCTATATATATATATATATATATATATATATATATATATAGAGAGAGAGAGAGAGAGAGAGAGCGAGAGAGAGAGATTTCGTTTTATATTATATCACACTCGAGAGCATGATATAATATGAATATAAATAATATAGAGTATGATATAATATAAAACGAAAAATTAGTGATGCATCTGAACTCAAGTTATTGTGTGTTACAATTGTTTCGCCGTCGGACAGCTCGAGACGCGATCATTGTCTGATTCTGCTCATGTGCCGTTGGTGGATTGGCAGTATCGGTAGACGGTCGGACGCCATGCTTTGCATCATAGAGTTACGGCCCTTTGTGGTCTGAGTTCAAATCCCGCCGAGGTTAACTTTGCCTTTCATCCTTACGGGGTCGATAAAATAAAGTACAAGTAATACACTGGGATAATTGCGTGCCTAAAGTAGAAACAGTTATATGTATATTTTAAAGATTGTTAACATATTTAATATTTTTAATATATTTAATATTTTATTTTTTTTTATATATATGTATATGCGTATATGTATGTATATGTATATATATGTGTATGTATGTATTTTTTATATGTGTACATGTTTATAACAATATGCTTCCCTTTATGTACGACCCAATGTGTATCTTTATATGACTTTGTGCTTATATTCTGTTTATGTGTATATATGTATAGATTATGTATATGTATAATATTATTATTTTTTAAATATATATTTTAATGCGTGCGTGAGTGTGTATGGGAATATGAGTATATTTGTGGGAGTGTATATGGGCCTCTCTGTCTGTGTGCGTGTGTGTGTGTACAAGCACTCCTGTAGGGAAAGGGCTTGTTTGTGTTTATATAACGCAGGAATTGAGGTAAGGAACGAGATGGACCATAACGCACCAAAGTACTCAATACTTAGTGCATTAGAGTGGGTAATAGGAAAAAGTATGACCCCGACGACAGAGCTCAAGCCGTTTCAACGGCTATTTCTGAACAGAAATAGCCGTCGATACGGCTTGGGCTCTGCCGTCGAGGTCGCACTTTTTCCTATATATATATATATCTGTATATATATATAATGCGATGAAATACCAATGATCGTTGGCAAATCACTGATGAGGGACTCATTTTATAACATGCAATCCATGTGCAACCATGCAGTATTCTTCTCCCCATTTTTTTACATATATATATATATATATATATATATATATGCGTGTTTACGAGCGAGTGTGTATCTCTGCGTGTATATATGGCTACGTGTGTATATATGTTTGTGTGTGCGTGGGTGAAGAAGGAGTCAACGTACATGTCTGTACGTGATTGTGTGTACGTGTATACATACGCGTTTGCATGTGTATTAGCATGTGTGTGTGCGTGTTTATGTATATAGGCCTATGGACATGTGTCTATGTATATACGTTCCTCTCTGGATGAATGTATGCGTATGTTTATATGTTTATATGTTCTACTTAATGTGTGGTTATCCCGGGAGCCTATGCGTACGACCGTCGGTATGTATGTGATTCTATATGTGTATGTGCGTATGTGCGAGTGCGCACGTGGATGTCTGGATTACCAAACACAGTAGTAATTCATTTAAGTGTAGCAGACAAGCGAAAGCGAGATAAGACCTGTGGTCAGTATTTATGATGACGTAGGCAACTAGCGGCCAATCACTGGACGCGCGAAGAGGATGAAGTTTTTGACAGTACTGGTCCAGAGGGTCAGACAACCCAGTGGAATAATATGCTCCGAAATCATTAGACGTGTCCTTCGAACCTGCGGGTCCAGAATCAGACAGATCCACACAATGATCGCGTCTTCCGCTGTCAGTCGGCGAAACAATTGTAACACACAGTAAATTGAGTTCAGATGCATCACTGATTTTTCGTTTTATATTATATTATATATATATATATATATGCATATATATAATTCGGGCTGTTTGTTTACAAAAAAATCGAACATTATAATAAATGATCGGTAAAACCATACGTACATATATATATATATATATGCATGTATGTAGATATATACTTACTACTGTGCGTCTGTACACATATATGTATGTATGTATACATACTTATTTAGGTATCAGCTGTAACAAGAGTGTTGAATGAAATTTCGTTTCATTCTTTTCCATAGATATATATATATATATATATATATATATATATATATATATATCAACTAGAAATT
The DNA here is from genome assembly GCA_964016885.1 of Eledone cirrhosa. NCBI lineage: Eukaryota > Metazoa > Mollusca > Cephalopoda > Octopoda > Eledonidae > Eledone > Eledone cirrhosa. Next base: position 373,474,017 of record OZ024740.1, read on the forward strand.
GATTTATCTAAAATAGACACTTGAAACAATCACAGGGGATAATTCGTAAAGTTTGTAACCACACACAGTGGATAGGCGCATGTCTCGGACATGACCCCTTAATTTAATTTTGTATATATATATATATATATATATATATATATATATATATATATATATATATATATATATATATATATTAATTTAAGTAAATATATTTAAGTCGTTTGGAAGCCTCGACAATGCAATACTAATTTATTAAAATAACAGATTAAAGTTTAAGCAAAGAATCGCAGCTTTCACCCTTAACGGGATCTTCTCAAACTAAAAAAAATCAATCTGTGAACGCAGAAGTAAATATTTCGGAAAACGTTGCAACCGAAGGAAGACAGGTAGACGATACTTTGGTTCGTGGAAACGTTCCCTGGCAAAGAGCGGAAACAAACGAAGATAATGCGTCATTATTTGGACCGGTGAAACCAGTTACACGCAAAGACAAAACCACGTTTATGTTATAACTGAAGTCGTAGACTCAAATTCTATTTAGGAAACCGAATGATTCTCGGCCTCAGAGATAAGAATATTGTAAAATTACAGAGGTAATTAAAATCAACAAAAATTAAATATATACATGCACGCATCCATATACGAACATACATATGAATATGCGAAAACACCCGCCATGGGTATGTAAATGCAAGCACAAACACACACAAAAGAAACGCACGCACAGACATAACCCACACAACGCCTGTACACGCACACATACGAACGTATACACCAAAAACACATAAAAATATATATATACAAATATTTATATATATATATATATGTGTGTGTGTGTGCTTGTATACATATAATTATATAAACGTCTATAAATATACACACATAAATACGTATATAACGCGCGCACACACATGCCTACATGTAAATACACATATGTTCGGTAAATCACGTAAACCAAAACACAAAGTACACATATACACACAGCCTACATACGTACGAACCTGCATACACACACAGACGCAAAGCTCTCGTATACACATGACCATATGCACATGTACCAGTATATATAATATATAAGCCAATATATAGAATATACATACAAGCAAATATACGTACGAGAAAGTATACGTACCTTCAAAAACATAGAGGTAATATATACTTAACTATACAAATGAGTAATGGTATAAACATAACATATACTTAGCTACCACATCAAGACGTAAAATGTCAGCGTATAGTTCGTACTATCCGTTAGGGTATAACGTGGGGCTGTAATACAGGAAAGTTTTGTGCAATGTATGTTTACAAGCCGAAATTGCGTCAGATTTTTTGTTTAAGATGTGGTCTTTGGTGTAGAGTATTTCCAGGGCCTCAGCGGCACAGAGGTCACGTGGTCTTTTATTTCCGTTATACGATCTAGACCTAGCTAGGATCTCCCAGTGTAACTTATATTGGGTGTGGTTGTCTATTAGACTCCAGATATAAGCTGAAAGTGACGTCATATTCCTTCTTAAAGTGTTGAGAAAAGAATGGATATGCATGTAATGATGCTGCTTCAATCTATTGGCGGTTAACCCTATGTAGGCCCCACGGACGTGGGTGTTTCAACTTTACATTTGTAGACAAGGTTACTAGAGAGGCATTATCCCGGAGAGGGGGCAGTCAACCCTATTCCTACAATTACAGTTAGAACTAGATACAGGGTTGCATGTGTACATACGGCTAGGTAATTTAGCTAAATTTGAAGCTGTGTTGTCGTAGAGTAAGACATTTGAATGGTATTTCTATTAAAAATGTTACTATATTTATGTGCTGGGAGGAAATGATTCACAATAAGGGAGAGAAAGATCTTAGCTAATAGTGTGGCCATGTCCATATTATATGGTCGGTTATACTATATAATACGTCGGGATCTATTTGTCCTAAGTTTATTCTCATACTCTGTATATTCTACCTTATAGACAAATCCACTCCGAGCAAGAGCTTCATTGTAATATGTGGAATGGTCGTTGACAATATGCTCGTTTGTAGATAGACAGGAAAGCCTCAAAGAAACGTTTCTTACCAGGTTTTTGGTTATGCTGGCAGGGTGATTAGAATGCTTACTTATGTAATTAAGCGTATCATTCGGCTTTCTATACAGTAGAATATTAGTCTACGACTTCATTTATACCATAGACGTGGTTTTGTCTTGGTGTGTAATTGTTTTTCACCGCTCCAAATATTGACGTATTATCAACGTTTTTTGAAATATTTACTTCTCCGTTCACAGATTGATTTTTTTTTAGTTTCAGAAGATCCCGTTAAGGGTTAACGCATCAATTCTTTGCTTAAACTTTAATCTGTTATTTTAATAAATATTTGCTCTACGGTTCTTATATATTTGATATATATTTATCCTTATCGAGCCCTCTTTGGATTTTAGTCTTCAAATTTATTATTAGTACTATATATATATATATATATATATATTTATATACAGAGAGACAATATGCATCTCACTCCAACGGCGTCCGAATGAATCGTTAGTGATATATACAGAATCAGTAAGGTAAGCTCCCAGAAAAATATAATATAATTCTTATAAATTATCTTTATAAAAAATTGTCTCCTATGAGACAGTATTTATATAGGTATATAAAAAGCTAACTGGCCTCTGCATAAAAACTCCTCTTGCTAGAAATAGCAGACAATTCGCCAACGTATCACACCTTGCCGTATATGAAAGGAGAGTTCACACTGGCAATAGAGTCCATGAAAATATCATGTTTGAAGAAATAGCAAATGAAATAACACGGTGAAGTTGAGCATATTTACAAACGATCAGAATTTAGCTTCATGTAAAAAAAGTAACAACAATAAATGGATATGATTCGTAATCTATTATATGGGTTATTAAGTACAATTCGATATAGTAAATCCATTTGAAGAGGGGCCTAAGTTAAAAATACAATAAGGAATGTCAACGATATAGCATCGAAGGACTGCATATAACATAAAGACATGCCTCCTCTTGTCATAGAATATAATGCTTTTGATTATAAAGCTGTAGTGCCTATGATTCATAATGCTTGATTGGAGTTGATACATATATATATATATATATTATTATTAGTACTATATATATATATATATATATATATATATATATATATATATTGTTTTTATCGTCTCCGCTGAACCGGTGCGTACTCACACTCTATGCAAATTAGTCTGCCCACTACTAATTTTCATAGAAAAAGCATATAACGATATGTGCTTTTACAATTCTCCAGAAGGGCCGGTAGATAGGTAAATATTGCTGATGAGTTGTAACAACAACGAAACTAGTTCAATATTCCTTGTCTGGCTTTCTGGAGAATAGAGGGAAGGTGTTCCCCCGAAAACCAGTATGACTCTAAAAACCGGTTTGTCTGTGTGTTTACATACAGAATAGCTGGGTTGCTCACAGTAAAGCAGCCAGTGAAAGACTTGTTACACCTACATATGTATACGTGTGTGTATTCATATACACACTAGTATTTCAGTATGCATATGTAGATGTACATTTTTAACTTAATTATATATATATATATATATACATATATATATATATATATATATATATATATATATATATATATATATATATATATATATATATATATATATATATATATATATATATGTATATAAACATATATATATATATATATATATATACACACACTCATACACACACACACACACACACACGCACACACACACACACACACACACACATATATATATATATATATATATATATATATATATATACATATATATACATATATATATAC
>OZ024740.1:373480322-373482822 GCA_964016885.1 Eledone cirrhosa
ATATATATATAAATATATATATACGAATAGTGGAGTTACATTTTATTACGAATCGGTTGCCTAACCTAAACCGTCGGAGTCACCTGTACATATAGAAACACCTATACTCATTCCGAATGTTCTCACTCATAAATGACCCATACTAAATCAGCAACAAGGCTTGTTGACTTCATACACGAGACCATTCACGGTAACTCTACGAACAGTGATCCTAATTCAAATAATACCCCTCACTTTAATTGTAACACGCTCTTCTTTCTATATATCTACCTTCACCTAAACGAACAATAATTCACAAAACGAACGTATACCGCGTTTAACAAGGTTATCTGGTTCATTTTGTTATATACTACATTCTCCCACTCAGCTCTCTATAGCTTACTCTGTTTACCTTGGCCTGAACGACAAGCGCAGTATATTTATAAATAAATATTCTGAAAGCCATATTGGTGTTCGGTAGAAACAAGTGTGACAACCGTCGATTGATTTCGAACTTAAATCGTTCTCGCGAGGACGGCGCTTCCCTCTCTCGCTAAGGCCGGCCTTTTCAACAGGAAAAAATATATAATGTTTTCGTCTGAGTAAATGAGGCGATTAATCTCATTTTCATATGAAGCTGTATAAGTTGGCTCAAATTAAATAGAATTAGAATTTAGATTCGAAAATAGCTGATGCTATCTATGCTGTGGCTACCTCATGATAAGTCAACGGATTGTAAGAAGGTAGATCATTTCTGAAATAATTGGTTACACTGTAACAATAGTATATATTTCATAGTTTCATTTTGTGAGGAATATAACGTAGCTTCATAATTTCACCTTGTATGCCTTAGGCAGCTACAGAAATAGCATCGATAATCTCTTTCGTTGTTGTCTATGCCCACTGTTTAACTATGTATACGACAAACGAAAGTTTCACTATGTAGATTCGGGTAACTCTATTAAACGTTACTTTACCAGTTCTGAAATATTTCTGCATTACCATTACTATACAAACATATCTAACCCATTAGTTACGTGGAAATGGGTAATAAACTATTAGGAATGTGTAACTTAAAGGCACATTAAGAGACCTTATCAGTTGATTCCGATTACCAAGTGGTGGTGATGGTGTTGGTTAGCGACTGATATTATTTGTATGAACCGTGAAATTTGCAACTCTCTGGTGCCATTAACATTGAAACAATTTAGCAACAACAAATAAATGTTCATGAACACCCTGGTGGTCGTTCTTCATGATCACGCTGGAGTCAAGGTTGGACTGAATCCTCAATTGACACAAGTGTTGGCAGTTTAGTTAAGCTGGTGTTTATGGTGGAGAAGTGTTGGATACCTCTTGGTGCGTGTGATGATATGTGTGTGGAGACTTTCTACTCCAGACATACAATCTAGCCAGATTAAACCGAAGTGGTGTTTTGATGTTTTCGTCGGAAGTATCATGACTTTGGCTAAACTAGCGCTTCCAGGGCAGAAGGAAAACATTTGATCAGATTGTTATAGATATTGCAAGTGTCGTGGATTCAGATCTAACATTTGCGGTCTCCTGTGAATGATAGGGGAGCTCGACCGCAGATGCGCCAAGTAATGAAGATGACCTCGTTCTTTTCACCAGATAGCATCCATATATTTCTACCCCACGTATGTGAACAATCTGTGTCTATATGCATATGCATACACATGTATGTATACACATGTACATATATAGCTAAACGCATGAACATAAGCTTATTCTATCTAACATTTTGCATATTTAAATCCATATATTAATCATATTTTTACTGTATACTTATTGCTAAATCCCTTTCATTTTTCATTGCATTATTCATTTTAGTGGATTGGCAGTATCGGTAGAGGGTCGGACGCCATGCTTTCAAGTATAGTTACGTCCCTTTACGATCTGAGTTCAAATCCTGCCGAGGTTGACTTTGCCTTTCATCCTTACGGGGTCTATAAAATAAAGTACCAGTAATGCACTGGGTAATTGCTGGCCTTGTGCCTAAAGAAGAAACAATTATTCATTTTATTATGCATTGTTTTATTAGAGAAGTTCAAACATAAACGTAAACATTTTTGTTATATAAAAACAAGAAGATATGAACAGAAAGATCACACCTAAAAAAATGTGCTGCCCACATAAATAACTTTTTCTACTGAATTCAGTTGTGTTATATAATCTAAATAAGTGTTAGTGCAAGCCGGGGCACTGCGATCATTTTCTCTATATTACCATAAGTTACAAAATGAAACGAATATGCATGAGCATTCTATCCGATTTCCTAACGACTCTCCCAACTCTCTCTCTCTATATATATATCTCTCTCCCTATATATATATATATATATATATATATATATATATATATATATATATATATATATATATATATATATATATATATGTATATATATATATGTATATATATATATATATATATATATATATATATATATATATATATATATATATATATATATCTAGGGATATATATATATATATATATA